>OX451218.1:78244549-78288222 GCA_949628195.1 Phasia obesa
AAATTTCGGAGGTAATATTAACGAAAAAATTAGTAGAACCTTAATTACAAAAATAGTGTAATCGACTTATTTTTTGCTCAAATCTATAAACGATTTATTCATACACACAAATTTTATTCAAATTAATTGTTATAAACATATTTCAATAAAACTTGGAAAAAATTTATAAAAATTTAAATTTATTTATTTAATGTTACAATACAATTAAAAATTAAAATTATTAACGAAGACCGTCTTCACTCGTTGTAGTGTTGGGAATCGAACCCACAACCCTCAGACTGATAGACTAGCACATTGCCTACTAGCCTACCGGGGCACCAAAAAAAATTTACCTTAAATTCTGATAAATTAACAAAAATTTATTTGAAACAGTAGTAAAACATTCTGAAGAAAACAACCCATAAAATAAGTTAAATTAACATCCCTACAAGAAGTAAATGTGACTAATTAACCTATTGATTTGACAACATTTTCGTTGATATTACTAAGTATTTTATTTTTTTAAAGGCATGTCGAACTAAAGAACAGCGGTATTCAGTGTTTGATGCAAATGGTCTTGCAAAAGAGTAAATGCGTTATATCATACAAATTTATTAAAAACAATAGAAATTTTGTTGTTGGATTTCAAAAAAAGCTATGCTATTATGCACATGCGTTTTTATAAGACCATTTGCATTGAACTCCGCTAATATATAATAAATAAGTCAAGTGCGAGTTAGAGTCACACATGTAGGCACCCTTTAGTTTTTAATTATTTTTTATACTAGAGCATAGTAATAAATACCATGTGTAAAGATCAAGTGTGTACCTGCTATACGTGTGCCTATATATATATATATATTCGTTTAGAACAGAAGGCCAAATTTCTCAAATTCAAAAACTATAATCTGTGTAAATTTTAAGTGTCAGCCTATCATTGTTCAAATATAAGGTTATATATGCAAAATCGTGCCATTACCGAAACACCCTATAATTTGTCAAATATTTGTCAGTTTCGCAAAATGGCATCACTATCGAAAATCCTTTAAATTCATCCCCAATTTCTATAAAAATTTTAGGATCCTACCTATTACAGTTCAAAACAAAGGTAATATATGTAAAAAAATCTATCACTGGCGGAACACCCTTTAATTTTTTGTAATTTTCATAGCGGCCGTGACAACACATCTTCTGTACAAATTTAAAGAGTACGTACTACGGTTAAAAATATTAGGCCATATTCATACAAATCACTTCACTATCGGAACACCCTTTTATTTTATTTGTAAACTTACGCCATATACTTGCAATTCACTTCACACCTTTTAATTTTCAATAAATAAACACATAAACGCAAATAACACGTCACTTTCGAAACACCCTATAAGTTGTAGTATTTCTTGCTATAGCGGCCACAGTAAACAAATTTCAAGAGTACACCTATTATGGTTTAAAACTAAGGCTATAGTGATACGCACTTTTTTTAATATTAAATTGGTGACCTATAATGTTCATAATACACGTAAAAAACATGTATGTTGAATAAGGACACCCTTTAGTTTTTAAAATTTTAAACTTCCTTTAGGACCAATTTGTAAGTATAGGCTTTCTAATAAAGAAAAAAATTTCAAAGTCGGTTCAGAAATGACCGAGTTCT
This sequence comes from Phasia obesa, assembly GCA_949628195.1. Taxonomy (NCBI): domain Eukaryota; kingdom Metazoa; phylum Arthropoda; class Insecta; order Diptera; family Tachinidae; genus Phasia; species Phasia obesa. The sequence continues at coordinate 78,246,186 of OX451218.1, forward strand.
GAAGGCACAAATATATAAAAAAAACCAACACACAAAAGTAAAAAGTGATTTTCATTCAAGACCTGGAAAGTCCTTGAATAACACGAAGTTATCTTAAATAATACTCTAAACTAAGTTTAGATTAGCAGATTTGCATAAAGTCACAGATTAACATGTGCCACTTCCGTTGTTGTTTTTATCAACTTCCTCTTTTTGTTGTTAAATAATTACAAACTTCAGTACAAAAAAAAAAGAAAATAAGAAATCAAATTAACCAGATTTTGCTGATGATGAGAAATTTAATATCAAAGACAACACAAAAATGAATTTAAAGAAAACAAAAAAGACGCTGAAAAATCATAGAAGAGCAATTAGTCTTATAATGTTTGCACTGTGAATAGATTCACATACACACACTATATAAGTAAATATACACATAAATCATTTCATTGAGTTTTAACCGAAAGCTAATCGTATCTTAACTAAAATTATGAAAAAAAATTATGAATTTTGTAGATGACTTATGTTTTATACTAAAAAACAATCTTCGCCTTTTTAGACCCAATGCGGTATAATGAATAAATAATATTTGGTTAATAATAAATTGTGGTACTGGAATGGAATGCAAAGCGTCTTTCATTAGGCGCTTCCAATCTTTAAATTTAAATAAATAAAGAGTGTGTAAGATATTATCGTAATTTTTTATTCATTTAAAAGTTCTATCAATGCTATTTTATACGGAGTATGATAACGTAAAAAAGTCCGACCACGGCTTCGTTTCGAAATGTTCAGTTTTTTTTACTCTGGCGCATAAATCAGGCTGAATTTAAAAGATATGGTTTGTATGAAAGATTAAATATGGGTTAATGGACGCCCTGACTTCTGTGGCAGAGCGTAATGCCATTGTCATAATTTTTTATAACATTTTCGCAAATCCAGGTCCTTTTTCAGCATTCCAACTGTTTTCTTCGCCATTAAAAACAAAAGTTCCCCAAAGCCCACATCTTGCAATTGTTCCGACATCGTACACTATTGACTGTAACAACATTTTCCCTATTATGTTGAAAAAGTTTGGGCCAGTTACGCCTTTAGACCACAGGCCACAACAAACTTTTTTAAAGTGAATTGATGAATGTGTCTTGGATTTAGCGTACTCTTAAATGCAAAAATTCAGCTTGTTTATCGGTTAAGGTGTATCAAAAAGTGAATATGCCCCATCGCTGTATATTTTTTTTTTAGATGCTGCATCGTTGGGTTCGTTTCCTAAAACCTCACAATCTAAAACAAATAAATGTCGTCGTGCTGGTGCGTAGTAGTGCGTTTGCTTCCTTTTGGTCCCACAAAAAATTTGTTACTATGATCTGATAGCGCCTACAATTGCTATTTAACAGCATATTCCAAATTAAGTTCAAAATTATATGGGCTTATAACGTCTTTGAAACACAAGTCACATCTTACCATTACGATACATTATGATAAGAAATTATTCACGACTTTTCACAGTTTTAAATTACGGTTCGCATTAATGTTTAGAGCATTGAATTACGGCGGCCAATGTAGTGTTAGTTGAAAAAGATATGTTTTTGTTTCGACACTGATCATGAGTGGAAACATCGAATGTGTCTCTTTTATAGCACACTGTGTAATTTTTTAAGTCATGGCATATACGAACACCACTACGTGATAAAAGACCAAAAAAAGACCCCTGTCTCCCAGTTTTGCCCAAAGTCCTCCAGCTTTTTTTTATGATCCCTCAAAGATTTGGGGGCTCGATGTCATTTTTTCAAAAAATGATAATTTACTCAAGCTCATATTTTGCAAACCGTTTGAAATTTTGATATACTCTCTGAGGCAAAGTTGTAGCTCTTATCATAAGGAACAAAAATTGTGAACATATAAAATCAAAAAAACTTCATCTTCAAGGTCAAAATAGCAAAAAACTTTAACAATTAAATTTTTTTTTACCTTTTTTCCCCTGTTCAGGTCCATAGGTAGCAAACCGTTCAAAATTCAAGGAAACAATCAACTATCAAAATGAACCTAAGATCTCAATAAACAACTTTCTGGAAGATATGAACTTCCTAGGAATGATTCTTAACACGTTTAGGTAGCGCTTAGGTAGCTGCAAAAGTGAAAAATTTTGACCTTGAAGATGAAGTTTTTTTGATTTTATATGTTCACAATTTTTGTTCCTTGTGACAAGAGCTACAACTTTGCCTCAGAGAGTATATCAAAATTCTAAACGGTTTGCAAAATATGAGCTTGAGTAAATTATCATTTTTTGCAAAAATGAAATCGAGGCCCCACATCTTTGAGGGCCTATAAAAAAACCTGGAGGACTTTGGGCAAAACTGGGAGACAGGGGTCTTTTTTTTTTTGGTCTTTTATCACATAGTGGTGTCCATATATGGTTATTTTTTCCGTGTTGCACTGTGTAGGTTTTCGAAAGAAGTTTAATATTGATTTTTTATAGCCGTTTTTTAATTTATATTTCTTTCAATATAATAACCATAATTTAATTTGCTTATAATTATATTATTTCTCATAGAGGTTTGTTATGTTGGCTTTGAAAGTGGCTGTGGTTTGTGGCTTACCTACAAGTTTAGAAAACCCCACAGGAAGAGGTCTATCTGCATCACATCGCACGATCTCGGTGAAAAGTTAATATGACATAAGCACACGCTATTAATTGGTGTCCATAAAAACTAAATCAGGCCGAAATAAGTTGATAATCATGCAATTTGACGATATTTCTTTGGACCGAAGACGCTGCCAGCGAATTCGACGAATGTAGCCTAAACAATATAGCCGCTCTCATTTGTCAATCTTGGGATATCTCTACTGGAACCCTCTTTATACGTCAAATTAAAAAACGTAATAAGCGTTTATTTATGTATATAAGTGCGTTCAATTACACGTGTTTTGCTTGTTTGTTTACAATACACGCACAGAAACAAGTTTAACAACATTTGCAAGTCATTTAGCTGTAAGTGGTTATTCAGCTTATATTCTCATTGAAATTCATTCATAATTTAAACAGAACTTATTTAGTGCTCACATTTGTTAGTAGTCATGGGTGAAACAAAAAACCCAGATACTATGCTAAGAAATTTCAAAGGGTGAAGATTTTAACAGATGAATGGATGAATGAAATTCACATTACCGAATTATTATTATAACTAAATGTATTTCCAAAATGGACGAGAGATATCTAAACTACTAATACTCACTGTTTTAAAGAATTTTTTCCCTAAATATTGCATTAATATGCCTTTTTTGTTGAAGCGACACCGATACTCCAATAAAAATCTTATTTATTTATTTTAATATTTTATAAGATATCAATAGTATTAAAAATCGTAAGTCTAAGAGATTATTCCTAAGATATTATTAAAAATCTAGACTTGAAAAATTCTTATTTTAAAATCGATTTTGCAGGTTTATTTAAACGAGACATGCAATAGTCAGTCAGGACTCACTTCAAAACTAAAGTTATGCGTCATATTTTATTTTCAGTATATGACGACATTGCGCCAAAAAACATGCGGATCGTAATCTCCAAATATATGTGAAACTTAGAATGGACATCGGCTCATATACTTTTAACTCTTATAATTTTTGTATCCATTGGCTTGCCAGGATTGGTACTATGTGTGTAGGGGTGACTGCATTTTCGGAATGCAGAGCGCGACAAATAACTCATTAATCATTTTTTTCATGCTTTTATAGAGATCGAGCGTTTTAAATAAACTAAAGATATTTAATTTTTTTTTAACAAAACGTCAAATCTCAAATTAAGAGGCAGCCACTATTTTCGTGTTTCCGATATATGTAAGTATTTATTAGAAAACATGAGGCATTCAGATCTGTTATGTTTTTTGAATAATTTTCAGATACTGTTAACTAAAGTAATGTCATCATTCAGCTAAACTGTTACATTGATGAGCTTGATTTGCATACTCTTCGAAGTTAAAAGTTCACTATTTCCATGGTTTTTCTTCTTGATACAAGATTATGATTACATTATATGGTGGTAGTCAAACCATATTATTATTAAACGTTCTAATATTATGGTTAAATTTCATACGGGAAATTTTTTTAAATAAATTTTTTTATTCATTATTTTTATCAACGATTTCAGTTTTGTATTATTGAAGTAGTCATTAGATTTCATTGATACGTAAATTAGCAAAACTTAATACTCATTTTAGATTGCAAATAATAATTAAATATGTATGTATGTACATATACATATATACAATTTTCCAAAAAAACGTTTACATATTTGTTTTATTATTTTAAAAACCAGAAAAAAACAAACGTTACTGTTTACATATAAATAAAATTAACATATTTTTTATTATTAATATATTATGGTTGAAAATAATATATCATTTTTAAATACTTATAAAACTTCGGTTTTTCCTAGGGTTCTGATGTTGAAGAGGGCATGAACAAAAAAATTGGTGCTTTGACTATTTCGCGAATGCGAATAAATTTTAAAATCATTTTGACTACTACAGCAGATTTGTTTTGCGGTATTTCCCACTTTTTTTTAACACACTTTGCTTTAAATTCCTTTCTTTGTTTTTGTTTTTTCATCAATAGGAATAAACAAAATAGCAAACAAAACTACCAACCCACACAGTGGGGAAATTTACCAAAAAATAAGAATAATGGAAATCTGTCTTAGGTTGTAAAGGAATAGCCTTATTTCATTTCAGCTTGAAGTGGCTTCAAAAGAGGTGTAGACGAGCTTTTTAATTTATGACGATTTGTCAGGCTGAAGATTTCCACACATGCTCCCATATGTAATCTGCTATGGTTTCGACAATATTTGTAATTGAAACTACAAATTTTATTACCAGTAGGGCAATAAAACTCATCCATTTTCTTGTAAAATAACAATTTTTTTAAATGCATATAATTTTTACAATTTAAAATATATTAGAAGAAAAAAGAAGATAAATATAACTTTTTTAAAAGACAACACTACCTCTGCAAAGGTTTTTGCTTGTCTGCAGAAAACACCCAGAGTCTTTTGCAGGAATCGAACCCGCAACCTCCAGATTGATAAACTACCAATCGGTCTATCGAGGCATTCAAATCGGCCTATCGAGACACTTAATCTAAAGAACAGAGCTCAGAGCCAAGAAGGGGAAATTCGTGTCCCATTAAATTTGTCTATGTCCACATGTGAGGCAATGTGGCGCATGGAAGCTACTGTCTTGAAAGTACAAAAAGCTCCCCTGCTCCTCTATAAAATATAGTAGTGTGAAGTTGTAATGAAATTAGATTACCCGTTTCAAAACTCGTTCCATAAATTGTTTCCAAATTACCCACAGTCACCATAAGTAAGGGGTTTTTAAGAAATGGGTTAAAAAAGACAGTTTTGTGTGAAAACGATCGTGGTAACAGCGCGGTTAAGCAACCCAAACGGTGGCTAAGCCAGGACTAACGACCAGGAGGGTTCTATTGTGTATTTGGTAGGACTGGAAGGGAATCATTTATTAGGAGTTGCTTCCATAAACTCTAAATTCAGATCTCTACTGTACACAACTGGACCGTTTGAAACTACCGATTGACCAGAAACAGTCCAAATTAGCCCACAATGCCAGGCCCTACACGTTTGTAGTGACTCGCTAGAAACTCATCGAGCTTGGTTGGGAAGTTTTGATGTGTCCACCCTATAGTCCGAACCTGGCACCAAGTGATAAACATGAATTTCACTTAATATTTTATTTATTGTTACATTTTTTTGTCTGCTCGTTTATTCACAATTTTTAAATAATAAAAAAAATATTTATTTAACTGAAAACCTGAACAACACTAATTTTAAAAATCTATAGAATTAAGAAGTGTAATTTGAAAAATTAAAAAATGTCAACCGTGTTTTAAGGGCCGATTTTGAATGTGAACCACACCTAAACGTGAAGTGTTTTTTCTGCATTTAATTTGACATATTTCAATTTTAAACTAACTCAATTTGATTGCTCGTTGCTTGATTGTGTATCTTTTGCACGACAAATTCAATGGCCGTGTTATCTCACGTGGTAGCGATGTCAATTGGCCGCCAAGATAATGTGATTTGACACCGTTGGACTTCTTTCTTTGGAGTTATTTAAAAGAAAAGGTGTACGTCGATAAGCCAGCAACAATTCAAGAGCTAAAGGATGAGATACATAATTCGGCACATTAACGGCATAGAACCTCAATTATGCCTCAGCGTTATCGAAAATTTGGAGCATCGGATGTAGGTGTGCCGCTGAGGTCACGGAGGCCATTTGCCGATATTTTGTTCCATACATAATTGATTTTGTTCAATTATTATCCAAATTAAGAGAAATGACAATAATTTCCTAAATAATTTGTGTGATAATCATGATGTTGATTAAAATTTAACCAACTTTTTTTTTCTGGAATGCCCCATTTTGAAACCACCCCAACACTACTCTTGTACAGGCTAAAGAATTACATTTTTAATTTTAAAATCAAATATTTTTCTGCTTCATCCGTGTAAAATTTTGTACGAATCGAATACTTGTTTAGTCTAAAATGTTTATTTTATTTCCAAAATATTTTGATTTTACCCCAATGTGCAGTGTAGTTTATAGGAGGGTTAGCGAGTTCATTTGAAAAGTTATTTATTGGGCCCTGTTGCTTAGCGCTTTCAGTATATGTATTTTAATTCTTATCCTCAAGCTATCCACATTAAAAGAACGTTTTTTATTATTTTAACTAAAGATCATATGGATGCTCAAAAAAAGTTTTTATATTTGTTTATTAAAAAAAAACAACTCATGGCAGATTGTTTTAATTTACAAAACCGTAAAAGACCGGTTTAGATTTAAAATATTTTGGCCAAATACCAACTTGAAGAACTAAATTTTCTGCACACGATTGATTAGATAAAAGCAAATAAAGAAGACGCCGAACTGACTAGTTTTACAGAATCTTTTGGGTTGTTGAATTTTTTAGTTTAACTTAAACTTTAGTTTTTTTTATTTTTTTTTTTTTTTTTTAAATTTTTGTTTAAACAAACTGGGTTATTTTTATGTAAATTATTTAAACTACACCTAAAAATCTCTTAAGTATATTTTGAAGAATTTTTTTGTGTTAATTTATGCTTATGTCTCTTTGTCTCTTTTTTGTACGTGCTTTTAAAGGATTTTTGTTGTATTGAGGGTTCTAGCTATTAGCTGTTAGAGAAAACATATATTTCCTCAAGAAGCTTCTCATATAGTTTTATGTAAATTATGCGTTAATGTCACTTTATATTTTTGTTTTGTTAATTTTTCGTATAAATGGCTGGTTTTATTGAAGTAGTGATTTAGTTTACAATTTGTCGTTTCAATCATTGGATTACTTCACTGTGGATTATGAAGCCCTTCGCTAGTTTATTATTAGTTTTGACTGCCTTAGTCGCTTGCGGTCACGTCCAAAGCTTTAAAAAGCTAGCTTTATTAGGCGGTGGTGTTGGTAAATTAATCCAGGCAAAAGTTAATTTGCTTAGTGGTGGCGGTTTAGGAGGAGGTGTGCAGAATGGTGGCGGTTATGCTAGAGGTTATGGTGGCGGTTATGGAGGCGGTTATGGTGGCGGTTATGGTGGTGGTTATGGTGGCGGTCATTATGGTGGTGGATATGCCAGCGGCCTTGGTGAAAATAAAGTAACTGTAGTAAAGGTTATTAATGATGCCGGTCCAGGCGTTTATGGTGGCGGCTATAGTCAAGGATATGAAGGCGTCCATGGTGGTGGTTATGGCGGTAGCTATGTCAATTCGTATGGTGGTTATCATGGCGGCCAGCAGGTCCATCCTCATGGAGGCAGCTATAATGTTGTGCCTGCCGTCAAGGTCGTAAAAGTAATCCATCAAACTGGCAGTGGTGCTTATGGTGCTGGCTATGACGGTGGTTATGGTGGTGGTTATAGTGGCGGTCATTATGGCGGTCATTATGGCGGTACTTATGCCAACCATGTTGGTGCACCCTGCTGAATAAAATTTTATTTTGCCAAAAAATAATATCCACAAATTAGTGTTAATACTGTAGACTAAGAAGAGTTTAATAAATAAAAATAAAACTATTAGACCAACAGCTGCTTTAAATTCATTATAGTATTTAAACGAACAAGATGATAACTAAATCTACGATTTTAAAACAGTGCTATAATATGTTGCTTGCAAAAAAACATGTATTTCATTAACCTATTCGAAACAAACACTTTATTTTAAAAGGATTAAAATAAAAATTTTAATTAAAATTAAAAATATTGAGAAATAGTTTATTTCGTGAAATAAATGCTTCCCCATATACTATACATTCACTTTGATCACTATTTGTTAGTCAAGATTTTTTAAAGGAATTGTCATAAATTCCGTAGGGTATTATCCATTTATAATTGCAACCTTAACGTATTCTTTAATAGAGAATTTAGAAATAATAATAATAGAGACCTTAGAAAATAATAGAATAGTAGAACATTAAATGTTCACACGAAAAATAAAAATTTCAGATTCTAACAATAAATTTGCATGATCAGACAATTTTTTGTTTGAATTTAGTCCTGTAAAAATATTTGTAAATTCAAACAAATAAATTTACAATTTGTTTATTAAAAATAATCCACGATTTTTTCAAACAAATAATTATGATATTTGGTAAAAAAAATTATTGAAATTAGAAAAAAAAATTTAAACAAATATTTTGTCTGAATCAGACAAACAAGTTTACTAAAATTATATAAGAAAAATAAAACAAATAAAAAACTTTATTAAAATAACAAATAATTTTCATATAAATATGTAATTTAGCTAAAAAAACAACTTTTCGCTAATCGCGTTTATTAATAACAGTTTTGTGACTAATTGTGGAACAAGATTAACGTGAGTACCTGCCTACTCGGCCTAACCTCACGGTGGTCTTACCACCGAGTGAAACTTAGGCGTAGACTAGCGCCCCCATTGTGTAGTATAACAACACTTTACGATTGCCACCAATCGCTTTTTGTGTGTGATACAGTCACAATGAGTAGCAATTTATATAATATGGCAAGCCTTTCCAAGGCAAGCCTAGATCCACATTATAACCTCTTGCTTAGGGGTTTGGAGACTATCCAAACTCCATCTGTTGAGAGTGCAACAGCACACTTGATCGACCTTGCACCTTACCTACATAAATCGATCTTAAACCACAACCACCACGTGTATCCCCGAAGGGGACGTCACCAATAACCGGTCATAGAGAGGATAGGCTCTCTGTGGGGCCACCGATTCCCGTGGTACCAGTCCTTTGGGCACTGGTCGGACCTCGAAGAGGACCCGCAATGTTTATCGCAGACCTTTTCCTCCAGATTTAGGCTCTAGGAACCCTAGCGTCTGGTGCCCCTATTTTCCCCGAGTGAGCCGCGTCAAAGCATTTGCCATATTCCTGCAGTGACAATTGGAACGCCCGGGGGTAAGTTTTGTGACTAATTTAACTTTCTACTGAGTAAAATTTGATCATATTAAAAATGATAAGGCCAGACAAGATGGTTGCAATGGCAAATTCATTCAATTCCGCCAATTTTTGAAATATCAAATTCGATATACAAAAAAGTTTTATTTATATGTAAAATTTGTCATTTTGAGCAACAAAACAATCCGCCATTGCCAATTAACCACCTGGTTAATTGACTACCATTGACTACCTTCACCACAGATAGAATGGCAAACTTATATACATATACCCTGTATTTTTTTATTTAGCTGCATAGCCGCTGTTATCGATTACTTTAAAACATGAATAATGAGTTTTTCTCATACCACTTATTTTAATTATATTCAGAGTAACAACTAATTAAAACAGCATACCTGCACTTACACAATTAGTAATGAAAAATTTCAAACACGCAATTATACGCTAATATTTCAATTGATTTTTTGACCCACTTTGTGGAAGTGGAATTTCACCAAATTTTTACCACATTTAGAATCAGTTATGTAGATTCTTATTTTGCTATAAAAAAATAATGGTGAACATGCGTATACACTATTACTTTATTGAGGGGACGATATGTCTGTATAAATAAAATCACTGTGATGAAGAATGTAGCAGATTCGGCAAGGTCGAATATAGCACTTTTACTTGTTCATTTTACTTTTGTTCAAATTTTAGCAACTGGTTACTTTCATGTATTTTTGTCACAAAACTTTTCCTCACTATTGGGACAAAACGTTGCATTTCTTTTTTCTAAAGAATTGCGTAATATTTAAAAATGGGATAAAAATTAAAAAATTGTCGTGTAATTAACCGACCTCATAGAAGGTTATCAAATCGTCTGCATGTTTTTTTTTGTATGGAACTCGATTTTTAATTATTTATCAGGTTATGAAAGGTTATGAAAGGTTATGCTTCTACACTTAGAAAAGTTAATAATTTAAAAATTGGCGGGTGGAAAATGTTGTATGTACAACATACATGATTTTTACTTCCCTTTTGAACCCTAAAGGGCACTAATTTCATATTTTAACAAAGTTATAAAACAATTAACATAAAAATTAAACGTTGCTTTTATGTATCCTTATATTATATCCATATAATGTTATAGAGAAACACATTCTGTATAGAAAATACACTACTCTATCCGCTATAACCATTAGTATAAGTATTCATAATTAGAAATTAAAGTATTAAACACTTAGATGACAGCAGGATACCGACTACAACCTGTCAAAATTAAAATACACACGTTTACATGAAGACGATTATTTTGACGACATCATAGCACATTGCTACACACACGACCACCGTTGTGGCTGTAGTCAACTTAGGCTAATTTCTATATTTGTTTGCAAAAATGTTATTTTATTCAACAGAAGAAAATGGCAAAATTAAAAATACAAATTTATTTACAATCAAAAGGTTTGGAGCAAATTTATTTATTTGTTTTGATACGATAAAAGTACATTTTGAAAAGGTAATTTTTTTATAAAAAAAAAATATGCATTTCTACAACATTTTCATAGCTTTGATGTATGTAGCTGTCGTCTGCAATATAATTTAATAGCTGACTACACGGCGACGATTGCAGCCAACGTCATTTGTAGTCGTGCAGCTTTGCAGCCGCTGTTCTCTATCTATTTAATGCTAAAAGTGTGTCACCATAGGTGATGTTATGTAGGTATGTAGCCTTATCGACGCAAAGATTCAAAATGTATCGTTTTGTTTTGAACAGACCTCATACTATGTTTATACGTAGAGCTAGTTGAAAATCAAATAATTTTCAAATACTGAACTCACTGTTTATACGGCAGATTGTACTTTCAAATGATTTTATTTTATTTATTGTGTGCTTTGCTTAGTGCTGTTTTCTTAAATGTTTAGTGTTGAGATCAAACATAATAATGGCTCTTAAAATGCAATTAATGCAATGTGCAAGAAATTTTTTTATAAATTCACACAATATATTGTTTTAGTTTTAAAGAAGTGGCAACGTCTTTAGTCTTATTTTCAAATAGTGTCGTTAATCAAGAACGGTTTTCAAGAGCAAGTAAGTCACAATAAAAAAATTATACAACAATATAATACACAAATAATACCTAAACGTAGTTATAATCACGAATTTTTTCTAAATTTAAATTTTTTTAATTGGTTAAACCCTTGGAAATATCGTTAAGTTCTTTGATTAATTCACTTCAAGCACTTAAACTACATAGACGGACATTGTTCGATCGCCATTTACTCGTCGTAAATAAATACTGTAAACATTTTGACGCTAAAAATTGTAATGCGATAATAAAAATATTATTTAAATAAAATTCTTTTTATTCGAATTAACGTTTTTATTTAAATTCAAATAATATTCATACATGTGTTTGGATATTCTGGCATAACAAACGATTTGTCATACAAATCAAACGAAAAAAAAACCCAACAACCTGAAACAACATAAAATAAATATAAAATAAACGCAGAAAAACTTGCTATTTATTGTGTAAACATTTTTTATTATTATTATACAGTCTGCCACTTAGGTCCAAGTTATGCGTTACGTACCCCAACGTATTCGATTCCAAAAATAGAATTCTTTAGGGCAACAACAAACCAATTTAATAATATTTTATGTACTCATCTTTCAGAATTCCAGTTATAGACATTTTAATATGTTTTTGATTTTCTGCTTGTTTTTGTTTTATTTTTTTTTTTTAATAAAATATTAAATAAAACTTGTTCTTCTTTTTTATGCCTTTTTTGTGGTTTTATGTATTTTTTAATTCGATAGAAATATTTTTAGCATAAATTTAAATGTTTTACTTTTCATAAACAATAAACATCAGATCTTTATAAAAAAAAATAATTTTCATTTAGATTTACATATTTTAGTTTTACATCTCTTGTCTTTATTAAGTCTGTTCGTTACTTTTGCAATAGAAATCCAGTAAATGGGTAAATGATTAGTAATGTGTAAAAGGGTACTAGAACGTTAAAACTAGAAAGTGTTTTAGAAAATTTTTTTGTTTTAACTACTCAGTATATTTTTTTTTGGAACTCGATACAAGTCCTTTTTAACTGAATCCAAAAAATTACAAGTTATCAATGCGTATGATTTTTTAATATTTATGACCGCAGAAACCTTTTTTTTTATTATTTTAGAAGTGAAAACTTCTTTTGACACGTTGAGCACTTTTTGGTTGAAGAAAAATTATTGAGAAAAAAATATTCACAACCGTAACCGCGTCACCTAACAATGGCATCTATACATAGGTCTGCTCGTTTTGGTTAATAGAAAAATTATTGAACTTGCATCATCGTCACCTAACATTGGTTTCTATTTCGTTGAAGAAAAATGATTTAGCTCGCATCATTGTTACCATCGTCACCTAACATTGGTTTCTATACATAGGTCTGCTCGTTTTCGCTGAAGATAAATTATCGAACTCGCATCATCGTCACCTAACATTGGTTGAAGAAAAATTATTGATCTCTCATCATCGTCACCATCGTCACCTAACATTGGTTTCTATTTTGTTGAAGAAAAATGTTTGAGCTCGCATCATCGTTACCATCGTCACCTAACATTGGTTTCTATAGATAGGTCTGTGTTTTTATCTTTTAGTTTATGCTTACAGATTGACCTCTATTAAACGAATAATAATACAAATTACTTCTTTATAAGTAGACGCAATAGGTGTCCCAATAAATGCCCCAATATTTTGAATAGTTACGGACAACCGCTTGAAAATTACACATAACCTGTATGACTATGTCCGTTATAACAACAAATAAAAAGTTTATATAAAAAAGTAAAGGATGCCCCATAGTTGATATAATTTTATACACAGCGCCTTATTTTTTAACCATCTAAAAAGATACTTATAATTTACACAGGATGTGGCCACAATAACAGGTATGAAAAATAAAATTTTAATAATATCCTCATATGGCCCTATTTGAACTGTTATAGGCAGCCACTAGCAATTTATACAGAGTGTGTCTTACTATTTATATTTTGGGTTCTAATGTTCCTCTATTAATAAATGCTATAGACAGCTACTTGAAACTTACACCGTGATTCTATATCCGCTGTTATTAAAGAAAATTTGAATTTGTCTTGTATTTATGTAGGTACAATTATATATTTTTTTAAGATTATTGAGTATTATTGAGAATTTATATACTCATAATTAGACATTCTTTAGCATACCTAGCATTATCGCAATATATAAAAATAAAGTTGTACCGGATACCACAAAAAGATATATATCGTGGCGTCAACACAACAGATATTTTAAAACTGTTACTGGATTCGCAAACGATAAGGAAACGAACGGACCTATTATGATTTAAAAAAATAAAACAAAATTTCCCCACATTATGACAATAATTTATTGGCCTGTGTTCACAGTTGAAATTTAAATTTTAGATTGTATACTCGTATACATAAATTGAATACTAATTTTGACTAATTAGTATCCCACACATCACACATAAAAATGAAAAAAAAAAATTGAACGTAAGAGCAGCTAGTGCTTATTTAAAAATTAGCAGATGCGAAAGCGATTTTTAAAATTTATTTTCTGTTGGATATTACAAAAATCTGTGCACCGCATATAAGTTATCTTTCACTGTTTATAAGATAGGCGTCTTTTATATCTTGAATTATTATTTTTGCTAAAATTGTTCTAGATTTTCGATAGTAATGTAGCCTACAAATTTTTCGTTATTTAAAAAACGAATTAACAGTTATACTTTTAATTAAATAACGTTTATACCAATAAAGAAATACAGTACACTCTCGATAATATGAACACCCCAAAATATGAAAATTTTTTTTCTTCCATTGATTACTCTAAAATATGAACTTAGTGTGAAAGCTTTAAAATATGAACAACTTATTTTTGAATTTCTTAACGGACTTCTATCTAAACAGTAACGAAATCTTTGCAAACAGGGTTGTAAATAAATTCTGGTTCAATTGCATAATAATTTTGGGATTTCCCTAGTTGTTTGCTTTTGAATTGTCTTTTAAGCTGTAAGTCAAAATTTCTTACATACACTTTTAGTTCGCGCTCACATTCAGGTGTATTAATTTTTGTATATACATAAATATGCATATAAAAAAGAATAAGTTTTTAACTTTAAAAGAAAAGTCCGAAGTTTTGGAACATTTGCCAAAAGGAGCAAGTGTTACAAGTTTAGCGAATAAATTTGGGGTGAAAAAATCTACAATATGTGGAATAAAAAAAACAGAAATTCTATTATTAAATGTGCCAACAATACCTTATGTGGACCTGGAAAAAGAAAGATTGTGCGGCCTTCCGAGTACCCAAAAATGGAATATGCTTTATACCTATGGTTTCTGAATAAGAGAGAAATGGGCTTATTTTAAAAGTAAAGGCCAAAGATCTTCACAAAAAGATCTTTCAAAATGAAGCTAAAATATAAAATTGAAGAGTTGGGATTGGTCAATGACCGACCAGCTTTATAACGCTGACGAATCCGGATTGTTTTGGAAATTGCTATCACAAAAGACCTATGTACATATGTGAAAAAACAGCTCCTGGTGCAAAATCTGAAAAGCAGCGGGTAACTTTCTTGTGCTGCGAAAACGCCGCGGGAACTCACCAACTTAAACTGCTTGTAGTTGGAAGGGCTAAAAAGCCTCGCTGTTTTGAGAATTTTAATTGTCCTGTTCATTATAGACATTCTAAATCAGCTTGGATGACAGGAGCCATTTTTAAGGATTGGTTTCATCTTTTATTTGTTCCAGAAGTAAAATTTATAAACTCGAGCTAATTACCATCTCACAACTTATTTTTTATAATTTAGGTTAAAAAATTTAAAAAAAAGTTGCCGCTGAAACCTATTCTCCTAATAGACAACGCTCCATCTCATCCATCTGAGGATGATCTTAAAACTGAGGATGGCTGTATTTTTGCGATGTTTATGCCACCAAATGTCACCCCGCTCATACAACCTATGGATCAAAATGCCATCAGGATTACAAAACTTTATTATAGAAATAGTCTGCTAGCTTCAGTTGCTGCAAAAGGTGGATCTTTTCTGGATTCTATGAAGCAGACCACACTTAAGGAAGCCATAACAATTTTAGATGTTGGAATGACGTTTTGAATATGGTGCCAAATCGAGACGATCCTGAAGATGAAATACCTTTAAGTGTTCTTAGAAACAACCTGATGATGAATTTGGTTGATTTAGAAGAAAGTGCAGCTAATGTTTTTAATTCTTTTATACCTGAGGTTTGTATTTTGGAAAAAGTGTATGTAAAACAAAGTAAAATTTTGACTTCACTATAGGTTGAATTTACGGCTTTGAACATTAAAGAATGGAACTAGGACACTAAAGAGCGTAACAAAAGTGAATTAGAGCGTAACAAAAGTGAATTGATTTGTCCGATGAAGACGCTTGTGTTGAGGAGCCAAAAAATACAAAAAACACAGTTAAGAGAGCGAGCCGTTTTAAAGGTGGTTGCACAAAAAAACAGCAAAGAATAATCACAGATTTTTTCACATAACTTTGTTTCTTTTTTTCAAAAGTACATAAATTTGTTTAAAATATATATAAAAAAAACCAAATAAAATTTTTTACATACATAATAAATTTATTTTTTGGAGAAAAGGTGAAATTAAATGCCATTCGTAAATATGAACAATCTTGCAAAAGTGAACTGGCTTTGTTTTAATTAGTTCATATTATCGGGAGTGCACTGTATCTTTTATCGCAGGTTTTTTCTTGTCTGAAACCAGAGTTTTGTGACATAATTCTTTTTTTACAAAAATTATAACTTTAACCCAGATATTTTCTAAGCTAGAATTAAAATAACCAAAAGTCTATTTTATTATTCATTACAGGGTTCAAAATAGGTGGTGAAGTAAAGTCTAAAGTCATAATTATTTTTAGAACATTGTGGCAGCGCCCTTGGTGTTAAGTACGCACAAATACAAATACATATAAATATAAAATGTCTGATATAAAGCACATTTTGACATGGGGTATACAATTACATTTCAATTACAATTACAGATAATTGAAAATTTCCAATTACTAATTACAAGTACTTGAAATCAAGGACTAAAATCAACTACAATTACTTGTAAGAGAAATATCAATCATATTTACTTGTAATTAGTAATTGAAAAGTTCCAATTACAAATTACAAGTAATTGTAATTTGTATTTTTTAATTAAAAAATTTCAATTACAATTACATACTTGCAATTAGTAATTCAAAATATCCAGTTACTAATTACAAGTAATTGTAATTGCATTTTTTCAATTACAAATTACATTTAATGTGTAATTGAAAAAACTCATGTACCAAATTTGAATATAATTGCAATTGAAAATTTTCAAATACAATTACATGTAATTGTAATTTTTTTAATTAAAGTTGTTCTTACAATTTTCACACATACCTATTGGGAACAATTTAAGTTTATTTGAAAAACTAACTGAGCAATTATAAAATGAATACCTTAAAATAGAATTTACCTAAAAATATGTTAGAAAATACTAACCAACTACACAAGAATATCAGCAGCAGGTATTTAAGCTCTAATTTTAAAAGCTGCTCCAAACAAAAGCTTTCATTATACCAAATAAATAATACAAAAATATTAGCTTTAAATAAAATAAAACAAAATAAATTTTTAAGTTAACTGCAGCAGCTCATACATCAAAAACTGACTTTTAACTTTCTGTTAAAAATATAAAATAATTATGAAAACTTATGCGAAATGACTGTAATTTTTTATATCTTTTTTGAAGTGTTATTAAATTCAAAGTGGCGGTTAGTTTCATAATTTAATGGCGTTCTGTGTTTTGTTTTACGTTTTGTTGTTTATGAAGAAATAATTTTTGCAAAAAACACTTTTATTGCTGTGATTAACGCCATAATTATTGACTTTAATTGGGTAGGAAAAAACCGACTTCAAAAAAGAAGGAGGAATGTTGCTTTTTTCATGTACATATGTATGTGCCCGCAGAACTCAGCCATTTCTGAACAGATTTTAAAATTTTTTTCTTTATTTGAAATGTTATGCTCACAGTTTGGTCCCGTTTTAAAAATAGTTTATTATTTTTTTACGTTTATTAAGAACCGTAAAGGGCACCAATTTTAAATTTAAAAAAATTGCATATCACTATAGTTCCAAACAACAGAATTTAATAAAAAAAAAAAATAAATTTAAAGGGTGCCCCCATAGGTGACGTAATTTGACATATATGGGCCTATCTTTAGAAGCGTTGTAGACAACACCCTGAAAATTTTACAGAATGTCGATTACTATGACCGTTATAATAAAAAGTATAAATATTCAAAATTATAAATAAAAGGGTGCTTTAATAGTTCATTTAATTTTATGTATATCGCCATACTTTTGAACAGATGTACACAGACCGTTGCAATTTACAAAGAATCTGTATTGCTAAGTCCGCTATAACAAAAAGTATAAAATATGAATTTGAAAATAAAAGGGTGTCCCAATAGTTAATGTTGAACTGTTATAGACAGACAGCTGAAATTTACAAGGAACATGTATTGCAAACTCCGCTATAACAAGTATACAATTTGAATTTAAAATAATAAATAATGTAATTTGACCTATATGGCTCTATCTTTTGAGCCGTTATGGACAAACACTTGAAAATTAGGCAGAATGCCCACTACTTTGTCTCTAATAATAACAATATTTGGAATTATAAATTAAAGGGTCTCACAATAGTTCATGTAACTTGATGTATATGACCAACCTTTTGAATCGTTATAGACAGACGGTTGAAATTTACAAAGAATCATTGTGGCCAATTCCTTTATAACAACAGATCTTTAATTTAAGATTGTATATTAAAGGGTGTCCTAATGTGGCCCTATCTTTGAAACCGTTATAGACAGAGTCCCTCATAGAAGACGAATGCTGGTGAAAATAGCTTAAATTTTGAACAGTAATAGGGAGATGCTTGACATTTACATAGTCTTTACTTTTTGTTCCCGCAAATTTTCGCGCATCTTTTATTTGGTTTAAATCTAATTCTTACAGATTACTTCATACATTTTTAGTTTAGAATTGGTGCCCATCTATCTGTTTTGAAGACGGTTTTTTTTTGCAAGAATTCTTTAACTGCTAAAATTGACCTGAATAATTAGAACCTTTGTAATTCGTTTAATTATATATTACACATATGGTATTCTAAGCTGGTGGGCAGTTCGCCAGTAGTTATTTTTAAAATTTTTAAGCCCACTAAAAAAATAGTTGCTAATTTTACTTCTTACTGCTTCTTATTTTAGCGCTTAAATTTCAAGAGTCTGACTATTACGGTTCATAAGATAGGATATGTATATAAGGCGAAAGACATTTTTTTGAAACATAATTGAAATTGTCTTTAAATCATTTACCTACTATTCTTGCCATAAGGTATCCACAAGAAAAAGTATCACCGAAATCACGCACTTGCTGTCCAATATGCAAATTTATTCTGCAGATATTGAACGGCTCTTCACAGAAAAAAGAATGATTACAAGAAAGTGACAATCATACAGATCTCTTCAGGCTGGAAGAATGTGAAACGGTTTAGAGAGCCACTGAAATGACAAAAAATAGCATCATTGAAAACTTACCTAGAAACCTTCCACCCAAATCCACAATCTGATTATTTATAATAGCAAGAAATAATACCAAGAAAAGGCACTATAATTGTTGACTGGCCATTTTTTTACGTAACTGAACTGCCAATTTAAATTTCGCGCTATTGAAAGGGCAATAATTGATTTCAACCCAAAAAAACATGGTTTTGATAAAACCAGCAGGACTATCCCATTTGAGTTGCATCATAAAGCACAACAAAAAATTATTTTTACTTTCAAAGCTATTTTACGTCCCATGTACTTTCCTTCAGCTTGGAAGATTTGTTTGATAACTTTCATTCCAAAGTCAGGCGAAGGCCACACAAAAGATGAATTACACAGAAAAAATTATTTTTCAGATTCAAACAATTAATTCGCATAAATAGAACATTTTTAGAAAATATTTCCCGATTTTTTAAACAAATAATTGTGATATTTGGTAAAAAAAATTATTGACGTTAGAAAATTTTTCAAACAAAACATTTTTTTGAATCAGACAAAAAAGTTTACTGAAAATTGTAAAAAAATTAAAAAAAAATATTGTTTGAATCAGACAAAAAGTTTACTGAAATTTAAAAAAAAATTCAAACAAATAATTTATCTGTAACTAATGAAAAACTTTACTGAAATAACAAACAGTTTTCAAACAAATAATTTAGCTAAATCAAACAAATATTCGACAATTGTGTTTAATAGTAACAATTTTGTGACTAATTTAAATAACTACTGGGTAAAATTTGACCATATTAAAAGACGAATCACTTTACAGGATGGCAATGGCAAATTCATTTAATTTCGCTGTTTCATAATATATCAAATTCTATATGTGACCCGGTCTATGAAAAGGTGGCTCATGACTCAAAAACAAAATTTTGAAAAATTAGCTGTTAAAGATAAACAGTTTCTTAGTAGTTTTACTTTTGCATTATGAACAGTCATGCCAAAAGGCAACCAAAAAATGCAAAAGAGCATAAATGAGATAAGTTCGTGTGTGTATATAAAGAGCGATGTTTTTTTTTTTTAAGGAAAGCAAAAACCAGTTTCTGACCCCGCGTTGACAGGTTTTTGGGGATTTTAACCCCACAAAAATCCCCAAATCGACTTTGACTTACCATAACTTCTGTTCTAATATTTGAATATTTTCAATTTTCGACTTTTTTAATTGTTTAACATCTGCTTTACAAAAATATTCCAGAAACCTGACGTGTGTCACTTGTAAATAATGTCTGTCGAAGAAGAATTTAGCGAGGTTTTTCAAACATATTTCCCAGTTGATGACAGCATGTTCGAAATTATTCAACCAGTCGGTTTATCTCTGCAGCGTCAGTGGTACATTTATCAGAATCTCAGAAGCTTGGTTTCAGACCCAACGAATGCGGATATTTTGGCTCCATTGCCATCGAAAAAATGCCATCAAAAAAATCTGAGGATGCTTCACCAGCCACCAAAGTGGCATCGAAGAACCCAAAGGCTTTATCGTCAAAACCTAAACCGAAGAAGTCTGTAGCTTCATCTTCAAATCAAGATCCAAAAAAGAAAGAATTCAAGAAACCTGCGACTTCAACTGCAATAAAAAAAAAATCAAGAAAACGTAAGGCCTCATCTCCAAAAGGAGATTCAAAAAAACTAGCAACTTCAAAAGTTTCAACATGGATAGCGATGAAGAAAACTACTTAATACTGCTAAATAAATATTTTTTGTGCATGACAGCTTTTTTTTGTAAAATCGTTTTTGCAGCGTTCAATTCTGTTTTTCAATTTTTCAATTTTTCGATTCCATTTATTATCTTGATTCTGGATTTTCAATAAAATTCTGTTTTTCTTTCATTTGTGCTCTTCTTTCTCTACATTTTTAGTACACTTCTAAGCAAGTGAGGACTTTCTAGTTTTCACCACGTGAAAGAGCGTCTCAAAAACTATCGAAACCAAAAAAAAAAATTAAATTTTCCCAATTTTTCTTTAATATTATCACCTAATTTGTAATTTAATTAATTCTTTCTTAGAGAGAATAAAAACGAACTTAAGCTTGATTATAAAATTTCATTCTATGTAAAAGTGGAAAAATTTTTTTTGAGTCATAAGCCTAGTCACATATATTAAAAAATGTTATATGGAATTTGACATTTTGATCAACAGTGAAAATAATGTATCTCCCTTTTTCTTTTTACTTTGGTCAAATTTTAGCGAATAGTTACTTACATATATATTTTAGATACAAAGCGTTTCCTTTAGAGCACAATTTGGGCAAAACCTTGTATTTGATTCATCAAAATTATTGGTATGGGAATTGTTTGCTAGTCAAAAGCATATGTCATATACATTCACATAAAGTTGGCCATTGCCACCACCTGAAAAACTGTGAATAAAAATCAAAAATTAAAATATATATATATACATATGTATGTACATATGAATATGTAGCAATATCTTCAATAAAAAATTTGTACATTTCTACCTTTTCCTCTGCAGCTAAGGTCTTTCAAATGTTTCAATATTTATGCTTTAAATATTTTTTAGTAAAATAAATTTCCCTTTTGAAGTCTTGAAAATCTCAATATAAAATTTTTTGTTATTTTTTCAATGCATGAGAGAAAGTGTTGCCGTTTTTTGCGAATGAGTAGTTATTAATAAATGGGCCAAAATATAATTTCTTGGATATTATCTGCAAAATTGTCGTGTAATTAACCGACTTCATATAAGGTGAAGGTTACACAGTGCAACACGGAAAAAAATAACCATATACGGACACCACTACGTCATAAAAGACCAAAAAAAAGAGACCCCTGTGTCCCTGTTTTGCCCAAAGTTCTCCAGGTTTTTTTTTTATGGGCCCTCAAAGATGTGGTGCCTCGATGTCATTTTTGCAAAAAATTATCATTTACTCAAGCTCATATTTTGCAAACCGTTTGAAATTTTTATATACTCTCTAATGCAAAGTTGTAGCTCTTGTCATAAAGAACAAAAATTGTTAACATATAAAATCAAAAAAACTTCATCTTCAAGGTCAAAATCGCAAAAAACTTTAAAAAATTCAATTTTTTTTTGCCTTTTTCCCCTGTTCAGGTCCATAGGTAGCACACCGTTCAAAATTTAAGGAAATAATCAACTACAAATATGAACCTAAGATCTCAATAAACAACTTTCTAGAACATATAAACTTCCTAGGAATGATTCTTAATACCGTTTAGGTAGCGCTTAGGTAGCCGCAAAAGTGAAAAATTTCCCGAAAATTTTTAAATTCATTTCGGCTACCTAAGCGCTACCTAAACGGTGTTAAGAATCATTCCTAGGAAGTTCACACGTTCAGAAAGTTGTGTTTTTTGTTCTTTATGACAAGAGCTACAACTTTGCCTCAAAGTGTATATAAAAAATTCAAACGGTTTGCAAAATATGAGCTTGATTGATTGATCATTTTTTGCAAAAATGACATCGAGGCCCCACATCTTTGAGGACCCATAAAAAAAAACCTGGAGAACTTTGGGCAAAACAGGGAGACAGGGGTCTCTTTGGTTGTTATTTTGCCATGACGTGAAAAATTACACAGTGCGTTATCAAATCGTCTGAGTTAACTCCTAGAAATCATTTAATTCTGAACAGATTTTTATTTATTTTTATTTGAAAGGCAATGCTTATAAATTAGTACCATTCAAAAAAGTTCATAATTTTAAATAATAAAGGCTGTGCATCGCGAAAATCATATGTGACTTTTACGTGTCTTTTGAACCCTAAAGTGCACCAATTTCATATTTTAACAAACTAATAACAAAATTACCTTACAGATTAATGTCCTTATAGTTGATGTAACTTGGAAATTATGTATAATTTCATATAGTCCGTTATGACCGTAAGTATAAAAAATTCAAGTTAGAAATTAAACAGTGTCCCGATAGGTAATGCTATTTTATAGACACTTTGTATTTACACAGCCTTCATATTGCTATATCCGCAATATTAAATAAAACATAAAATTAAATAGTGTTCTCATGGATGACTTAATTTGACGTATACCTCCTTATCTTTTAATATACAGATAGGCACTTAAAAATTATATAGTATTTGTATTGCTGTGTATGCTATAATAGCAATCATTGAAATTAAATGCTTTGGGAATTCAACTATTATTTTAATAACCTATACTATTTTATAATAAACCAATTTATTATTTAAAAATATAAGCAAGGAAAGTTTGACCCACATTTTAAGAATAGAGAAAATTATTTATAAAAATAAGGATAATTCTTCAAGAAGTCCAACACAAACAATAAAAGATTTATCAAAAACACTTGTTTGAAAACTTAAAAATGATTTTAGTTTAAATCTGAATAAGTTTGTTTATTTGGCTGTTCAAAATAACTTTGTTATTCCTACAACACTAGTGCTGCGTTTTGTTTTAAAGCGATTTAAATAACATTTAAATTTAAATAACACAGGAGTATTTGGCCTAAAAAGCTGGTCAAAATTATTAAACGTGTTTTTTGAATTAAAAGTTTTTTGATGGTTTTAGGTGTAGTATGATATAAAAAGTCTAGTGGCAGATTTTGAAAAAATTACACTGCGCAACAAAAGAACACTGCGCAACAAAAAATTTTTCTCTACCCTAGAAATAAAAGTATGTGGACTATAAGGATTTTGATGCCCTTAATTCAAATCTGTTTTCCGTTTTTCTCTATTACGAAAGGATTTTCTTTTAAAGGCGTGGCATACTTCACCCCCAAAATAGTTGGGTTGCCTTATATATTTTGTCATAACTTGAAAACGTGTTCTCCGAATTCTGCTTAAACTAACCATACACATTTATTTTATATCTATTACTATTTTGGAGTTATTAAAAATTTAATGGCGAAAAAAAAATTACATGCAAAATGCGTCAAATTTTTTGTTTTCAAAATGCAATAAAAAAATTTAAGAACCAAAAAGTTAAAATTTTAAAGATTTTTCTAAAAGCCACATTCCTAAGGAATAAAAGACGGTATAAATCGCAAAACTCAATTAACAAATGTTGATTATAAAGGTTTAAACTCATTCTTGACAGACTGTATATGCAGTCTAATTGAAAAAAAATTTTGTAAATTGTAAGGCTCTTTTAAAACAGTATTTTGTTATTATGAAAAAAGGCTTTATTATATTCATTTTATATTATTTAATACTTTATAACCGGAAAAGTTAAACTAATAAAAATTCCTTACTAATGGGTGATTTTTTTGAGGTTAGGATTTTCATGCATTAGTATTTGACAGATCACGTGAGATTTCAGACATGGTGCCAAAGAGAAAGATGCTCAGTATGCTTTGACATTTCATCATGAATAGACTTACTAACGAGCAACGCTTGCAAATCATTGAATTTTATTACCAAAATCAGTGTTCGGTTCGAAATGTGTTTTATCGACAAATTTTGTTCAGCGATGAGGCTCATTTCTGGTTGAATGGCTACGTAAATAAGCAAAATTGCCGCATTTGGAGTGAAGAGCAACCAGAAGCCGTTCAAGAACTGCCCATGCATCCCGAAAAATGCACTGTTTGGTGTGGTTTGTACGCTGGTGGAATCATTGGACCGTATTTTTTCAAAGATGCTGTTGGACGCAACGTTACGGTGAATGGCGATCGCTATCGTTCGATGCTAACAAACTTTTTGTTGCCAAAAATGGAACAACTGAACTTGGTTGACATGTGGTTTCAACAAGATGGCGCTACATGCCACACAGCTCGCGATTCTATGGCCATTTTGAGGGAAAACTTCGGAGAACAATTCATCTCAAGAAATGGACCGGTAAGTTGGCCACCAAGATCATGCGATTTGACGCCTTTAGACTATTTTTTGTGGGGCTACGTCAAGTCTAAAGTCTACAGAAATAAGCCAGCAACTATTCCAGCTTTGGAAGACAACATTTCCGAAGAAATTCGTGCTATTCCGGCCGAAATGCTCGAAAAAGTTGCCCAAAATTGGACTTTCCGAATGGACCACCTAAGACGCAGCCGCGGTCAACATTTAAATGAAATTATCTTCAAAAAGTAAATGTCATGGACCAATCTAACGTTTCAAATAAAGAACCGATGAGATTTTGCAAATTTTATGCGTTTTTTTATAAAAAAAAAGTTCTCAAGCTCTTAAAAAATCACTCGTTAATTATTATCCTCATTAGCTGCATCATCGGTGTCAGGAAGAAGAAATGTGATGGTCCTCTTTTCGTTGTGCCGAAAGCCAATATCTTTTGAAACAATTTTTGAAAATTTTCAAACACTGCTTCAGTGCTAATATGTCCCCATCCCCTTGACATTTTAAAATTTCGCTCAATTTTCTGACCAAAAAATCCAATTTTGTGTAAACTTGTTTCATGTTGACTCTCGAAGTTATAAAACGGTTTTGATAAAAATTGTGTGCAATAACCCTTCATAAGTATTTTCAATCGCCTGCTGTTATGCCTTAATTGGATGGTAGCCTGATACCTGGGTGCCCATGTATTTTTTATGTACCTGTATTTATTTTTCGTAAACTTATTTTTGTCATTAATGTTTTTAATAATTATTCTATTATATATATTTATTAAATAATTATTGTAGTTTTTGACCTTTTTATATTTTTGAATTCTATTTTTTAATTATTATAACATTTTTATAAAAAGACCTAGTGCTTATTAAAAAATATAATTCAAAAATATATATTTATTTTTTTAACAAATAATGTTTTGTAGAGCAGGTACATAAAAATATATTTTATGGGGATGTGTGGGACATTCACTTAAAACTATTATGGATAATTATGAATTTTTGCAATTTATAATTACATATAGCCAGGTATTAATATTGCAAAGTGTTAAAAGTGATGTGAATAAGAATTGAAATCAATATTTCAAAATACATATTTTTTTTTTAAGACATTACATTACAATCTTAAATTTGTCAAATTTGTTATTTTAAATTTTATTGTTTCCCAAATATTGTTATATTAAGGCTCAATAAATTAAATTAAATTAAATTAAATACATAAAAGTTTATGACGATATAAATGTATAAAAAAAATGCCCGAAGAAATGTGAAAATTTAAAAAAATCGTCAAAAATAATGGCGCAAACCTGCGCACTCTTTTTTTGTTTCTAAAATTAGAGATTCCAAATTTTATTGTGGTAACAAACATAATTCGTAGACATGCTAACCTCACTTTTAAAAATCTCTTTTTTCCTTTTTTTGCAAAAAAAAGTGTAAAATTTGTTTTTTTTTAATTTTGAACGAATTGCTTCAACTTTTTTTTCTTTTTTAAATAACTTTTGATCAAACCTTTCAGCGAAAAAAATAATCTTTGCTAAACCTTTATTCGTTTAGCCGCAAAAAAATATCATATAAACATCCAGAAACCGAAAAAAATTTAAATCTCATATAATTTTCTTCACTTTCCTGACTTTAGCAGGGTCTCAGAGCTAAAAATCGCAACTAAAAGTCTTCAAAATTTTCAATATAATGTAAATTATTGTTGTCTGTCGAGCTGCGTACTTAGTTATTTAGATTTCTTAAAATTCAGTTTTGCCTTTTTGGCCAGCTTTTTGGGTGAAATACTCCTCTGTGATAACAGTGCGAAAATATTTTTCTGACTATATGTAAATACCAAACATAAATTTTGTTAAGAAAAAAAATTTATATTTTATTTATTTATACAACATTTCCATATTAATAAATTTTGTTTGATCAATTATTTTTATTACGGCAACACTGTTAGCAGCAAATTAAAAAAGAAACAAAAGTATTATTAGATTCAAACAAAAAAAGATTTTAAAAATCAATAAACATTTAACAAAAATCATTTGTTTGGAAATAATTTGGTAATAATTATTTCTGTGTATGTATGTTTAATTATAGCAAAACTGTCAAAGTTATTTGAGAAGCTATAAATAACTAAGTGAACCCAATTCTAAGCTAAAAGTATATAATGCGATCCTTAATTCGGATTTAGAAGAAAATATGGTACAATTAATTAAAATCGAAAGGATTATTTAATGTGGATGAAATGATCTTTGATGAAGGGACATATTATTAAGCGCTTTTCATAGACATGTCTCAATCATTTGACAAAGTAAGATATGAAGCCTAAATATACTTACATATATGTATTAAAACACTGCATGAGCACAAAAAACGAAGCTCATAAGACGCTCTTTATAATATTTCATTTAATTCATGTCTGTTTATTGCACACGATTAACAATGAGTGGACAATAATAAACAGTGTAGACATGTGAGCTAAATGCGATGAGCTTGTAGAGTTTCTATAAGCAAGTTTGAGTAAATGTTGAACGCAATAATAATGAACTTGGGCAAGTTGAAGCAGTTTTATGCTTGGAGTGAAACACGAACACAGTTCGTGTGTTCAAACAAAAAATACAGAGTTATTTAATAACACTACTTATGTTCCTTTAAGGTCTTCATTTCTTCAGAGAGATACGAAAAATAAAAAACCACTAGTGCAAGCAAAACGAACTAAGCCTTATGCAAAGTTTCTACACAACCACTAAACAAAATACACTGAGGGTTTCGAACATGAGATTGTGTGGAACAAGATTAACGTGAGTACCTGCCTACTCGGCCTAACCTCACGGTGGTCTTACCACCGAGTGAAACTTAGGCGTAGACTAGCGCCCCCATTGTGTAGTATAACAACACTTTACGATTGCCACCAATCGCTTTTTATGTGTGATACAGTCACAATGAGTAGCAATTTATATAATATGGCAAGCCTTTCCAAGGCAAGCCTAGATCCACATTATAACCTCTTGCTTAGGGGTTTGGAGACTATCCAAACTCCGAAGGGGACCTCACCAATAACCGGTTACAGAGAGGATAGGCTCTCTGTGGGGCCACCGATTCCCGTGGTACCAGTCCTTTGGGCACTGGTCGGGCCTCGAAGAAGACCAGCAATGTTTATCGCAGACCTTTTCTTCCAGATTTAGGCTCTAGGAACCCTAGCGTCTGGTGCCCCTATTTTCCCCGAGTGAACCGCGTCAAAGCATTTGCAATATTCCTGCAGTGACAATTGGAACCCCCGGGGTTTCGAACATGAGATGAGTATACACTGCGCTCATTCATATAAAAAGTACGTTTTACCCGGTCAGCTCACTGTGTTAATGATAAGAACAAAGGTTTGCTCGCTGATAATATGGTGTGAGTAGGCATGTGTTCAGTAAGCAAGTTTGTGTTCGAGTAAGACCAATTGTATTTAACTGATCATAAGTTTACAGTAAAAGAAGAAGCCTTATCCGTTTGAGAATAATGTGTGTTTTCGAGTTGAAGGTAATTATCATATATGTATCTACAGAACTACAAAAGTGGCACAAAGGCTACTTTGAGAATATCGTGTGTTTTTTACCTGAAGCTTAGATACACTTCTACTTTCAAATGTAAGTTATTTGATGAACGGAAGAAAGTTTTTTTTTTTGATTTAAATAAAATTATATAAATCAATCCCTGCCATTCAAAAAGGGACCTGTTAAGACAATGGTCTGTATACCCCTGCCATTGCAAAGTATCTCGATTTCCATACATAATTTACTAAATAATTAAATTTGGATTATGAATCATGAACTTAATTGGACTTTATTCTATTCAAAAAATACATTTTTTAACATTCTAAAACTTTTGTGGAATCTAAGCACATAACCATAAAATTGTTAAGGTTGTTAAAATGTCTGTTGCTGCAATCTAAACAAATTTATGTAATTTTTTTTTTTGATTAACTTTAAGCTTAATAGGTTTTAAGAAATACAAAGACCAAAATTAATAAGCAAAATTGGTTTAATTTGAACTACTTCATGATGTCTGCAAAAGGTCTTAAAATCAAAACACATCAAAGACCTTTTGCCAAAGCCTAAAATATAACAAAATAAATTTTATTAAAAACTTATAATGAAAAGTTCCCAGCAAAATATTAGGCATTAGCAAAAGAATGACTTATTTTCAGGATTGCCAAATTCTGTTACTACAATAAGAAAACACATTATACAGGGTGTCCGCCGGTAGGGTATGCTATTTTGCTTTACCGCCATTTTGGTAAACATTAGTCTTTACAGTTCATATTTGGCAGTCGCACGTGGCAAATTTATTATGGAAAAATATTCGATAAACCAACGTGAAAAAAAAATCGCTATTTAACGTGTAGCGAATGATTTCAAAGAAAGAGGGTCTATAGGTGATAGGCCCAAGCATTGACCACAACGTACTGAAAGATCGGCTGAAAACATTACTGCTGCTCAAGAAAATGTTCAAAACAATCCATCAACCTCAATTCGAAGCCGTGCTGAGAAGCTTGGTCTTCAAAGAACAACTTTGGCAACAATTTTGCACAAGGATTTGTATTTGTTTCCTTTTAAGATTCAGTTGACACAATAGCTTCTTCCACAAAACCATTTACGCCGCCGTACATATGCCAATATGATGTTACAGCTCGCCTATTACAACCCCGATTTTCATGAAAATTGTCATAATAAGTGACGAGGCACATTTTCATTTGAATGGATTATGAATAAACAGAATATTTAGTCGGTTCTGGGAAATGGAAAACCCTTAAATTTTATATCAGTCACCTTTGCATCCATTAAAACTCACAGTTCAATTTGGTCCGGAGGGATCATTGGATCTTACTTCTTTGAAAATGAAAACGGCGTAACGGTAACTGTGAATGGGGAGCGATATCGTGATGAGATTGAAAACTTTCTAACGCCACAACTGAATGCTTTGGGCTTGATTAGCATTTGGTATCAATAAGAGAGTGCAAGATCGCATTTGATTTAATCAAAAATTATTAACAAATAAAGTGGTATACCTTCCCGGCGGACACCCTGTATTAAACTTCAAAATGAGTAATTAGTAATTGAACTAGTTCTTATAGTTAAAAAGGGAATTTCTTAAAAATATTTACTAAATTTTTCATTAGCTATACTTATAAAAAAAACAGTAACTTATTTCCTGTCTGTCTATCTGTCTGCTTGTCTGCCTTCGCATCACGTAAAAACACCTAGATGGATTTTTACAAAACTTTGTGAGGAAGTACCTAAGTATTTTTCTTCCACTATAGTATACTTTTTTCCGCAAAAAATATCTTATTTTTTAGAAAGAGTGGAGGAAAAGCAGTGAAAGTACGGCTTTTTTTACCGATTTGAAGCTGCTGCATACTTTAAGGCTTCTTTTATTTTTGAAAGCGGGATATTTTAAACAAGGTTACGCAACAGATGGCGCTGTTTTCAAATAATGACAAAATCTGAATTGAGAGAGGGATATTTTAAATACGGTTCCGCAACAGATGGCGCTGTTTTAAAATAATGACAAAATATGAATTACTTACTGCGAAATAGCTAATTGAAAAAAATTTACATTGATTTGTATTTTTACTTTGTGGAATACATTGTTATTAAAACATTTACAGAGCATTACAATAATTTTTAGAATTTTATATAAATTTTAGAATTTCATCCAGGAATGGGTACCTTTATATAAAGCAAAAACGTAAGAGTCTTAAAATTTGGTGTGGATTACTTTCAAAGCAAAATAGAACAAAATGTTTTCAGAACGCACACAACTTTTGTGGGCACAGCTAATTTTATATACAGATGAAATTTGAAGTCAAGCTTAAGTTAATTTTATTCTCTCTAAGAAATAATAAATTAAATTACAAATTAGGTGATAATATTAAAGGAAAATTGGGAAAAATTAATTTTTAGACACCAGCAGAGCGGAACGCACATTTTCTAAACAGCTAAATACGTCCGCCATCAACACTCTTCGTATCTATCTACTTTGGGTAGTATTTAGTTGTAGGCTCATCTATCTAAACAAACAATCTCAGATAAAGAAAAAATACGAGTAAACTGTATTTAATCATCAATCGTCAGTTGGTGAGAACGAAGTCTACCACTACCTAAAGCTTCCCTCTTGTTTAATATTTCAACTTTAATATTTACCACCTTATATTTGTTGTTGCTTCAGCCAACCTTCGGTTAGTAATGAAAGCTACATTTTTGTTATTATAGTTTTTTTTTACAAATTTCTTAGATAACTTAATTATTTAAAACCAAGAGAAAATTATTTGCATTACATTTTATTGCGTAATATACATTACGTAATCAATTGTGAAGAAGTAATTACTTTAGTCTTACGCCTTGTTAAATTTATTAAGTAATACAGTTAGGTAGTCCTTCTACTAAAAATGCTTAATTTCATACTCGATTACGATTTTTTAAATTTTTTGCTGGGTTAAGACACGATCGATAAAACTCAAATCAAGAACCATGAAAATTTATTTTCTATTGTGCTTCTCTACAAACCGACAAAACACCCACCCACCCAACTCCTCGTATTTAACAGCACCTACACTATTACTATATTAGCTATCATAAAACTAATTACATGATACCTTTTGACTGGCTGAGTCACCTTTAAGCACCGATCGCAAAATTATTTAATTAAACGTCTCTATAAAGGCAGTGGTAGCATTGGACTTGTGCAATATTGACATTAATCCATGTGCACAAAAAAGTTAAATGCGGAATTGGAAACAGCATTCGCCCCAGTTGCATCATAACAACAATAGTTGCAACAAAAAAGATAATGACAGTGTAAAATGTCTACCTGCGGCAGCTACAAATAATTTAAATGTAGATCAATCACCTACAGGTGCTGTCTCCACTGCTGTTTGATATTGATGTTGTTTCATTGGTTATGCATCGTTATTTTACTTCGGATGATAGTTTACAATTTGAGCAGGCATTACAACATTTAAGAGACGGAACCAAGTGCAAATAAAGTTTATCAAGCCAAACATAGCAAAGAAATAATTTTGAATAAATCTTTTTTTATTCATAGTTTTTTCTTTGAATATTTTCTTGTGCCTCGAATTTTGTTCATATTTTTTTTTATTATTATTTGTAAAAGTTGTTGTTAATTTAGTAAAATTTATTTAATTTTAATATCGAAGATAAAATCTCGTTGACTCAAATGTAATATCTACAGGCTGTAAAAGACATTTACACAACCTGTGCAAGCGGCAAGAATGGCATAACAATATTTTGGGGACCCCCCAAAGTATTTGTCCTCTGATTTCTTAACGATAATGTTATATTTCAAGCTACTAATTTTTACACATACATTTACACATACTATTTATACTTACTATAAGGTGTTTTTTTTAACCCGATAGAAATTAAATTTAAATTTAGTCCCATCCATTCGACCCAAGTGGCTATGTAGTAGATGAAGACTATTTTCCAGATGATGAAGATTTTGATGAAACGTCAGACATAGCTAAAGGCCGTGCTGGATGTTAACAATAATGAACTCTGTAAGATTAAGCGAAAATTTTGTGCGTTAACAAACGATGCCATATATAAGTTGCTCGAATCGATCACCGGTTTTCAAGGTAAACCTTGATAATTTGTTTAAGCGTTAATCTACTCATTTTGTCAGAGAGATTTGCCGGAGAATACTGATCAAAAATGACGGCAGTAGGATAATTCGTTTCATAACACAGTGCAACGAATAAACTTTTTTTTGAAAAATACTCAAACTTGACAATATAGTTTCGATTCTACTATTAAAGGGTATTAAAACCATATACTCCGTATGGTATATATACTCCATATGGTCCTCGAAAATTTCGCAAAATCAGCGGGCCCTTCAAAAAAGGTGTTATCAGAATTTGACTAATATTTCATTCACAGTAGGTGGTAGCGCTTAACTTTGTTCGGTAGCCGAGAATTCATTTCATAAATTCTATGTTATTCTATGTATATATTATGTGAACAAATTTTATTTCTTTCTGCACTTTTTTAAATATGAAAATTAAAAAATAGTTTTTTTTAATTTTTTTAGCATTACTTACAGGTAGTCTTAAATTACAAATCTTTCATCAAATAAATTTGCATTTTATTTGTCGATTACTTTTACGTACTTAGTCTCATCAGTTTTATGAAAAACCGAAACCGAAGCCGTTATTTAAACGAAAATAACTGGGAACCCGCTTTTCGGTTCCGATTTTAATTACTCTACTGTTTTGGCCTTCAACTAGAAGCATTTATAGACAGCGTAAAATTCATATTTGTTCCAAAACTAAACAAAAATTAATGAAGAATTCTATTCTATTCAGATAGCTATTTCCCTAGTGCTAAACTAGCTCATCAGTGGATTTTTCCCAATTTTTCTGAATAAAAACTCAGATTCTTATGCTTAAAACTTAATAGACTAAATGAGAAGTTCAATCAGTCTAGAAAGAAAGCCAAATCTAAATTTCTAAACAAAATAAAAAACCATAGTAACCATTTCAATTTTAAAAAATTTTATTTTATTCTTCTTTCAATTTTCTACATTAAGGGTTTCCATTGGATACCATTCATAATGTATCAAAAAGAGTTTTGAAAAACAAAAATAAAAATACAAATTAAAAAATTAAAAATACGAAAATCGTATTTACTCAGCGTGCGCATGCTGTTATATACAATTTCGATTATTATATTTTTTGAAAATAAATATTTTATACTCATATATTATACTCATAAAATATTTATTTAAATAAATTTTCAAAAGGAATCATGCTTGATTAAAAATAAATAATGTATAGAACCGATTCCAAATACATTTTTTTTTTTTTTTTGTAATTAAAAGTTCTTTTAAAAAACATAGCATTGCGAGTACTCATTTTATAACCGCCTTTGATCTTTGAGACGCTACTTAGAAATACTCATAATCAATAGTTTAAGCAAGTTTACAAATCGAATATTCATAATTAAAAAAAAAAAAGAAAAACAACAAATTGGGTTAAGCCTTTTTAGTCTTGCAACATATTGCAGCACTTCATTTTCTTAACAAAACATTTTTTTGACATTATTCCAACTAATTTGGCCAAATAATATAATTCATAGCTGTCAATCTTTAAAGTTTCTTAAACAAAAATCACTGCCACAATCACCTTTTATTGTTGTTGTTGCAAACAAACGAAAAAATAATAACCAAAAAATTTTAACTCTCTTAGACACAAATGCTCCCAGCCAAAATTGTAGAAAATAGACAGAAACTTAACCATCGAGGCTGCAAGCTTAAGTAGATTTCTTTTTGAAAGAAAAATTAAAATAAAATACAAATAATTATTTACACATTTACATATTCTGCTTGAATTACTATCCAACAAACGCCTACAAAAATGAAAACAAAATTTGTGCGCTTAAGAAAACCACAAATTTAAAACCGAAATTCGTTCGTTCGTGTGGTAAGAAATAACAGATCAGTTGCAAATATTTTAAACACTATAACTAGTGCCAACTAAAGTTCAAAGGTTAATTACTTGGTAAATCACAATGCAGTTTCTACATAAATTTTTTGTAAATTATTTTGCTCTCTTTTGTTATGTGCTTATTTTAGTTTTAAACAAAATCCTTGAAACGCATGGAAAAATTACGAAAATGAAATAAATTAAATAAAAGAAAAAAATTAACTTCAAAACAATTGGATTTAAAAAAAAACTTTTATTTTTGGTGCTAGTAATTTTATGTTAAAAACTAATTGTGGATTAAAAGGAAATAATTAATTCATTAAAATGGAATCCTCTTTTAAATTTAAAGTGAAACTCTGTTTTTAAATTTTCCTGAATTTTATATCTTTAAATGTTTTCAATTAAATTTCTTCTAATTTTGTTATTTTTTATATTTTGTTTTAATCATTTTAGTACATCTCAAGATCACGTAAAAGTTTAAGTAGGTTATAAGTAAGTAGGTTTTTTTATTGTTTATTTATTATTGTTCGATGAAGCCATCTTTAGCGCGGATAATAGTAGTGAAGCTGTGCGAAAAGGCATCACACACTGCTCTAATTCGGCTTGATAAAATTTTGTGTCTTTAACGGCGAATAGCAATTTTGGAGCCGTTGTTTTGTAATTTTTAGTCGATATCTTAGCCTTGAGAACTCATTACATGAAAAATAAAACTGGATTGGCCTATACTCAACTTTGCTGTTATTTTTATGGATATATTACATAAAGAATAAAAGTTCAAAGTATATTCGAATCGAAAAATTAATTATTTTCGGTTTTGGGTGTTAGGTAAACTACCCCTTGCCCCTTCCCGGTTATGGCCAAAATTGATACAGCTCTTCATCTCGATAAACCAAAGGCACATACTAAATTTCCTTTTAATATATCTACAAACTAAACAAAAATAATAGCATACACAAACAGACATGATCGCGAAAATAGTCAAAATGGATTCAGGAGACCTCAAAACGTATAAATCCGTCGAAATCCCGACATCGATTTTTTTTCATGCTTACTATACTTTACCTTACACTACGTATGGTAAAGTAAAAGACTATTGAATTTAAGGCCTTATGGTGGCCAGTATGATAAAGAAATGAAGCGGGAAACTTTTTTTTATTAAAAACGTTGGTTTTGCGTTTTGTTGTTTCAGAGCCCAAGTTAACGATGCATATTTTAATATATTTTCACGATAGATTTGTTAATTTATTTAATCCTTTATGCCCCTTTTCATGGTACAAGTAGCGACTCAACCCGTCACTGATGCAGGCGATTACTTTACCAAAGAAATTCGTCAGTCAAAATTGTTATTTAACTTAAACTCTAACTAAACACGATGAGCTTTTCCCCGGTGTATATTAGTATTTTCTTGTTCACTTTTGACACTTTGATGCCAATACTCCCGAAGTATATAGGGGCAACAGTACCCGAGACTTGGAAGGGGCCTGAAACTGAATGATAAGAAAGTTCTAGATCTGGTACCACGGGAATCGGTAGTCCCATAGTGATTTCCCCCAATCTCTGTGTCTGGTTATTGTTTAAGGCCTTCGAGTAGTAACAAGGTGGATGTGGTTTGTACGATTTAGTCCAGAGTCCTGTTACACTTCAACACATCTAGCACCCTTTGATCTTACTAGGGCAACTGCCTTCTGTGCAAGTAGTACACCCTCTTCTTTTTGCATTTATAAGCTCCCCATACTACAGGCAGGCTCATTAAGATGTTTCACCAATTAAACTGGATTAAGTTCACTTCGGCCCATCATGTTTCCAGTTGTTTCTGGCGTTATTTTGGTTCTTCACCTCTATGGCATATTTTGATGCTAGCAGTATTAAATAACGTGGGTGTGGCATTGGGCTAGTAGGAAGTGTGATAGTCTCTTAGTTCAGAATTGTGGGGTCGACTCTGCTCTGTTAAAATCCATTTGAATGCAATAAAATAGCTTGTAATTGATAAAACTTCGACCGCCGACAACAAGTGAGACTATCTTCAGTTTATTTTGAGAATTTATTCTATGATTTAAAAGTCGTTGTTTACTAGAAGTGTCGGCATTAAACATAAAAGTTTTTCGAATTTTATTTTCTAGGATTTTTGGTTTAATGTGCGGTGTAGTATATACCATAAAGTTAATGCCAATAGTTAGTAGAAAGTTATAGTATTTTGGTTTTTACAATTTAAAAATAATGTTGACCGAAATAGAAAAAAATCACCAATATCGGTTTGAAAATGGCCAGTTTGCTCGGACGAATATAAGACCAAAATTGTGATCTATAATCCATCGCTTTTAGCAACAGGTCATTAGTATTCTACGCTAAAGCAAAAGTAAAGAAGAAAGGGTGTCATACCTTCTGTGCACGTGCCCAGCACTCCATCCATCGAGACGCAAATTCATGGCAGAACCACAATTAAGTTATCAGGAACAAGTCTAGGTGATCTTACTTGATATCTCAACGCAAAAGGATGGATCCACTAAAATACGTATGTTGATTAAAAGCTTGCCATTATTACTACCAACATAATATTAGTGTATTTAAGTAAAAAATACGCATAAAAAACTGGTTAGAAATTAGGGAAAAATTGCTTATAATGCATTAAAGCAACAGTAAACTTAGAAAGTCTTCATAAAAATTATTAAATATAATAAATTCAGTTAATGCTTAATTTACCAAAAAAAGACACATAAGTTCAGCAAAAACTAAATAAATTAGTCAAGTGCGATGCGAGTTAGGCTTACATACGTAGGGCTCCATTCTAGGTTAAGAACAACTTTCAAAATTCAATTTGTTAAATTTTTCATGTATTATGGGGTACGCTTTAAATATCAAGTGTCTTCCTATTACGTTTAGAAGAGAAGGTTAAATTCCTGAAATCGCGAAACCTAGGGGACACATTTTTACCTATACATATAATAAAATAATAACTCATTTTCGTAAGTCTGTCTGTCTGTTCGTCCGTCTGTCTGTTTTTTTTGCGTTCGCATCACGTAAAAACTACTGAATGGATTTTAACAAAATTTTGTGAGGAGGTACCTTTCCGCAAAAATATCTTATTTCTAAGAGAAAGTGGAGAGAAAGCAGCGAAAAACGCAGGTTCCGGTTTAAAATAACTGAAATTTTCGGTTTAAAACTGGGATTTTTCAACACGTTTATATTCAGCGATATTATATTCCAATATATATATTTATTTAGTCTATAGATGAAATCCTTACAGACTATAACATGTATTTAAGACTAAAATAAGTTGTTCAAATAAACAATTATATCTCGGTTCACAACATTTAACGATAATGAATAATCAATTAATTGACATAAACTATTAAAAACGTTACCAATTCTTCTAATTGGATCTGCGTTTGAATAATTATTGCGGAAGATTATTGTCTCTGATAGCTTCGAGTTAAACGACGCGGAACATTGAAAACTATATTAGAAATCAGAAATTCGTCTACAATTTTTCCGTTATTTAAGTTGATTGCAAAAGATACATTAAGCAGTTTCCTTCGGCTTTGCAGCGTTGGCAATCTGATTATTGTAGTCTGCAAAAATAAGGTGGAATATATACTCCAGGCTGCCATGTCAATGCTCTTAAGCAGAAAATTAGAAATTGCTTCTGAACTGATTCAATATGATTGCTGTGAACATTATATTGTGGGTCCCATATTTTTGAACCATATTTTAAAATTGGTCTCACAAGTGAAGTGTATAAGTGTTTTTTATGTACGGATCACTGAACTTTTTAGCCCACCTTTTAATGAATGCAACTACGCCTCTGTCCTTATTAACGGTCATATCAATATGAGATATGAAAATTATTTTAGTGTCTATTAAAATTCCTAAATCTAAACAGTTGTCTACCAATTGCAACTGATGGTTTACTTTTTTTCCGCGAAAATATCTCATTTCCAAGAGAAAGTGATACTGAAATGTTCGGTTAAAAACTGGTATATTTTAAACACGGTCGCGTACCTTATATTTTTTAAAGTGGGATATTTTAAACAAAAATGCGCTACAGATGGCGCCAATTGAATAAAATTTGTATATTAATTTTGTGGAATTACATTGTTATCAACATATTTTATATACCTTTTACAGAGCTTTACAATAATTTTTAGAAATTTTTTTTAAATTTTAGCATTTTACCATGGGATGGATGCATTTATATAAAGTAAATACATAAACCATAACTGAAGCACTGTAAAAGCAAAATCGAGCGGACACAGCTAGTTTTTAATAAATTTATTTTAGCTACTTCTTGTTACAGTAGATATTTTAAAATATAGTGTCAGTCTATCACTTCTCAAATGGGTTAAAACATATGAAATCAACCGAAAATATTAACATTTCTGACGTCATCACCTCCAAATTTGCACGCATGATCTATGGATCGGCACAATAATATTTGCCAACTTTCAGACATATAACCTTCCAACTTTCAGAATTATGGCCATTCCAAGTTGGCAAAAATCAATAAAAATGCACTCAGATGCCTTAACACAATTTTTAATATCTCGAAAAGTATTCATTGTACGTTAATAATGAAGGGCTCATTTTACAAACAAAAACATGCGCCATTCAAAAAAATTTTTCGGATTGTGGGCACATATGCGAAGTTGATTGTGCTGAACGGTGGAAAATTTGGTCTTGAATCGAATCAGTTATTTTCCTGCATTTTGCATCTCTGTACCGTTTTTGATGTAACTTCTTCTTTTTTATCGGAGATTGTTCCAGATACGGTAAAGATTAGTTTAATTTTGAAATAGCAACTTCTTCCGTGCCTGACACAATGTCATCGAAAGTATCTACATTTTCGTTTATGTCTGAACCTTCTTCCAAATTAGATTTATTAGATTTTTTCAGATGCGAAAATTTTATTCTACATGTCCCACAAATTTTATTTGAGATCGTAATGTTTTTATCCTTAGTATACTGTAGCATCCATTCTTGGAATTGTCTTAAACTTTTATTGCACCCAGTGTGACCGGATTTTTTAAAAGGATTACAGCAAAATGTTGAATTGAATGGCATATTTTTGATTTAAATACCGAATGAATTGTGCACGACTTTTTTGTATTCTTTCAATTTTTATTTCAAAACATAAACCTTCGCCTGCTTTTTTCTTAATAACTCATGTTGTAATGAAGACTCCACATTGACTTGTACAAAACATAATAAGAATTAACATGTATTTTTTTGAGATTTTTAAAAATATTGATTTTCGAGATATATCCTTTGGAAATTTTAGTCCTTTTTTTATTTACATTATCCTTGATCGAAAATTCCAAAAAAAATTTTTTTGAATGGCGCATGTTTTTGTCTGTAAAATGAGCCCTTCATTGTTAACGTATAGTGAATACTTTTCGAGATATTAAAAATTGTGTTAAGGCATCTGAGTGCATTTTTATTGATTTTTGCCAACTTGGAATGGCCATAATTCTGAAAGTACGAGAGCTAGGACACTGAAAGTTGGCAAACGCTATTATTATGGTTAACTTTCCCTTCGTACCAAATTTCATCCAATTCTAAATCGGTGCGGTCAACTCATTGGTTGATTTCATATGTTTTTACCCAAATATAAGGATATATGAGTATATGCAAAATCTTGTCATTATAGAAACAACCTATAATTGTTGG
This sequence comes from Phasia obesa, assembly GCA_949628195.1. Taxonomy (NCBI): domain Eukaryota; kingdom Metazoa; phylum Arthropoda; class Insecta; order Diptera; family Tachinidae; genus Phasia; species Phasia obesa. Next base: position 78,286,187 of record OX451218.1, read on the forward strand.
TTTTATTATTTGTTCCTGGTATAGATGACAAATGTATACATATTTAAAATTTCTACCCGTTTCGGTTCATAATTTAGACTACATACATACATACGCTTGCGAAAATTATAAATTTTTTTTAATTTTTTGCTATAGTGGACATAAATTCATGTATAAATTCACGTTAAAACATTGAACACATATTCGTGAAAATTGCATCACTATCGAAACACGGCTATGGTACACATCTTATGTACAAATTTCAAGAGTCTACGGTTCAAAAAATATTGCGTTATACATGCAAATTACATCACTGTCGGAAAACCCTTTAACTTTTAGATTTATTTTGTTATACTGTTTGTAAATTTGATATGTATGCCACCTATAGTTCAAGAAATAACCACATATACGTGATTATCATGTCTGTATCGGAACACCCTATAAGTTTTAGTATTTGTTGATATTGCGGCAACAGTTATACAATTTCGAAAGTTATTTTCCAAAATATTTTTCTTTTTTATTACATGACTAACTACACAAAATTTGACGGAAAATATTGCATTATCAGCAGCTTTTGATAAGCATGAAATCATCATCGAATTTAAATATGATTTTCAGAATTAAGTTTTTTGGTGCCAAAAAGATTAATTACACCACCTGTCATGACAATGGCATTTTTAAATTTTATGATAAATATTGCTGCATAATATTTATTCATAAATTATTTATTCATAAATTATTCGTTCATCAATTTAAAATTTAAAAATTCAATAAAAACAAATGCCTTTCAGTTGAAGTTTTAAAATTTATTAACTTTATATTTATAACAATGTTTTGTGGTCATTTTTGAATTTACTTTTTAAATAAACCTTTTAAATATCATTCACAGAAGACCTTAGTGCAAATAAATTTCAACACACAATACATGTCACGATAATAATTATATTCTTTAATTAAAACCGGAACTTTGATATGAACACTTAATTGTACACCTTCATCAAATTAATTAATAAATTAATTATTAAAATAATTAAGTAACTTCTTCTTTAATGTTCGCAATAAATAAATATAATTTCTCACATTTACAAACTAAAAAATTAATAATTAGGTAAAACGTGCATATGTGTGCAAGTGTTTGTAATTTAATTGATTCAAAACAAGTGAGATTCAAGTCTTCATATTCCATTACCAGACCATGTCATTTATCTATACACATAATAAAATAGTAAGTGATTTCCGTCTGTCTGTCTGTTTGTCTGTCTGCTTTTCATTTGAATACTGAATGGATTTTAACAAAACTTTGTGAAGAGGTACTCTAGCATCCTGATTCTAATATAGGATACTTTTCTCTACTCATTTCTCAGAGAAAGTGGAATTACAACGTTATTAAAATATTTTAAACACCTTTTACACAGCTTTACAATAATTTTTAGAATATTTTTTTTTAATTTTGAAAATTTTAATTATTATTAGTCGAACTGTTTTACGTATTACATACAATGAAATTTATAATCAAGCTTAAGTTCGTTTTTATTCTCTCTAAGAAAGAATTAATTAAATTACAAATTAGGTGATAATATTAAAGAAAAATTGGGAAAATTTAATTTTTTTAGACACCAGCCCGAGTGGAATGCACATTTTCTAGACAGCCACGTCCGTCATCAGCACTACTTGTATCTAATCTACTTAGGGTAGTGTTTAGTTGTAAGCATCATCTATTTAACCAACCAAACCCAGATAAAGGAATACGAGAAAACTTGTATTCAATTATCAATCGTCAGTTGGTGAGAACGAACTCTACCACTACCTTAAGCTTCCCTCTTGTTGAATATTTTTATTTTTTTCCCAATTTTTCTTTAATATTATCACCTAATTTGTAATTTAATTAATTCTTTCTTAGAGAGAATAAAAACGAACTTAAGCTTGATTATAAATTTCATTGTATGTAATACGTAAAACAGTTCGACTAATAATAATTAAAATTTTCAAAATTAAAAATCGCAGAGCACCGCGCAATCTTGTTTACTCAACAAAGTTTGGTTTGATACTAGATTAGT
>OX451218.1:78288422-78417473 GCA_949628195.1 Phasia obesa
TTACATTTTAAATATGATTTCTGGCATATGACCGCCACGGCTGGCGCTGATGTAATCCAATCTGGACATCCAATTTTCGATGACATTTTCCAACGTTTGTGGCTGTATATCGGCAATAACACGGCGAATGTTGTCTTCCAAATGGTCAATGACTAATGCCCCACAGAAAGTAGTCTAGCGGTGTCAAATCACAAGATATTGGAGGCCAATTCACAGGTCCAAAACGTGAAATTAGGCGGTCACCAAACGTGTCTTTCAATAAATCTATTGTAGCCCGCTGCGTGTGACATGTTGCGCCGTCTTGTTGAAACCACATCTCCTGGACATCATGGTTATTCAATTCAGGAATGAAAAAATTAGTAATCATGGCTCTATAAGGATCACCATTGAGTGTAACGTTTTTTAAAAAGTACGGACCAATGATTCCACCAGCCCATAAAGCGCACCAAATAGTCAGTTTTTCTGGATGTAACGGTGTTTTGACATACACTTGAGGATTACCTTCACTCCAAATGCGGCAGTTTTGTTAGTTGACGTCGCCATTCAACCAGAAGTGCACTTCATTGCTAAACAAAATTCGCTTATGAAAATCGGGAACAACGGTAATCTCGTTTTGGGCACTATTTGCAGGCGTTGTTCAGGCGTGAGTCTATTCATGATGAATTGCCAAACCAAACTCAGAATAAATCATTTGACAGCTGTTAAATCGGTCGCCATCTTGAAAAGTAATGCCAATATAAAGTTCTATTCCTCTATAAAAACACACTTTATTTACTTTATATATACGTACCCATCCCAGCAGGAACATAGGCTTTATATGAAATTCTAAAATTTAAATAAAATAATTTTTACCTTGTATGTGGGCGTAAAAGTATATGTGGTCAATTTTTCTTACCGTAAAAATCTAAGTTGGATTATGATGAAGATCTAAAGAAAAAGTTAGTCAAGTCGGTACAATCGTTCTTTGAAATTAGATAAATCAAAAAATTGGGCTGTAAAGTGGGCATGGTCAATTTTTTTTACAGTAAAAACCTAATTTGGGTTATGGTGAAGATTTAACAAAAATTTGCCAAATCGGTGCAGCCGTTCTTCGAAATAATAAAAAATTGCCAAAATCGGTCAAGTCGTTCTCAAGTTATGCGCCTAGCAACGGACAGTATTTCAGTTTTATTTATATATGTAGATAAAAGATAACCATTTTGTCAACAAAAAAGAGTTTTTGGTTAAAAATAACAATTGTTAAAAATAATTTCTTTGTTTTGGCGGAATGAAACAAACCAACAATGTCGGCTAGTGTGCAGGTAGTGCTTAGGTATCAGGGATTTCAATCCTTATAACCAAAAAAAAATTTTTTTTTTGTAATTTCTAACCAAAAAATATTTACAGTTGATATAATGGTTACTTGAAACCAAAAAACCTTTCTGGTTGATGTAAGGATATTTATAACCAAAAAAAAAAAAAAAACGAGACTCTCACTAAAATAGTTTGCGATGACCAAAATAAAATATTTCCTATATAAATAGTTAACAATAACTTTTTTGACGTCTATCTATACATATTGTTACGAAAGAAGAATTTATTCATTATAAGCTCTGAACAACAATACTCTCGAACAACAACAACAACATTAATGGCTTATTTTCTTACAATGATGGAAGAAAGAAACGCCTCATACAAAAATTCGCATTTACGCATACACACACACAGATTAAATAAACACTCTTCTGTTAAATACACAGCCACTTACATAAATACAAGCATAAACAAATAAACAGCCACACACACAGGTATAAAGAAATAAATAGCCACAAACACAAGTATAAAGAAATAACCAATCACACAAACAGAAAAACAAGAGCAATAACATTCGAACCTGCCAGATATGTCTGGAATAGAACATTCTGGTGCTTTTAAAGCACCTATATAAAGTGAATCGTGCTGGCGAGTAGTATGGCAGTATTAATTTAAAAGTCAAAGAGTTAAGTTGTCGAATTGTAAGAGTGTTTAACAGTTTGCTGTATTTTTGAACAGTGTATTAAATAAATAAAGTGACTTACAGTAAAAGTAATAACAGAGTGTATTTATTTTGCAATTAAAAGAACCCAACGTAAAGTAAAAACGTAACAATTGGTGACAGAAGTGAAATTGTAAAATAAAATAACTTAAAAAAATAAACAACAATGAAATTTGAAGATCTTAAAGTGGAGCAGCTAAAAAAGGAGTTGAGTAAGCTGGATTTGGCAACAGCAGGTAACAAAACAGAACTGCAGAAGAGGCTCATAGATGAATTCAAGCGTCGTGGCATGGACATTGGCGCATATGAGTTCGAAGAAAAAGAGGTGACAGAGGTATGTAGCCGTGAAACAACAACAGCAAGTAGCATGGACTTCAATACGATGTTTGCCGCTATGATGGAGAAAATGGGAGAAAACTCTAGAATGCTAGTCGAAGTACAAGAAGCTTCTAAAAGAGGCGAAGAAGCTTCTAGAGCAAATAGCTAAAAACTGTTAGCAGAAGTAAGAGCTGAAGTTCAGGAAGCTTCTAGAGCAAACAGCGAAAAACTGTTAGCTGAAGTACAAGAAGTAAGAGGTGAAGTACAGGAAGCTTCTAGGGCTAACAGTGAGAAACTAGAAAAAGTTAACGAGAGGCTACAGGAAATTTATAGAACCGTCAATAAACGTGTTGACATCTTAGAAACAAAAGTCTGCAAGTTCGATGAACAAATCTCTGCCGTAGAAGTGCAACTGTCTGCTTTAAACAGAAAAGTGAATCTTCTAGAAACTAGTGGCGTCGAAGTACAGGTAAAGGATGTCGATGTAAAGCTGCAGGAGCTTGAAAACAAAATTATGAGCCTGGAAATAAGAGAAGGTCCAGTACGAGTAGTGACTGAAAACACAAATAGGATAAAAGCTCCCAGTTTCGACGGCAACATACCCTTCAACGTCTTCAAATTTCAGTTTGAGACAGTGGCCAGTAAAAATCTATGGAGCAATGAAGAGAAAGCGATTGAACTGATTCTGGCACTTAAAGGATCTGCAGCAGAAGTCCTCGAAAGCCTACCAACTAGCTGCAGAAATAATTATGAGGACATAATGGTGGCGTTACAGCGGAAATATGGCGGCGATCATAAAAAGGAGCTGTATAGAATGGAGCTACGCGGCAGGCTGCAGAGAGCAAATGAGACGCTTCAGGATTTCGCCATGGAGATAGAGCGCTTGGTGCAGCTAATATACCCTGGGGAAAACCATCCACTTCTAGAACAGTTCAAGGTGGAGGCATTTGTTAATGGTATTCGTGACCCAGATATTAAGCACGCAGTTTGCGCTAAGCAAAACACATCCTTTGCTGAAACCATTGCTTACGCTCTGGCTCAAGAAACAGCAAAAGTCATTTCGAGGCCGCAGTCATACAAAGTGCGAAAAGTTGAAGTTGTTGCTGAAAATGAAAAAACAACAATGGACGACATAAAGCAAGTACTTGAGTCGGTAAAGAAAGTCTTAGATGAAAGACAAGGTAAGACAAACGCTAAGTGCTTTAATTGCGGCAAAGTCGGCCATTTTCAACGAAACTGTAAGGCAGCAAGAAAACGAGCCAGATCTGTTTCGCCGCCAAGAAACAATAAACGTGCGACTCATGGAACATCTCGAGAGTCGTTAAACTAAAGAGAGCTAGCACTACGGGGCATGAGCTAGCTCCCACAACCGAGGGCCCCACAATCTCCATATCTGTGATGCAGCAGCAAAACAGCAATCTTACTGCAAGCGGGTATATCAACGGAGGAAAGCGTATTCTGACAATAGACACAGGAGCGTCGCAGTCTATAATAAGGCCCGATTTAGTAAAGGGAAAAGTGGAACCATTGAATAATGTAAGCCTGCGCACCGCTACCGGAGAATTTGCTACTGTCTATGGTAAGGCCAAAGTCAGATTAACTATAGCCAACATGAGTGTGGACCATGTGTTCATTGTTGCCGATATCGTGGACGAAGTTATTTTTGGCGCAGATTTTATGATCATGCATGGAGTCGATCTGCGCATGGGGCAACAAATAATGATCTGGCGAAACGTCGAAATACCCCTTGATATTGGATATGTGAGTAAATCTGCAGTAAGGAAGTTGGTTGCTGTAGCATCCCAGAAATTACCACCTCAGGCAGAAACTGTGATATGGGCACGTATGGAGGAAGATTGTGAGGACAACCGGTTGTGGGTGGTAGAACCATCAGGAATTAAGAGTGAAACAATAACAGCAAAAGCCCTCGTGAAAACCTGTAAGAATGGAAAAATTCCTGTGAGAGTGTTAAATCTATCCAGCAGTGAAAAAGTAATTGGTAAAAACTCTCACATAGCTCAATGTACACCAGCAGAGGCCATAATTAATTGCGAGAGAGACTTGGAGCCTGAAAAACTGTCAACTAAAGAGCGCGAAATACTAGCAGAACACGTGGGGAAATGGGTAGCAGAGCTGGAGCCACCTGACAGAAACAAAGCCAAGCAGCTGCTACGAAAGTACGCCTCTGTCTTCGCCCTAAAAGATAAAAGCCAAGGTAGAACGGCAATAGTGAAGCATGAAATAAATACTGGCGAAGCGAGGCCCATAAAACAAGCTCCCAGGAGCATTCCCCTAGCCAAGCGGAGTGAAGTAAAGCAGCTAGTCAACGAAATGGAGCGAGACGGAATCATCGAACCATCTTCGAGTCCTTGGAGCTCACCGGTAGTTTTAGTAAAGAAGAAAGATGGCAGCACTAGATTCTGCGTTGACTACAGAAAGCTCAACGATGTTACCAAAAAGGACAGTTATCCGCTACCAAGAATCGATGAAACCTTGGACACGCTAGCAGGTACTAAGTGGTTTTCCACGCTAGATCTACAGAGCGGTTACTGGCAAGTCGAGATAGCTGACAAAGATAAAGAAAAAACTGCTTTTAGTGCTCTCGATGGTTTATGGCAGTTTAATGTTATGCCATTTGGTCGCTGCAACGCTCCAGCCACCTTCGAGCGTTTAATGGAACGAGTGTTAAAGGGACTCAATTGGAAGTCATGCCTGGTGTATCTGGATGACATAATTGTCATGGGAAAGACCTTCGATGAACACCTAAGGAATATGGAAGAAGTCTTCAGGCGTATATCAGCGGCTGGACTGAAGCTCAGTGTTAAGAAATGTGCATTGTTTCAGAAGGAAGTCAAATACTTGGGGCATCGTGTAACAGCAGAGGGCATATCAACCGATGAAGATAAAATACGGGCAGTAAAGGACTGGCCTCGTCCTCAAAATCTTCACGAGTTACGAAGTTTCTTGGGACTCTGCACATACTATAGACGATTTGTGCCAAATTTTGCTAGTGTTGCTGCGAGCCTACATGAGCTAACCAAAAAGTCGCGACCTTACCAGTGGAGTGAAGCAGCCGAGAAAGCATTCCAGAAGCTCAAGGAATTATTGTGTGTGGCACTTATCCTGGCATATCCAGTAGCTGGGCAAAAATTCATGCTAGACACTGATGCGAGCGGATATGGAATAGGAGGCGTGCTGTCGCAAGTGGTAGATGGGACAGAAAAGGTTATAGGCTACTACAGCAGAGTACTTTCGAAGCCTGAAAGAAACTATTGCGTAACGCGACGAGAGCTTCTAGCAGCATTGGAGTGCATAAGACACTACCACAAGTATTTGTATGGCCAACATTTTACGTTGAGGACAGATCATGCCGCACTCAGGTGGTTGCTGCAATTCAAGAGCCCTGAAGGACAGCTTGCACGCTGGATTGAGCGACTTCAGAGCTATGACTTTAGTATTGAGCACAGAAAAGGAGGCAAGCATAACAACGCCGATGCCCTTTCTAGGCGGCCATGTGTTCTGGGGTGTAAGCATTGCACAAAGGCGGAGAGAAAAGAATTCGTTATTGATGTTCGGCTAACACATATAGAATCTAGTGAAGACTGGCCGGCAGCACAAAGAAACGATCCCATATTGGGAAAAGTTATAGCGGCTAAAGAGGAAGACAGAAGACCGACGCGAAGTGAGATCTCACCAGAAAGTCCACTGGCGAAGGCATATTGGGCCCAGTGGAACAGTCTAAGGCTGAAGGATGGCTGCTTATGTCGCACCTGGGAAAGCACAGACGGCAAAACTGTGCTAGACTTAATCGTCGTGCCATCCTCCAAGATCAAAGAGGTCATGAAACAATTCCACAATGGTCCTAGCGGAGGTCACCTTGGTGTAACGAAGATGCTGGAAAAGATAAAACAACGGTTCTATTGGGTCGGCTGTCAACAAGCCGTAGCCGAGTGGATAGCCAATTGCCAGAAGTGCATTGCAGCAAAGGGTCCAGTACGAAGGAGTCGGGGGCAGCTTCAGCAGTACAATTCAGGCGCTCCCTTTGAACGTATAGCGATGGACGTAGCAGGTCCCTTCCCTGCTAGCAATGCTGGAAACCGATACGTTTTAGTGGTGATGGACTATTTTAGCAAATGGCCGGAAGTATATGCCATTCCCAATCAAGAAGCCAGAACGATTGTAGACACGTTTATAAGCAACTGGGTGTGTCGCTATGGTGTTCCCTTAGAACTACCACCGACCAAGGCCGAAATTTTGAATCCGCTATATTCAAAGAGATGTGCGAAATATACGGAATAAGAAAGACCAGAACGACACCGTTACATCCGCAATCTGATGGTATGGTCGAAAGATTCAATCGAACGCTGGAGGAATACCTGCGAAAAGTGGTCAGCGCACATCAGAGGGACTGAGATGAGCATATACCCAAATTTTTGTTGGCATATAGATCAGCTGTTCACGATTCCACCTCACGAACACCAGCGAAAGTAGTCTTTGGATCTGAGCTAAATTTGCCTGCAGATTTAGAGTTTGGTGTTAAGCCAACATCGGCAGAAGGAGACGGCGAAAACTCTAGTCAGGCACAAAGAGACCTTCAGGAGATTCACGAATTCGTGCGGAGTCGGATAAAATTAACCAGTGATAAAATGAAAGCCAGATATGATCGAGCTGCCAACTCTGAGGGATTTAACGAGGGACAACTGCTTCTACTTTTTAACCCACAACGTAAGAAAGGATTATCACCCAAACTACAAACTCATTGGGATGGACCTTATAAAGTAATAAAGCGGCTAAACGACGTAGTTTACAGAATACAGAAATTTCAGAGCCCAAGATCAAAAATGAAAGTTGTGCACTTGGAGCGGCTAGCCAACTATGGAAAAGGTACATCTGTGTCTGTTCGGGACGAACAGGTTTGAGAAGGGGGTAGTGTTACGAAAGAAGAATTTATTCATTATAAGCTCTGAACAACAATACTCTCGAACAACAACAACAACATTAATGGCTTATTTTCTTACAATGATGGAAGAAAGAAACGCCTCATACAAAAATTCGCATTTACGCATACACACACACAGATTAAATAAACACTCTTCTGTTAAATACACAGCCACAAACATAAATACAAGCATAAACAAATAAACAGCCACACACACAGGTATAAAGAAATAAATAGCCACAAACACAAGTATAAAGAAATAACCAATCACACAAACAGAAAAACAAGAGCAATAACATTCGAACCTGCCAGATATGTCTGGAATAGAACATTCTGGTGCTTTTAAAGCACCTATATAAAGTGAATCGTGCTGGCGAGTAGTATGGCAGTATTAATTTAAAAGTCAAAGAGTTAAGTTGTCGAATTGTAAGAGTGTTTAACAGTTTGCTGTATTTTTGAACAGTGGTATTAAATAAATAAAGTGACTTACAGTAAAAGTAATAACAGAGTGTATTTATTTTGCAATTAAAAGAACCCAACGTAAAGTAAAAACGTAACAATTTGTAACTCATTTCCGTCTGTCTGTCTGTCTGCTTTTCATTTGCGTTCGCATCACGTAAAAACTACTGAATGGATTTTAACAAGATTTTGTGAGAAGATACCTAAGTATTCTGGTCCCAATATAGGATACTCCTTGTCCCCAAAAATATCTTATTTCCAAGAGAAAGTGGAGAAAAAGCATTGAAAGTACGCAGTTGAACTAACTGAATATGCATACTTTATTTTTTATAAAGTAAAAAAATACATAAATTGATATGTAGCATATCCTAAGGCGGTTCTAAAAACGTAAAGGTCTTTGGTGTGGATTGCTTTCAAAGCAAAAGCGAATAAAATAAAACCTTTGCAAAATAATAAGTAGCAAATATACATTACAAACTTAAGCTTTTTTATATATTTATATTTACCTTTACCTTTTTGATAATGTATAATCAGCAAGAGAAAATCAATACGACGATTATTTTCGGAACACCATTTAATTAAATAAGTTATAGTTATATGCTAATAGGTGGTGACTCGAGATTGTCGGGCCGATTCCCACAAAGATTCCGAGTGTTTTTACTGCAGTGGGTTAAGAACTTTGTTATGCTCTGTACATTCATTTGTTTTGAAATACTTATTAATAAAAATATATTTCTATATTCTGTACATATATATGATATAAAAATTAATTACATTTTTAATTAAAAGCAAATAAAAGTAAAAAAAGTGTTTGTTTTGCCATGAAATTGTAATGCAATGTCTGCGCATATCACTGGAAAATTATTATTTGATTTTTTATTTGTTTAATTGTTATTGATTTCGAATTTATATCATTTATCTGAAACAAATGTTTCTTATAAATTGAAGTATTTTCACTTCAATAAGGCGCCGAAATGGTTATATTAAATTGCAATTAAAGGATAATAATAATAAATGAAATTAATAAGACATTTTTACCACTGAAATCTAAAATAATCTATACATATAATTAAATAGTAACTCATTTCCTGTCTGTTTTTCTTTTTTATTTGTTTTCGCATCACATAAAAACTACTAGATGGATTTTAACAAAATTTTATGAGAAGGTACGTTAGTATCTAGGTTCTAACATAGGATACATTTTTAGCGCAAAAATATCTTATTTCCTAGAGAAAGTGCAGAAAAGGCAGTGAAAGTACCCCATTTTTTTACCGATTTAAAGGTACTGCTTACTTTAAGGCATCTTTTATTTTTGAAAGCGATATATTTTAAATACGGTTGCGCAACAGATGGCGCTGTTTTAAAAAAATGACAAAATTAATTGAAAGCGGGATATTTTAAACAGTGTTGCGCAATCACAAAATTTTAATTACTTACTGTCAAATAGCTAATTGAGTAAAATTTGTATTTGATTTGTATTTTTACCTTGTGGTATAAATATTAAAATATTTTAAACACCTTTTACAGAGCTTTACAATAATCTTTTAAAATTTTACAATTTTATATAAATTTTAGAATTTTTCCAGGAATGGGTATCTTTATATCAAATAAATACATAAGACTCTTAAAATTTGGTGTGGATTACTCTCAAAGCAAAATCGAACAAAATATTGTCAGGACGCACACAAAGTGTGTGGGCACAGCTAGTGTTTACATAAAGCGCTTCATATTATCAGCAATATTTATTTATTTTTAGAATATTCTAAACCAAAAAATTTCTTTGTTACAAATTACATAATAATTTACATAAAATATAAATGGATTTTTAAATGTGAGCGAAATCCACTTGATGTTATACAAATACATAATCACTTACATACACATAAATTATTATCGTATTTCTTTTTGAATTTACCGCCTACACGTGATATTTTTCTTTTTACACTACGCAGTAACACTGACAATTAAAGTTTTATTTGAATTATCTATACAAACATACATACATACATACATACATACATACATGCATACATACATACATACATACATACATACATACATACATACATACATACATACATACATACATACATACATACATACATACATACATGTACACACATATACACTAACATAATTAATTTTATAATTATGTTTTTTAAGCTTTAGGTCTTTTTTATAAAAACAAATTTAAATTTATTTTAAAATATTGAATATAAAAATATAAAAAAGACCTAAAGCTTAAAAACATAATTATACAATTATTAAAAGGTTCAAAAATTACAATAATTATTTAAAATAATTAATTATTTAGATCACGGAAAAATTGGAGAAAATCAGCCATGCTATCGGCGTAATAGTCAGGTTGTGATTCGAAAGGTTTCGCCAACATATCTTGCAAGGAATGAGCACCACTCAATACAAAAAGAGTTTGAAAACCCAAATTGAGACCAAATTGTATATCCATATTCAAATTATCTCCCACAAATAAGACATTTTTTGGTTGTGTAATTTGAAAATGTTGCAAAAGATATTCACCCAAAAAGTGGCCCGGTTTGCCAAACAATTGCATTTCTTTGTGACATATATTTGCCAGAAGATTTATAAAGCCAGCAGGTCCTAGTGTAGCAAAGTTCTTTGAAATGGGCATGGTGTCATCAAAAGCACCCACTATAAGCTGACAGTCTTTATGCTGCAGGTACTGATGAGCTAAACACATTTCGGCAAAAGTCAAATTGACATGAATATCAAAAATGACAGCGGCTACTTGATCGGTAAGTTTGATGAATTCGGGTAAGTCTTCTAGTTCGATGTCGCGCGGTGGGATCTAGAAAATTATGAAATATTTTGTTAGTAAAATTGATTAAAAGCAAACGTTACTTTGTTGTATATATTGCTGTTATAAGGACGGGTGGATATTATTAGTTCAATGACCTTGTGTTTCTGAGTTTGTTTTACTCCAATTTTGATATTACTTTTTATTGATTTATTATTTACTAGCTGTGCCTGCCACTTTGTCAGCTTCCTTAAAATATTTTGTTCGATTTTTCTTTGATTTTTCTTTCTTTTAAGACTCTTACTTTTATGGTGCTTTAGTTATGATTTAAGTATTTACTTTATATACCAATCCCTGAGTAATTACTCAGGAACATATTTAGGCTTTATATTAAATTAAAAAATTTATATAAATTTATAAAAAAATTATAAATTTATAATAAATTTATATAAATAGTGTTTACAAATTCCCGCTGACAAATATAAAACATGCTGCCAAGTTTGCAGTACCATTGCATCGGTAAAACTACGTATTCACTTATTTTTCTCCTGGAAATGAGATATTTTTATAGGACAAAAAAATATTCTGTATTTTAACCAAAATACTAAGGTACCTCCTCATAGAATTTTATTAAAATTCATTCAATAGTTTTTACGTGATGCGATCACAGACAGACAGACATACGGAAATTTACAGTTTTTTTATATGTGTAGATATCTCGTCACAGCACACAAAAGTTAAAAACTTTTTAATAATTCGGTAGGGTGGAGTGAAAATCCAGACGCAGTTTACGAGTACCAGGAATTATCACCGTTTTAACCTCCCCGGACTAAGATATGATAAGCCATCGATTGGCTCTAAGTAAAACTAACTTAAGCATCTTCACTGTTTTCCTTACAGGCCGTTCCAGATTGAGAAAGCTCTTAAACTCCTATCTCACATTGCTTTGCTTATGAAATAACTATTCAATGCATTAAAAAAAAATTCCAGATATCTAATAATGATGCCGCGCTTAACTGACTGTATTCGGCGCTTTTACAAAAAATTCAATCTTCCATTGCATTCGAAATTTGATGATATGGAAATAATAAAAATCTACCCATCCTTATTAGCAAGTCCTTTGCATACCACAGTTTTAACATTGACTCCATTTTCTCTTAGTGCAGTCTCAAAAACTTTACAACCCAGTACCAAACAAGGTTGTTGCGGTAAGTTTTCATTCATATGTTTTATTATGGCTTTGACTGGATAAACTAAATCTTCCTGTAAACACAATTTAAAGTTATTTATTTATTATTATATGCAATTATTTTACACAGTGCCCCTACCTTCTTAACATTTTGTACTCCAGTTTCCTTAAACTTCTGCAAATACTGACTATCGGTACGCATGCTATTGTTTGATATAAATTTGTATTTTTTACCGGCATTTTTAAGCAGATTTATGGCTTTTCCAGTGTTGGGTATATCCTCGACGAGCAACCACACTACGCCTAAAAATGTATTAAAAATTATTTATTATTGTTATGATATTCATTATTTTTAATGTAATTATTTTTTATACATGGGACTTATTAATTAGATTGAGTAATTAATTGACAATTTCATTAGCACTGATTTTTTTTTCATTACCATTGTTTTCATTAATGGTAATGGTTTTTAATGAAAAAGTTTCATTAGTAATTATTTAAAAAAAAAATCATTACCATTAATCAATGATTAAATTATAAAAAAGCATTCTCATTATTGGCCACATTTGCAATCAACCTTTTCTTAGTGATGTCTTTAAAGAAGTCCTACCTCCATTTTCTGCTCTCCTATTATGTGCATATTTTCAGATAAAAACAAACAAAAATCAAAAAAAAAATTAAAAAACTCTGAGAATTAAAATTTTATGACAAATTTTTATAGCACGGATTTTTAAAACTGAATGCAACAGTAGTGCTACAGGCACTAGTTATTAAAACCAAATGCAATCATAAATTTGGGTTTAATAAAAACAATGATTTTTTCATCAATTATAATTAGTAATTATACAATTTCATTACATTTCCATTGCCATTGGTAAAAACAATTCTAATTAAAAATAAAACAGTAGCATTAAATGGTAGTTAAACTTTTTTTCATTGTAACTATTTAAAATAATGCCAATGAAAATTCAATGCTAATGAAAAAATCCCAAGTATGTTATTTTTATATCATATTAATTTTTTTATTGAAAAATAATATTTATGCAAAATTTTTGATTGTTTAAATGACATTTAATAGCTGGTAGTACCCTATAAAGTTTTAGGTAACGATGTCAAAGATGCTTTGCTAACAGCAAAAAAAAACTGTGTTATAACACGGATTTTCAATCTCGAGACATTTAAAAAAGTTTTGTGAAAAACAAATCGTTTATATAAAGCAGACATGAGGGGGATTCAATTATATTTCAATTAAAATTACATGTTATGTGTAATCGCATATTCACAATTACACATTACAAGTAATTTAAATCAGGGACTAAGTCAATTACAACTACTTGTAATTAAACATTTTCAATTACACATTGCATGTAATTGTAATTGGAAATTTTAAATTACAAAGTACAACTATCTGTAATTAGCCAATAATCATTACTTGAAACAAAATTAAATTACATTATTAGCAATTTCTCATTAAGTATAATTATAATTGAATTTTTTCAATTACAATGACATGTAAATTTAATTGAAATTTTTTAATTACAAATGACAAGTAATTATAATAGTACTTTTTCAGTTACAAATTACATGTGATGTATAATTGAAAAGTACTCAATTACAATTACAAATAATTGCGTAATTGCTTGTGTACTTCATCACAATCTCAATCACAATCCTCAAGTCTAATAAAAAGCGTAAACTCTAATCAAGCTAAGTTATGCCAAATTAAATTACAAAATTAAAAATACTATAATTTTGTAAATTTTTAACATTTATTATTTAGGACTCTTATTATCTCCTATAATATAAAAATTTAAATTTATCATATCCTATTTCTTTGATAAGTTTGTTTAAATAGAAAATTAATAACAATTGAAACTACCTTGTAGATTCATACGAAGAGTGCTGATGACTGACAAAGCTGTCTGGAAAATGCATTCCACTATATTGGTGTCTAATTATTCTTTATCTCTTTATAATTAAGAACTTAAGCCTAAATAATTAATTTACTCTTATTACATCGTAGAAGCACTTCAAATTTGAGGAAAAATATGCTGCAGTACAATGTAGGAGGGAAGTATGTGTAAGAAATTTGCTTGTAAAGAACGTTACTCTGAACCAAATTTCGTACGTAATATTAACGAAAAAAAAAAATTAGTTAAGCCTTAACGACAACAATAACCAATATAAATTCTATTCAAATCTATATACGATTTATTCATATAAACTAATTTTATTCTAATTAAAAGAATTTCTTTTGTTAAAAACATATTTCAATAAAACTTGAAATAACTATAAAAATAAAAATTCAAATAAAATTCTGTTAAATTAACAAAAATTTAGTTAAAACAGTATTAAAACATTTTAAGAAGAAGAACCCATAAAATGAGTAAAATTGACATCCCTAAAAGAAGTTAATGCGATTAATTTATAAGTTGATTTGACAAATTTTTAGTTTATATTACTAAGGCCCATTATTATAACTTGCCTTTAGCTAAAGTTAGGATTTTGTTGGAGCGATTAATAGTTTTTCGTTATTAAAAGTAAGCTAAAAACCACTATTAACTATCTCGTACTAAAAGGACAAGTTATATTAATGAGCATTATCATAACGAAATACTATTTATCGGCTCCAACAAAATCCTAACTTTAGCTAAAGGCAAGTTATAATAATGGGCCTAAGTTTTTTTTTAAATTTTATTTTTGAAGAAAATTTAATATATTAGCTCTTTTCTTTGAAAGTGGTGTAAGTCTACTTTGACAAAAAATTAGTTAATATTATAAATTAATAAAATTTACTATGAACTTTTTATTTATTAACTTTTGCCAAAAAAAATCTGTTATTTATTTCATTGTTTTAATATACATTTTCGTAGTTAATGAAACTACAAATATAATTACTTTGAAAATGGTGTAACTCCACTATTCTCAAAGACATACTACTATTTAGATCATAATTTCTTTAGTACTTTTTTAAATGTGTAGCAACATTGTTAACCTTCCTGACCATTTCGTCGGTCTGTGAGACCGATGAATCACTTTTGTGTTAATTTCACGAAAACAAAAAATTGCAACACCATCATTCTCTCAGTATCTTCATTATTTCTCATTATACAACGTTTAGTGTAACAAGTGCGTTTGAGTTAAAGTGTTGTACCGGTGATTGCTAATCAGATGGTCTGTGAGACCGACTTATAGTTAAGTGTCACATTTTCGACAGATGAAAATGGACAATTAGAGTTCAGTTTATATGATTTAATAAAATAATTATGTTCAAAGTTAATTATCGTGAGATTTTCATTAGATATGGCAGATATTGAGCGCGTAAGAGCTATTCTGGTGAAATCGATTCAGATCTAGATTCTGATGTGAAAAGTGGTACTGAATACGAATATAATATTGATGTGTATGAAGCAAACACTGATACTGAACAAGAAGACTCAGAGGAAAGTGATGTTGAAGATTTACAGGAAGCTGAATCGAGCCACAAGCTCTAACGACTAATTGAAATTTACAAAGACTAACCTCATTTAAGCATTTTGAAATTAATTTTTTTTAGTGTTCCTGTTTTTCTTGAATTCATTTTATTTTTTTGTTTACTTCTAAAACATATGTTAATAGAAAAACAACATTTTATAAATGTTGTGTTTTGTGAATGAATTTTTTTTTTTCATTTTTATATGAGGTCTAGTATCAAAAATGCCAAATTATTGTGATGAAATATAAATTGATGCTGTAAGTTAAAAAAACTTAATGTTGTTTTTTTCTTACTTCAGTTATTTCAGATTAGTTTGTTAAATATGACCACTGCACAGGTTTTGAAAACTTTAGAATAATTTTGAGATACCGAGAAATACTTGAAATCAGTCTGAGAGACCGAGAAATGTGAATGTGTCGCACAAAAATGAAAATAGTCAGGAAGGTTAATAATATAAACATTTCAATAGTTTCCCGGAATTTTGCTTTATCACCGTTTATTATACAATATAATAGATACAAAGCCCTTAGAAAATGCAATTCTAAGAAGAGGTAGAAATATCAATGTTGAAAAGTAAATTGTTTGAAGATATGTTGGATAAGGGATTTTAAAAAGCAAACTATATACAGTCTTCTATAAAACTTCATTCAGTGAGAATGAGGATTTTAAATTACTAAATTTATAGCCCTCATGAGAAAGACCGAAAAGCTTTGGTAATACAGTACTAACACACATATCACATTCGAAAAAGTAGTGGCATGGGGTAGTTTCACGGAGAGGGCAAGGGGTAGGTCATACCGTATGACATATTAAAACGAAATTTAGTATGTGCCTTTGGTATATAGAGATGAAGAGTTGTGTAAATTTTGGGAATAATCGGAAAGGGGCAAGGGGTAGTTTACTTACTCCCAAATTTTGTAAACGCTCTACAGGTCATACCGTATGACATATCAAAATGAAATTTAGTATGTGCCTTTGGTTTATGGAAATGATGAGCTGTATAAATTTGGGCATAATCAAGAAAAGGCAAGACGTAGTGTACTTAACATTCCAAATCGAATATAATTAGTTTTTCGATTCGAATATACTTTGAACTTATATTCTTTATGTTATATGTATATACATAAAAATATATGTTTCCATTGGGTATGGTAAAATTGAGTGTAGGCCATTTTTTTTTCTTCGCCACAGCTGGAAAGGGTATATATAAGTTTGTCATTCCGTGTGTAATTTCTACAATATTCATTTCCGACCCCATAAAGTATATATATTCTGGATCCTTATACATAGAGAAGTGGATTAAGCTATGTCCGTCTGTCCGTCTGTCCGTGTTCGGGTTGAAATGTCATTTGCCAAGGCACCAGAAGAGATACAAAAAATTTAAGCACACCAATCTGTCAGGCATAGTTTCGAAAATGTTGGGATTGCAGTTCAGCCACATTGGATCATTCCTTTGGAGGCTGCGGGCCAAAAACCACCTCAACCTATATTTTTTTCACGTTTTTTAAAAAAATTTTTTTTTGTTAAATAAATATTAGACCGCAACAGGTAGATCGCAAGGAGTGCATACAGATCTCGGGGGGTCAATAACCCCCTGCGAGGGGCGACTTTTGTTTGTTCTTAGGTTGGTAGGGGTTTTCTGCTTTGATTTGTATTAAAGGCCTTTATAGAGAGCAATACACATATAAATAGCCAATTGACTGGTAAAAAAAATTCAACAAAATTTAAAAAAAAAAATAAAAATTAAGAAATTTTTTTTTTGCAACATTTGCAAAAACCTTTACAAACCGTTTTCAAAATGATATTTCCACAGAAAATTTTTCGAAAACAATTTTTTAAAAAAATTTCCAAAAAATGTTCGAATAAAATTTTACAAAAGTTTTTCAAAAAAATATTTTAACAAAGAATTTTCGAAAAATTAAAATATTTCTGTGAATATGAAATCATGACTGTAACATAATTGCCGTATTCACAAGCTCTGCTAAGGTGTAGGTAGTATTGCATACTACTTATTTCTAAAAATTTCTTCTTTTTAATAGTTTCCATTCACACTGTATTAATAGTACAGAAACAAATACAACGTTTGAAAAACATATGAAATAATTCTTGCAAAAAAAAACCGACTTCAAAACAGACAAACTTAAAATCATGTTTCTTTAAGACGGTAACTATTGCGACACCCTGTAATTTCCGGATTCAAATTGTATACTAGTTATAGCGTTCGTAGCAATACAGGTTCATTGTAAATTTCAACCGTCTGTTTGTAACGGTTTAAAAGTTTGGTCATATACATCAAATTACATAAACTATTGCGACACCCTGTAATTTATAATTTTAAATATTTATACTTATTTTAACACACATAGTAATGGACATTCTGTCTAATTGTTAAGTGTTTGTCAATAACTATTTAAAAGATAGGGTCATATATATCAAATGACGTCACCTATTGGGACACCCTTTAAATTCAAATTTTAAATATTTATACTTGTTGTTATACCAGACATAGTAGTGAACATTCTGTCTATTTTTCAAGTGTTTGTCTATAACGATTGCAAAGATGAGGACATAATGGTCAAATTACATCAATAATAGGGACACCCTTTAATTTATCCAAATTTTATACTTGTTGTAATAGCGGACTAAGCAATATAGAGTCTTTGTACATTTCAACTGTCTATCTATAACAGTTGAAAAGTTTGGCCATATATATCACTTTTACATTAACTATTGGGACACCCTTTAATTTCCAAATTCATATTTTACACTTGTTATTTTAGCGGACTTAGCAATACAAGTTCTTTGTAAATTTCAACTGTCTGTCTATAACGGTTCAAAAGTTTTGCCATATATATATCAAAATAAACCAACTAATGGGACACCCTTTAATTTCTAATTTTAAATATTTATACTTATTATAACAGACATAGTAACGAACATTATGTGCAACTTTCAAGTGTTTGTCTATAACGGTTCAAAAGATAGGACCATAATGGTGAAATTACGTCACCTATGGGGTCACCCTTTAATTTTTAATTTTATTTTTTAATTACATTTTGTTATTGGGAGCTATAGTGATACGCACTTTTTTCTAATTTTAAATGGGTGACCTATAAAGTTCATAATACACGTAAAAAACATGTATGTTGTATGGGGACACCCTTTAATTTTTAAACTTTTAAACTGTTTTTAAAACGGGACCAATCTGTAGCCATAACCTTTCGAATGGCGCAAAAATTTTTAAAATCGGTTCAGAAATGACCGAGTTATGAAGGCACAAACATACAAAAAAAAAAAAAAAAAAAAAAAAAAAAAAAAGCAACACACAGACGAATTGATAACCTCCTTCTTTTTTTGAAGTCGGTTAAAAAAGTACTAAGTGTTGTATCGCATGTTTGCATAAAAATTACCAACAACACAGCTAGCACCGTTGTATTTTGTTAGCACTTAGCACGTACTAGGGGGCTTGTGAATAGGGCAAATATATTTTAATATTAAGAATATAAGTATGTATGTATATAGAGTAACATATTTTTTTAAATGCGTTTGATTTTTAAATAGATGAGATCTCTGTTTTAAAGCATAGTCAACATCAAGATACCGACTACAAACTGTCAAAAATGAAATACACACGTTTAACGATTATTTTAAAGCCAGTAAGGCTACATGGCTACACGATCACCGTTGTGGCTGTCGTAAACTTAGGCTAATTTCTATTTTATTCAACAAAAGAAAATGTCTCAAAATTGCAAACTACAAATTCATATATGTATGTACTAACAAAAAGTTTTGAAGTAAATATTTATAATTTTTAAAAAAAGTTATTTAATTTTATAAAAGCAAAATAAGTATTTCTACAACAATGTCAGAGTTAACGATGTAGCTGGCGTCTTCAATATCATTAAGTAGCTGACAACACGGCGACAACTGTAGCCAACGGAATTTATTTTCATTTAGCTGCGTAGCCGCTGCCTTCTATTTCTTTAAAGCATGAATAATGAGTTTTTTCTTATACGACTTATTTCAATTTAAATAACGAGTCAACAATATGGATTATGCTGTACATGTCTGTATAAATAAAATCACTGTGGTGAAGGGTATAGAAGATTCGGCACGGCCGAAAATAACACTCTTCTTTTTATTTTATTTTAAACATTTCAAATCAAATGCCCGCAACAGAAACTAAAACCTTTATTCGTTTATTCTTCTTAAAAGGCGAAAAACGCTAAAAAGACATTAATGATATGCAATTTTGTTTTCAAATTATACTACATATTATTATCTAATGATGAAAAGATATTAAAAGGAATAAAATTTTAACTAAAAATTTTAGTTAAATTAACTTATTTTTTAACATATTTACACTCTTTCAAATAACGAAAAGAAATAGTCATATTGAAGAAATTTCTTCAATAAAAGGAATTTAAACAAAATCATTTTTTTACGACAATCGTCTGTATTTATTACTAAAAAATTTGTTAGCTGTATAATAACCTACTTTTCGTCAATTCTACACCCAGTTTTATTTAGTTAAATTTTTGTTTCAGTGTATGCAAGAGAGCGATATTTTTCGTTTTCATAGCTGTATAACTAAAAAACTGTAAGAGATTGAATACTTTTAAATTATATTTGGATTTAGGGAGTCAAATAAAATAAATAAATAATAATTTGAAAACGGTAAACTTGAAAACAATTTTTTTTTTTTTGTTGAATTGACATGGAATGACCCAAAAAGCCATATTCGATAAAAAATAATATATTTCTAACAAAATCTCAGAAATTATGAAATAACATATTTCAATGGCTTATTTGAGATATCGAATTTCGAATTATTAATCTAATTTTCGACGAAAAATATCGTCAGTAAGAATGAAAAAAGTCTTTTTTAAAGGTACATAAACATTAATAAAATATTATCATAATGACAGCTAAACATGATTTTGTGATTTTGAATCGAAACGAAGACATTGTGAAAATATCGGGCGATTTGGTTAATTATTACCCTAATAATTTTAAAATTTAATTTAAGAACATCTTGTTTTAAACGTTTCTGAGTCAAACATTTGTTGGGATACTTTTGCTACAAAGTCAACACAAATAATGTAGAGCAAAAGTTAATCAGCTGTGGAATTAATGCTACCTTGTTTTGAATTCACTTGATGACGTACTTTACATATAGAATACATTTTTAGATACATACATTTTTACAACAAAAAAATATTTTTATTACAATCTGCTCAGAAAATCTTAAATTGTGTGCTTTTCAAGTTTAATTTTTTGCAACCATCAAACAAACAACAAAACACATCCTCTAAATGAGTTTTTTTTTTTCGTATGAAAAATAAAACACTTTTGTAAAGAAAATCGATAAATTTCCCGCCAACCGCTCAAATAAAACTTTGACCTTTAAAAGTCTTTATTAAGGGTTACGGGCAAGTGTGAGTCTAGTGAAATGCACTGTGGGCAGCAAAATACATGCAGCCATATAGTATTGTGTCAATTTAATACGGAATCTATTAAAATGTCATTTTAATAAATTCACTTAAAATTCAATTGAACATTAGTATCTCTATAAGTTTCACACAAATGAAATAATATCGTTTGATTTTCGTTTTTTTTTTTTTGATTTGAAGTTCTCTATATCTTCAAATTTCTTTCACTACCGGGTATATTAATTTTGAATATGTTATTTAAACAATAAATTTTAAAATAGTTTATGAATATAGTTTACACTTCTGTTTTACTTTTTTATCTTTATCTATTAAACAACAAATAAATCAAAAACTCACCATCGCAATCAGACAAGACGGTATCAAATGATTCCAAAAATTTTTTTTTTTCCTGTGTTGTTAGTTTCAGTAAATGTTTGGATTTTAATGACTTTGTTGACATTTTTAACAAAAATTTTTTTTAAATAACTTAAAATTTTTAACCGTAATATAAAATCTTTCCTTAACTAATGAAATAAAAACTATTTGTTTGTGCCTTTACGTGTTTATTATTATTATTTTTTTTTTGCTTTTAGTGAAAAGCAACCGGCACGTTGAATGAATTCAATTTAACTAAATGAATGTGTAGACAAAATCTATGTTATATATGTAGAGTTCTGTAGAGTTTGCGCTATCATTAGAAAAAAGGTATAATAAGTTACTTTTTATACTTAAAATATGAAATATTGAAATAAAGTCATAAAAATATATAATTTAGTTTGAAGTGTTTGAAAAAGAATATTCAATTGCATGATACAAAATAATTATTTTAGAATGAATATTGGAAGTTAAAAAAACAATAAATTGCAGTTGTAATGGAATCGATACGTTTAATTTTTTTTGTACATCAAATGTGTTTTAATATTTTTCTTAAAATCAAACCGCTAAGTGCCTAATATGACTAAGTACATATTAACATAATACCAAAACTATAGAAATAAGATGAAAATATGTTTTTTAATAATATAAATGTACCGGCCTCATAAATAAGGTATTAAAATTTATACATTTTTATACATTAAATTAAAAAAATCCAATATTAAAGGAGCGCGAAATGTGGAATCCATATAGGATGCAATTGTGTTGTTAAAAACCTAAAACAAAACTCTATAAATAATTTGCAGCATTTTTTAAGCGACATTTGAACACTCCTTTCTTTAATGGATATTTAATATTTAATTTCCGTCATCGTAGAAAACCACCTTCCTGTCGATATTTTTATTTTTTAGGGTTCCGTACCCAAAGGGTAAGAACGTAACCCTATTGTTTTCGCTACAATGTCCATGATAGGTAGAATCTTGAAATTTGTACTGTTGCCGCTGTAGCAACAAATACACAACCTTATAAGATGTACCGATAGAGACGTGTTATTCAAGTATATGTGTTTATTTCTTGAACTGTAGGAGGCATGCACTTAAACTTTACAAACAGTAATTAAAACTTAGTTCGCTATATAAACGAGTATAAAAAAATAAACCCTAAAACTAAAGGGTGTTCCGATAGTGACGTGATTTACATGTATATGGCCTAAATTTTGAACCATAATAAATAAACTCTTGAAATTTTCACGGAAGGTGTAAAACTGTGGCCGCTAAAGTAACAAATACTAAAACGTATAGGGTGTTCCGAATGTGACGTGTTATTTACGTTTATGTCTTTATGTCTTGAGCTGTAAGAGGCAACCACTTACAATTTAAAGACAGTTTTTAAAACTATGTGCACTTTGTAAGTAAGTATACAAAATTAAACCTAAATATTAAAGGGTGTTCCGATAGTAATATGATTTGCATGTATTAAGTTTTGAACGATAATAGGTATACTCTTGAAATTTTTACAGGAGGTTTAATACTATGGCCACTATAAAAAATAGTAAAAATTAAAGGGTGTGCCGCCAGTGACGTGATTTACATGAATATGGCCTAATTGTTTACCCATAATAGATAGACTCTAGAAATTTTTAGAAACGGTGTATTACTATGAGCCCTATGAAAGACAGTAAAATTTAAATGGTTTTCCGACAGTGACGTGATTTGCATGTTATTACGGCTCAAAAAGTGAAGCGTTATACATGCAAATCACGTCACTGTCGGAAAACTATTTAAATTTTACTGTATTTAATAGGGGTCATAGTAATACACCGTTTCTAGACGGTAGACTGTTGATATTTGTACAGAAGATGTGTTGCCACGGCTGCTATGAGAAGTACTAAATATTAAAGGGTGTTCCGACAGTGACATGCTTTTCACGTATAGTGACTTATTTTTGTCATAGTAATAGGTAGACTCTTGATGTATTCATAGAAAGAGAATAGCCAAGGCCGCTATAACAAACAACAAAACTAAAGGGTGTTTCGTCAGAGACATGATTTGTATGTAAATAGCCTTATTTTTTGAACCGTGATAGGTAGACTCTTGAAAAGTTTACAGTAAATGTGTACTTTGGCCGCTGTAACAATTACCTAATGGTTATTACCATTACTAGAATTGAAAGGGTGTTTCAATAGTAATGCAATTTTAATATTAAATGGTGCCCCATAAGACATGAAAAAACTATCAACTTCAATTATTAAAGGTTTACTAAACATAGTATTGAGCCCTACGTGTTTGTGTCTTACTCGCACTTGACTGATTTATTTATTCTTTCTCTGTTACAAGACACAGACACTACCTTTGCCCTCGGCGTACTAGAGGCAAAGAAAAACATAATCTAATAACAACACATTATGATGTAATTATAACTATTAATTTTATTTTTAAGAAAATTAATACTCAATCCATTATGCCTATATAAGGGGTGTGTATGCCACTATTTTTGTGGATTTTGTCCAGGTCATACCGTTTGACATACATATCATAATGAAATTTAGTAAAGTGTGTTTTTTATAGAGGTATAGAACTTTAAGTTGCAATAAAACAACGATTGATTATTCGATTCACATGAATTTTATTTATCCGAAAGATAATCTTGTGGCATTACATTTTAAATATGATTTCTGGCATATGACCGCCACGGCTGGCGCGGACGTAGTCCAACCTGGACGTCCAATTTTCGATGACTTTTTCCAACATTTGTGGCCGTATATCGGCAATAACACGGCGAATGTTATCTTCGAAATGGTCAAGCGTTTGTGGCTTATCCGCATAGACCAATGACTTTACACAGCCCCACAGAAAGTAGTCTAGCGGTGTTAAATCACAAGAATTTGGAGGCCAATTCACAGGTGCAAAACGTGAAAATAGGCGGTCACCAAACGTGTCTTTCAATAAATCAATTGTGGCAAGAGCTGTGTGACATGTTGCGCCGTCTTGTTGAAACCACATCTCCTGGACATCATGGTTATTCAATTCAGGAATGAAAAAGTTAGTAATCATGCTTCTATACCGATCACCATTTACTGTAACGTTCTGGTCACTATCGTTTTGAAAAAGTACCACCTGCCCATAAAGCGCACCAAACAGTCAGTTTTTCTGGATGTAACGGTGTTTCGACATACACTTGAGGATTACCTTCACTCCAAATGCGGCAGTTTTGTTTGTTGACGTAGCCTTTCAACCAGAAGTGCGCTTCATCGCTAAACAAAATTCGCTTATAAAAATCGGGAACAACGGTAAACTCGTTTTGGGTGGGCGTGAGTCTATTCATGATGAATTGCCAAACCAAACTGAGAATAAATCACTTGACAGCTGTTAAATCGGTCGCCATCTTGAAAAGTAATGCCAACTTAAAGTTCTATACCTCTATAAATAACACCCTTTATGTGCCTTTGGTTTATGGAAATGAAGAGCTGTATAAATTTGGGCATAATCAAGAAAAGGCAAGAGGTAGTGTGCTTAACATCCCAAATCGAAAATAATTAATTTTTCGATTCGAATATACTTTGAACTTATCTTCTTTATGTTATATATACATAAAAATATATGTTTCCATTGGGTATGGTAAAGTTGAGTGTAGGCCACACCAGATTTTTTTTTTTATTTTAATTTATATTTTCAGCTGTCAGTCTGCAAATGTCTAGCAAATAAAAACTATGTTTTTGGTGTTTCATAGTTGCAAAAGTGTAGCATATGCATTTTTGTATATTTTGAGAGTGTGTTGTAAAAATATCCTATACTATTTTGTAAATCCTACGATGCAAGACCGTTTGTACAGGATTGTGAATTGGTTTACTTTATTTCTTAAGCATATGAAGATAAATCTTTATTATTTTAGGAAAATATTAAAATAAAAATAAAAAAGGGCTGCACTAAGAGCATTCATTTCTAAATTTAAGATAAAAGAAAATGGAATTATTTACCTTAGGCTGCAAAAGAATTGAAATCACATGCTGTTTACATCATCAAACAGCTTTTAGACAAAATTTAAATAAAATGTAATAAATATTTATGAAACAAAATGATATTTTTTTAGAAAAAATTTTGTTTTTAATACCCATAATAGCGTATTCACAGGAGAGAATACAAAACGAATTGAGCAATTTTTTACTAGTCACGAATAATAGCATGTCTGTAGATATATGTTTTCGCAACAATTAGTCACTACCTATGAAAACATTCGAAAAATTCTTCAGCCTTCTTAGAAAACATAGTTTTATTTTAGCGATTGATTAGTATCAAACAACTGATGGAAAAGTTTTTCTTTCAATTTGTATTTTGTCTTTGGCTTTACTGTATTCATTTCTTTGTTTTTGTTATTTTTTGAATATTATTAGGAAGTAAAACAAATTTCAAGTTTAAAATTATTGAATGAAACTATATAAACTGAAAACTACATGGAGAGAAAAAACATGGTTGTAGGTATATGGTCACAAGAGCGACATTATATTCTCTGCAATAATATATGGTTGCGATGAAAAAAATTTTTGTTATTTTTGACATTAGTTTGGTCACAACAAACAAGTTTTGGATAATATTTCATAATTAAATGTTTACTGGGCCCAAAAAATTCAACATGGTTGATTTTAACTATATAAACCACAACCAAACTTTTATAACCATTTCAATATAATATATGGTTAAATATAATGTATTAATACTAAACAAAATATGTTTAGTTTATTCGTATATAGCCGAGTATATTATGCTCACATATTATGCTCACCTTAGGTTGCTGAAGCAACAACAAATATAAGGTGGTAAATATTAAAAAATCAGTCAAGTGCGAGTTAGACTCACACATGTAGGCAAGCTTTAATTTTAAAATTAAAGTCATATTCATGAAAATTGCATCAATATTGGAACACCCTTTAAATTGAAGTAATTGTTGTCATAGCGACCATGGTAATACACTTTCTATAAAAATATCAGGCACTGATGGACCACCCTTTAGTCATTAGTTAATGTTGTAGCGGCCGAAGAACAACATATACTGTAAACATTTCAAGTCATCTCTCTGTCGGAAAACCCTTTAATTTTGTTATTTTTTATAGCGGCCATGGCATTTCTCTTTCTATGAATATATCAAGAGTCTATCTTTTACGATTAAAAAAATTACCCACTATACGTGAAAAACATGTCACTGAACACCCTTTGCCGTGGCAACACATCGCATCTTCTAAGTATGTATAACATACTTAGATGCAAAAATGCTGAAGACGGATGTAGCAATCCAGAAAATGTATTACCTTCTGCTAGTGTCTAATAATAAAAAGTTTTTACTGTTGTCATACCTTTCGGTGAAGACCGTCGTCACTGGCTGTTGTTTTGGTACGTTTGGCGAGCGCTTTCGATGTGAAGACATCATTTTCAAGCGGCGTTTAAAATGGTACAGAAGAGTTAGCATTACCTGCTTTAGTATAAATAGTAATGGGTTTAGGTAAAATGGTTTATTATGGTGGTCTTCACCGAAAGGTATGACAACAGTATTTTATTTACTGGCGGAACAAATGCAATCAATTTAATACCAAAAATTTTTTTTTTCTTTAAAATTAATCATTTTTGCAATTAATATTCTTTCTACTTAGAGAGAATATAACGAACATAAGCCTAACTTCAAAAATTCACGTAAAAAAATATTACAACATTTTTTTCTTTATAATTTGTATACATTTTTAATTATTTTCTATACACAACATAACCATTTTTATACAGCGAATATTTTTTAAAAAATTTGTTGCTATCTGTAATCGAAATGGAATACAAAACTGCACTTTATATACCTTAGTATCTCGGTTAAAATATAGGATACTTTTTCCCATAAAACTATCTCATTTCTCAAATAGAGTAAAAGTAGTGAAAGTATGCAATTTTACCTATTCAATGTTACTGCAAACTTGGCAGCACCTTTTATTTTTTCATTTTTGAAATTTTTAATAGTATTTAATTTACTTCTTAATAATATTCAAAAATAACAAAATCAAAGAAATGAAAGCACTAAAGACAAATTAACACAATATAATAAAAAATTATTTTATATTATGGTCATATTTCACTATAATATGTTTACATTTCTTTCAGGGTTATCAAGGTTGACAATAATATGGTTCTAGTATCAATATTATGTTAATAATAATACGTTTTTGCTACAACCATACAATTTATTCATAATATACATAGTTACGAAAGAAAAATTTATTCATTATTAGCTCTGAAAAGAAATACTCTGGAAGTTCGTCTGTAACAACAACATTAACGGTTATTTTCTCACAGTAATGAATGAAAGAAACAAACAACAAAGAACAAAGAACAAAAAAAAACATCGCTAATCATCTAGTTATTGTTGTCGATTAGTCTATAAATACCTCATATCAGGGTTGGTAAAGTTGGTACAATTGTACCACTTTTAGTATTTGAAACTGAAAATTACAATGTTACACCAATAACTCATTTGGTACAATTTAAACATGTTACCATGTTTCATGTTGCAGATTATTTTAAATGCCAACTGCTACTCCGATTTAAAAAACTTTTATTTTGAACCCATTTCATTATTTATGTCTCAATTCAGAAAAGGTTTCCAGGTAGCCTGGAAGAATAAGAGCGGGTCTGCACAATGGTTGCTTTTTGTTAACTGTAAGGTTAATGTAATAATGAGAAAGTATAGTTGGTGCAGTTAAGTAAAAGAAACTTGCTGAAAAAGTGTTGTTATTAGAATCATGTGAAGTGTTTAGTCCGAAAATACTGGTTTTTTACTAAAACTAAGCCACAACTTTTTTATTGATAGGTGTATTTTTGAAATATGATAAGTTTTGGGAATTATGTTTAATTTAGATTATGTCGCAGCTGTCCAAAAATGTGTATTAGCTCAAAGTTAAAATGTTTTTACTTTTTTTTCGAATACTATTCAATAGAAAAATTCCACATTGTGAATACTTTTTTTATTTTTAAAATATGCATTTAATGTAAACTGAAAATTTAAAAATTTTGAGAGAATAAACTTATGCTGAATGAGTTCAATATATATATTTATATTAAATGATTTTTGTAACTCTTAAATAAAAATAAAAAACAATTCCAAATTTAATAATAAAGATTGTAAGAAAATTATGTTTTATATGATTAAAAAATTTATCGAATTTGTATGTTCAATAAATTTTTAAATCTATTTTTTAATTTTTTTAGTACAATTTTAGTCCAAAAAGTACAATTTTAGAAGCCGGTTAGTACAATTTTAAAATTAAATTTACCATCCCTGACTCATATGCAAACATTCATAAAAAAACAAACATAAACTGAGTAGCGCATACATACACGCACACGCACATTAAAAAATAAAAACTCTTCAGTAAAGATTCATCAATAAAGATCTGCCATGGTTTATCGTCATTTCGACGATTTTGGGTTCTCAATGGTGACGATGAGACGATTTACACCCTAATTTTGACGATTTCCAATAATTAAATTTTGCAACATTTATGTATTTGTACCTTGAATTTAATAAAACTAAATGTCTTGCTTGTCAAATTAATCCATTTAAAATTATTTATGATGAAAAAAGTTGAGTTTCTGAAGTTATAAAAGAATTTTCCTATTTGGTTGAAGAAAGTGCAAGACAAGTGCTAGAAACTGAGCCCAGGCAAATACAATTATTGGATCTATAAAATATTTATCCTGATAAAACATAAACGCATAAAATGAAAGCGGATTTGAATTTAACGAGTTGGGATCACTATATTCCACATATTTATGTTAAGGGAGCAATTTTTTGCAGACCAGTGTTATTATAACTTGCCGATAGCTAAAGTTCGGTTTTTATCGAAGAGATTGTGGAACAAGATTAACGTGAGTACCTGCCTACACGACATAACCTCACGGTGGTCTTACCACCGAGTGAAACTTAGGCCTAGACTAGCGCCCCCATTGTGTAGTATAACAACACTTTACGATTGCCACCAATCGCTTTTTGTGTGTGATACGGTCACAATGAGTAGCAATTTATATAATATGGCAAGCCTTTCCAAGGCAAGCCTAGATCCACATTATAACCTCTTGCTTAGGGGTTTGGAGACTATCCAAACTCCGTCTGTTGAGAGTGCAACAGCACACTTGATCGACCGTGCACCATACCTACATAAATCGATCTTAAACCACAACCACCACGTGTACCTCCGAAGGGGACCTCACCAATAACCGGTCACAGAGAGGATAGGCTCTCTGTGGGGCCACCGATTCCCGTTGTACCAGTCCTTTGGGCACTGGTCGGGCCTCGAAGAGGACGCGTGTAATAAAACAACAGACCTTTTATTCCAGATTTAGGCTCTAGGAACCCTAGCGTCTGGTGCCCCTATTTTCCCCAAGTGAACCGCGTCAAAGCATTTGCCATATTCCTGCAGTGACAATTGGAACCCCCGGGGGTTTAATGAAGAGATAAGTAGGCTTTCGTTTTAAAAATTTGGGTAAGGCTCATTATTATAAATTGCCGTTAAATTACGTGATAATTACATGTTACTTTTAGCTGACTTATTATAACGAAGAATTACTTATCTCTCCGATAAAATCCGAACTTAAGTTTTGGGAAAATATTTTCAAATTAGAAAATATTTTTTTTCAGTTTGGTGATTATTTGTTCGTAAACTCTTTAAAATAAAACTGGAGTGGCCTACACTCAACTTTACCATACCCAATGGAAACAGATATTTTTATGGATATATTACATAATGAATAAAAGTTCAACGTACATATATTCGAATCAAAAATTAATTATTTTCGCTTTGGGGTGTTAGGTTAACTGCCCCTTGCCCCTTAGCGATTATGCCGAAAATATACAGCTCTTCATCTCCATAAACCAAAGTCACATACTGAATTTCATTTTGATATGTCGTACGGTATGACCTGTAGAGAGTTTACAAAATTTGGGAGTAAGCAAACTACCCTCTTTCCCTTCCCGATTATTCCCAAAATTTACACAACTCTTCATCTCCATATACCAAAGACACAGACTAAATTTCGTTTTAATATGTCATGCGGTATGACCTGTAAGGGTTCACAAAATTTGGGGTAAGGAAACTACACCTTGCCCTGTCCCGATTATGCCAGAAAACTATAGAGCTCTTCATTTCCATATACCAAAGGCACATACTGAATTTCATTTTGATATGTCTACGGTATGACCTGTACAAACTCTACAAAAATAGTGGCATACACTCTTCAACCAAAAAGTGCTCAACGTGCCTAAAGAAGTTTTCACCAAAATCAACAATTTAGTGATTTCTATACCCTGCATCATACAGTATTCTTTTTCGCAGACGAGATGTACTGCATTTCATTATTGAAATAGCTCTTTCTTAACAGTAATTACCAGCATATAATGTAAAATATAAAGTATAGAACCATATGCTTTACTACTCAACGTGCTAACTACATGAAGCTACAGCATCCGCAATAACAACAATATTATTTGACTACAACCATATAATTCAACCATAATATTTTTTCCCAACATCATGTTTTTGCTTTGTATGTACTTTGCACACTATAAAACGTAATTAAATAAGACAAATTTAAACTCTGGTGTAATTGATTCCAATTATTTCACTAAGAAAAATGCACAAAATTAGTAGACCATTAAGTGTATAAATATTATAAATAATTCTATGAAACAACAAGATGCGAATTTGATAGTCATTTAAATAGTCATTTAAATTTAATCAGAAATAACACATGCTATTTATCTTAATCATATTATTATTTTTTATTTTTAATTTCAAGTTATTTTAATAATGATATCGGATTAGTTTATTATTGACTTTTGCTTACAAGTCTGTGACCATGTGTTTTATATAGTCAGACAATAGATAAGAACTCAGATAACGTGCTGGCTTGTAAACTAAACACACACAGCACTTTTGTGTCAATGCGACAATTAGACTATTTGTCTAATTTGACAAATATAGACGGAGTTGTCACACAGTTTTGTGTTTTGGTTATAATACTTAAACAGTTTTTTTTTTACAACGAATTGCTTTAGAAAATTTTTAGATTTTAACGCCACCAAGCGACCGCAAAAGGCGTTAAATCAAATTGTATTAAGACTAAGTAATGTTATAAGTTTTCCAAAGAAATAGTTTTCGTTCAAAAGAAAGATACAGTTGTTTTTTATTTTTTCTCTAGGACAAAGCACTGTGCGACACTCTATTGCCGGTTTTTTTTTCTAGAAGCGAGATTGATATAAAAAGCTATAAGGAATACTTTTACAAAATAAATGAGAGCATCACATTAATAAAGCTTCGGAATAAAATCCATTTTAAATTCCAATACTTATTTATTATTATCCTTTATATCCTTCAGTCGGCGACAAAAAAACCAACTTTATGGATCTTTTTAATTTTCGTGCTAAAAATTCTTTTTCGCATTTTGGGTTAGCGTAAAATGGGCATCACTGTACTTGCTTTTCTTAAAATTAATTATAAGTGTATGGAACATATACATATGATTGATTTGAAATACAGAACATAATAGTCATACGTGCTAAAAGATGATGATCGTTTATATGATAACACTGTAACAGGATCATTTCTGTACATGAAATATTTTTGGAAAATTTTCTTGCTATTGCAGATATAAATCGTGTTCGCATCACTGAAACTACTGGATGAATTTTAATAAAATATTTCGAGAAGGTACCATAGTATCTCGGTTCAACTAAAGGACACTTTTTTACGCAAAAATAAATCATTTCCAAGAGAAAATATAGAAAAAGTAGTGAAAGTATGCAATTTTAAAGACTAAAAGCTACTGTAAACTTGACAGCAGCTTTTCGTTTTGTCAGCGGTATTTTAAACACTATTTACAGAACTCTACAATAATTTTCGAATTTATAAAAAAAATTTAGAATATTATCCCGGGATGGGTACCTCTATATAAAGTAAAGACATAACCCTTAACTAAAGCACTATAAGAGTAAGAGTCTTAAAATTTGGTGTGGATTGCTTTCAAAGCAAAATGAAATAAAATATAGCCAGAAATATTGCTACGACGCATAGTGGGGCATTATACCAATATAGTCGGCCAATAGGCCAACAATTAAATTTAAGAAATGTAAAGATTTAAGTAAGCAGCTCGACAGACATCAAAATTCTGCATCGTATAGTGATTTTTCAAGGCTTTTGCTTGAGATTTGTCAGGAAAGTTGAGCAAAATGCATCCGTTTTTATTGCCTCTTTACGATTTTGAGAGGTTTACAATATATTTTTGTGGCTAAACTAATAAAGGATTAGTATTGATTTTTTTCTGTGAAGGACTATGTTAACAACAGCTACCTGTATTAATTTTTAGAAAAATTTTATTTAAATTTTTATGATAAAAAATTTCGTTCGAAATTATTTAAAAAAAGGAATTTTTTTGTCATTTTTTTCTCAAACAAAAGTGGAAGTGGTTCTTGAGAGTAAGGGCCATCGCGATCGTAAAAATGTTATTTATCACTATAAAATTTACAATCTCTATTTTTATACTGTAGAAAAAAACGTTGTGCGTTTTTACGCCACTTTTTTACGATTTTTTGCAAATTTCACTCTTTTCTCATCTTGCATATATGAAATTTATAGTCAATCTTAAGTTCGTTTTACTCTCTAAGAAAGAATTAATTAAATTACAAATTAGGTGATAATATTTAAGAAAAATTGGGAAAATTTAATTTTTAGACACCAGCAGAGCGGAATGCGCAATTTCTAGACAGCTACGTCTGTCATCAGCACTTTTCGTATCTATCTACTTAGGGTAGGTAGTGTTTAGTTGTAAGCATCATCTATTTAACCAACCAAGCCCAGATAAAGGAATACGAGAAAACTTATATTCAATTATCAATCGTCAGTTGGTGAGAACGAAGTCTACCTCTACCTTAAGCTTCCCTCTTGTTGAATATTTTACCTTTAATATTTACAACCTTATATTTGTTGTTGGTTCAGCCAACCTTCGGTTAGCAATGGAGGCTACTTTTGTTTATTTGTTTTCTTCCAATATTAGTTTTTTAATTTTATGCTCAGTACCTTCAAAAAAATGCATCAGTTTGCATCACTGAAAATGTTGTGTGTTCTAAAATGCATCACTGAAATAGATGATGCGCAAAAAAACGTCAAACACGCATCACAAAAATGGCTGATGCAATGGATGAGTGAGTATTTTATTTGTTCTTTATTAATTTAATATTTTTAAATTACATTTTTCGTACATTTTTAGAATTAAATTAGATGTAAAATTTTAGAATCTATTAATAAGTGTTCGTTTGGATATGAAAGAATTTTATTTAATTTTTGCTTTCATCTAAATCAAGAAATAAATTTATTATTAACTTCTCCATTTGTAATGTTTAAGATTTCGAAATTTTAAATAAATGATAATTTATTTTTGTTTGCGCATCAAGTAAGTTTAAGCATCAGCTGTTTTGCATCGGCATTGCAATCTAATCACACATGTGCTTCTGATGCAGCGCAGTGATGCATTTCCAAACAAGCCCATTATTTTTGCAAATAATATTTTATGTCACCTTCCACATTTACGGTTTTGAACATTCTCTGACTATAAAAGTTGCATTTGCTAAACAAAAGTATGTGTGGGAAAACTTAAAAAAAAAATTGAATTATTTAGAGGTAGGATTAGTTATTCTGAGGGGAAATTTTTTCTCCTTGGTCCCATTTTTCTTATTTTATGGCTTTATTAGCCTATGATCATAAGAAATTTTTCTGCAAAGATTCATTATCCTAGGGGTAAGTCATCAAATTTTCAGAGCCAATATAATCTGAAAAAAAGTAATGTCCGGCTAGATTGTCAAAATACCACTATAAGTGAAGTTGCGGGCAGAGATAGTTTTGAAATTAAACAAGTTATCGCTGCAATACTATGCAACAAAATAGTATATTTCAACGCACTTAGGACTGAAAAAGATCTCAATAAAATCTATTTATATAAATTACAAAATGTGTTTGTTTGTTTGTATGCTTGTTTTTCGGAAAGCTATAGCTGCTTACACCAGTGAACCGATCTTTCTGCAATTTTCACAGTTTATTATTGGATATACGGATGAAAAAATAGAGTACTTATTTTTTTGATACTCGACGTGGGCGTGGCACCTCCCATACAAAGTAAATATTAATCATCGTATATCTTGGTAACAGTAATAGGTAGCGTCTTGAAATTTCGCACTCCTAACTTATATATTAACGTAAATAGTTTACCGCAACACAGACTGAAATGGAATAGTGGGCGTGGTACCTCCCATACAAAGTAAACATTTGTCGTCGTATATCTTGGTAAAGGTAATTGGTAGCGCCCTGAAATTTTGCAACAGGAACCTCTATATTAACATGTATAGTTTAGAGAAAGATAGACTGTATTGGAATAGTGGGCGTGGTACTCCCATACAAAGTGAAAAATTATTATCGTATATCTAGAGAACTACTAAAAGCTAGCACTTTGGAATTTCGCACCAGTAACCCTCATATTACCGTACATAGTCAAGATAAACACAGACTGAATTAGAAAAGTGGGTGTGGTACCTCCCATACAAAGAAAAAAATTATTATCTTGTTCCCGGCGAACTACAATAGACAGAGCCTTAAATCTTTGCACGAGTAACCCTTATGCTAATGTGCCTAGTCTACCAAAATACAAAATTAATTGGGGCAGTAGGCGTGGTACCTCCCATATAAAGTAAAAAATTATTATACTGTATCTAGAGAACTGCCATAGGTAGCGCCTTGAAATTTCGCACAAGTAACCATCATATTAACGTACATGGTTTAGCTAAACACAGAATGAATTGGAATAGTAGGCGTGGTATATCCCATACAAACTACAATAGATAGCGCCATGGGTAACCCCTGTGCAAATTCGCATAATCTACTAAATTACAGAATGAAATGAGACAGTGTGCATGGTACCTTCCAATACTGACTGGATTGGAACAAAGGACGCGGTACCGCCCATATTAATTAAAAAATTATTATCGTGTACCTAGGGAACTACAATAGCTAGAATCTTAAAACTTTGCTCAAGTAACCCTCATACTAAAGTGCATAGTCTAGCAAAATACAGACAGGATTAGGAGAGTGGTACCTCCCATAAAAAGTCAAAAATTATCGTCTTAATATGTATAGTCAAGCAAAAAACAGTTTGGTTGGGAACAGTAGACGTCATACCTTCCATGTAAACTAAAATATTTTGATGTGAGAATAGCGTGCATTTTCGAGTTAGATGTTGGCCATACTTTTCTTCCAAGTGTTTATTGTATTTTTTGTGGATAGGTGTAGCAAAGCGCATGGGGGAAAGCTAGTATTTAATAAAACAAATGCCTTTTACTTTTTTTTACATAATAACAATTTCTCCTGTTTATTTCATTTATACTTAATTCCATATTATCCTATTTACACTACTTATAAAAAATATACATGTACTATTTTACTTTTCATATTTCAATACAAAATTTCAACAACAGATTTTAAATGCAAATTATAGCAAAGTTGTATATTTATGTATTTAAGGTTACTTCCTAAATAAATATTCGTTTCTCTGTAATTACATTTTAGGTTTTTGTATGAAGTTTGTATTCATCTACTTTTATTGTTTTCAAGTTAATAAGTTTAGAAATAAAAAGCATATGTTCAACAGCTTCCTTAATTAATATTTATTTATTACCCTTTACATGTGTATAGTTTTTATTTATTTAAAAATAAATTAAGGTACTCAAAAGATTGTATTTATTGTGATGTTTTTTGTTCAGTGTTATTTTTAGGTCGTAATTATTTTGTTTTACGTGATGTGTATAAATTTAATTTTGAAATGATTTATTTAAATCAATTCTTAGGTTTTTGTTATACAATATTGTTTAGTGTGTTTAATTTTTTTCAATTAGTTTTGGTTTCAAAAATTATCATTTAATTTGTAAGACAAATTGGCGAAGTTTCATTTTAAAATAAGCTTGTTCATGGTATTTATAAAAATGCTATTCAGAATAAAGTCTCCAAAAATGTTATTTAGAATAATGTAAAATAATAAGATTTTGTATTAAAAGGTCCCTACAAAATATCAACTCAAGCAACATCATTTCACAGGACAAGAAAAATATATTTAGGAGTAGAACAGAAATACGAAAACTTTAGGTGATTGAAGAAAGCCCTGATAGATGAACGAAATTAAGTATGAAAGTTTAAGGCCCATTATTATAACTTACCTTTAGCTAAAGTTAGGATTTTGTTGGAGCGATAAGTAGTTTTTCGTTATAATAATGAGGATAATGCTCATTGCTATAACTTGAGTACGTGATAGTGAGAAGTGGTTTTTATCTTACCTTGAATAACGAAAAACTTTTTATCGCTCCAACAAAATCCTAACTTTAGCTAAAGGCAAGTTATAATAATGGGCATTAATCAAAGTACCAAAATATTCACCCACCCACTGTTCATTCATGTATGAATGTGTACATTTTATCTTTTAGCTGCATCTTCTCATACATGTGTGAGAGACTACAATATATTTTGTGTTTTTTCATTTATGAATGCGATGATTTATTTTTGCTCTTTCTGTTCAAAAGTGAATAAATGAGAAAAAAATTTGTTATTACTCAAATGTTCTTATTTGAGTATTTACAATTTTGATAATTTTACATAAATGAAAAGATCGTAGAAAAAGGTGTACTAAACAATCGCATATATAAATGTGTACACATATATTGTAATGTGCATCTGCCGGCGCACAGTGGCTGAAAATCGTTTTTCGTTGGCCAAAATTCTGTAACTTTTAAACCGATCAAAATATTGAAATAATTTTTTTTAATGGATAGATATTTAGCTCAGCTTGATGCAGTTTTAATTACATTAAAATTGATTGAGGACTTTTTAAGGAATTCGAGGTCAAAGTTGAACATTTTAATTTTTTTAACTTTCAGAGTGAAATATGGGTTTATTCTGTGTGTAACATAGTAAAATATCCCTCTAAGATACAAAAAAGTATATATATTCTTGATCAGTGATGAAATCTAAGACGATATAGCTATGTCCGTCTGTCCATACGTCCGTCTGTCCATCCGGCCGTCCGTCCATTCGCCTGTCTGTATGAACACGATTCAGTCTAAACGAAAAGAGCTAGACCCTTGAAATTTGGTACATATATATCTTGAAGGATAGGGCAGGCTAAGTTCGTAAATGGGCCAAATCGGACCAGGAGGAAAAAAATTCCCCTAAGAAGAACTAAACCAACCCCTGAAAAACTACACATTTTTACAAGTTTTTTTGTAAATTTGTTAAGCAAATGAAACATTTTTATGTCAAAGAAGGTTCAAGGTCTTTACCCTGGAGCCAGAAAATCATAAAAATTTATTTTTGGACCCCGCCCCCTTTTTGTGGGCGTTTATATAGCATATTATATGAAAAATAGTGTCAATAATTAACAAATTGTATTACCTAAGCCTAGATTGCATAAAAAGTTAATTTTTAAGCTTTAATGACGAATGAAAAATGTGCTCGGATCTTCTGCGCTACCTTCACCTCACCAACCCCCAAAAAAAATTTTTTTTTTTTGGTTAAGCAACAAGAAAATATAATTTTTATTCATTTGACTTAAATATTAATTGCAAATATTCCATATTTTGTTCTGTGCTATTTCTGTTCTTTAGTAGTTTTTTGGCTTCTTCATCTAAATCCCGATGGTCCACGTTCCATTGATTTCGAATACTGGATATGAACGGATCTGACGTTGCCAATAATATATTAAATAGATCTTCATTTGTTGAATTCCGTGAAATTTTCCTAGTATTGTGCTCTCTATAAAATATATAATCCTTGTTCCTTTTTTCCTGAGCCTCCTCTGATAGATCTCCAAGTGGCACCAAATGATATTTAATGACATCTTCACCATGATAAAGGATTTTGTGAACTGTTGCAGACATATTTCTCCATGGGTAGTTAGTTGTATATATTTTTGCAGTTTCCTTAGCATAATCTCCAAATTTTCTACAGTCAATTTCTTCATTGCACGCAAGTACTTCTAGTATTATTTTAAATCTGAAAATAATGTTGAAATCCACTCCTGTTATTTCAGATGCTGTTTCTGGATCTGAAAAGAATCTTCTTGCGGTATTGCCATCATTTGTATTGCCTGACCCTTGTTTTGGCTGATCTATAATCAGTCCACGTTTGCGATATTCATCTTGAACATGTTTCTTTTTTGAACTTCTTAACTCTTTGTTGGTCACGTTGTTTCTTATTGATCCTGAAGACCCGAAATCCAAATCATAACTGATTTTTAGTATGTGTTCCATAAGTCGTATTCTTGCGTGTAGTGGTGATAATCCAAATTCATATGCATCGGTATTATCTAATGATTTTGCTGGGACTTGGTTTAATTGGGTTGATGTTGCTTGGCATATAATGCAGCTGGATGCAGCCTTCGTGTTAGTCAAAGCCTGACCCACTTTTCCATCTATCATTGTCAGGACTAACTGGTAGCTTACTTCAATTTGCTGCCCATCTAACTGTAATTGTAATGGCTGTAGTGCTGTAATTTCTTTATTAATAACATCATTTGTTTCTTTTTTTAATTGAAATTTGATTGGCCTGCAGTATTTCGTAGAAGATGGTGTCTCATTTTTCCAAATATCCATTGTTTGCGTTGTACTAGTCGAAGGCTCTGAATCTTCCAAAATCTTTTTCAATCGCAATGGTACAAATGATACCATGAACATATCTGAGTCAGAAATATTTTCACATACAGCTTGTTTATATTGTTTTTGTCCCGAAGAATCATCACATCCCCATTTACAAAAAAGAATTAACTTTGTGTTTCCGTATTTCTTCAACTCATTTCCTGTTATTGATTGCAGCAAGCGTGCGGCTGTGTGATCAAGTAGAGATTGTAGTTGTACCTCTGCCGAAATTGGTGTGATTGTAATAGCGTCCTTTGATGGCAAACAGTCCATTTTAGCAGCGGTTATGTGATGATATGCTGGATATATATTTGAGCCTTTTTCAATCGCACGCTGTCTGAGTTTAATATATTGCTGTTTTGTTAATTTCAAATCCAGAAATAATGCTAATGCCTCCTCATTTGTGTACTGTATTGCATCATTCGGAGTTGGTATACTTTTAAGAATCCGTTTTGTTCTCGGTGGACTAGCTTTAACAACTTTTTCAATGATATCCACTTTTGTAAATTGGTTCTGTGATCGTAATTGATGTAGGAAAGATTCTTTTATAATTATTTGTAGAACCAAAGGCATCGTTAATATCTTTAAGCTTCCGCCTCTTAGATCTATCGCTGCAATTGTCCACTAATGATTTGCGTGGTCTTCCAGCCTTATCTTGCTTTGCTGTTTCTGCAGCGACAGTAAGTTGACCTTCTAACCACTTTGCACTTTTTATATAAAATTTTTGTTTACTGTACATAACTTCTTTGTAGCGTTTTTTTAGTGCTTTGACGAAATTATATAATTGCTCTTGCATTTCGGTGCTACACGAATTTAAGTTTAATTTTATTTTAACGTAACTAAGAACATCTTCCTGATTTTTGTTTCTAAAATACACTTCGGCCAGTTCTTTATAACTGAAGCTCTCCATTTTCTTTTGAATATTTTTATTTGCGTTTGTTATGTTTTATCCGTACACTTAAAGGATTAAGTTATTACTGAGTAATCCCTTAACGAATCCGTACTTTTATAAATTTTTAGATACATGTTCTTCACACACTGATCTTTAATTTCATAGCAGGTAGCGCTTAAATTGAACAAAACTGCACTCATGCGTCAATATAGGGTTGTTTTTTAACTTTAGTGGTTTAATGTCGCAATTATTGTTATAAAATTGTTTATGACTTTGGTTGACCCTAACATTTGATAACAGGTAAATTTAGAAAGAGATCATATGCTTCCTGTAGAGCCCATTGTGATAATTTTATTACTTATTTTTTGCTGATCAAAACAAAGCCATTAAACCCTTTCGAAGGTATTATATTTATTTTTTAGTTATACGTAGCCTAAACTAAAAAAAAATAAACTTTTAGGCAAAAAAGTGAAAATTTAATACACCATTGTATATGAATTTTTTTCGAGTAATTTCATTAAAATGAAAAAAGTGTTCTACAGGCGGCTCGTGGCGGGTGCAAAAGTATATATAGCCTTAAAGAGGACACTTTCACCTTTCTCGTGGTTGTATACGTTTCTTGTTCCCTTTTGTTCCCTAGAAGTTCTATTCCACTAAAGTTTAAATTTGAGGAAAATATAGTAGTTTCATAAATATTTCATAACGCCCTTAATATTAAACGCTAGAGCTGTGTCTACTTACAACAACTAAAGACAATAATCCTACCAACATTATAAAAAAAACCGCAGACCATTATCGATGATAGCTTGCGAGTAGTAACCATTTAATTTTGA
The DNA here is from genome assembly GCA_949628195.1 of Phasia obesa. Taxonomy (NCBI): domain Eukaryota; kingdom Metazoa; phylum Arthropoda; class Insecta; order Diptera; family Tachinidae; genus Phasia; species Phasia obesa. Next base: position 78,328,873 of record OX451218.1, read on the forward strand.
TAAAAAACCAAAGAAAAACACCTTTTTCTGAAATTAAAAAAAAGTTGAGTTTGACAGCATGCCACGCCCACAATTATCAATATTTTAACATAATTTTTTGGCTACCTTAATTTGGATATATTAACTACAAAATGACGTAAAAATTTTAAAAATCGGAGACAAAAAAAAAATTTACTTTTGGCCAACGAAAAACGATTTTCAGCCACTGTGCGGCGTATTTGTTACTGCATACAAAATGCTTTTTTTATTTCTTTCTTCTGCATGTGCGATCGTAGGCAGAAAATTCTTTTATATTCATTTATGAGAAATTTTATAAATGTTCAATGTTCATAAATGAACATGTACATTTATGAAAAAGAACATTAATGAGAAAAAGCTAATTTATTACTCTTCGTGTATGTATATTACAAAAATACAAACAGGTTCACGCTTTCATGTTGTTCGTTTATAAGCGTGAAAAATAAATACAAAATTTTAGATTTCTCATTTATGAAAAATATCTTAAATGTTGATTTTTGAATGTTCATAAATAAAAAACTCTGAACCCTGGGTTTAATGCAACACTTTCCGCTTCTCTTACAATATTTTATAAAGCCATGTAATAAAATTGTGTTTATAAAACTGTTGCCAGAAGTCGTGGAAGCAGATGCTTTCCACATCCTTTACACACTTATAATCTGTTTATTAATAACAGACTTCAGAACTATAATGAATAAAAATATTGAATAGTAACCATGAATGGAGACTTTGAATGGAAATATGAGCGAGTTAGTTAACAGTGATTTTCAAGTAAAACCATTATTATCCCTCAACGTTAAAACAGCTAAACATAGACAACATCAGGCTACCGACTTCAAAATACACACGTTTATAGGCAGAAAGCTACTTGACTACACTACCACCGTTGTGGCTGTAGTCAACTTAGTCTTTAAGAGAAGAAAATGATGCAACATTAAAAATTGCAAATTAATTTATAAGAAAAAGGTTTTGAAAAAATATTTATTATTTATATAAATTTTTAATTTTATTTGAACTATTTTTAAATTCATAAATTAATTATTTAGGCTTAAGTTCTTAATTCTAAAGAGATGAAGAAAAATTAGACACCAGCAGAGCGGAATGCATTTTATAGATAGCTACGTTCGTCATCAGCACTCTTCATATCTATCTACCAGGTAGTTTTCAATTCTTATTAATTTTCTATTTAAACAAACTTTTCAAAGAAATAGGATGTTTAAAAATTCGTTATCTCTTTATAATTAAGAACGTTAGTCTAAATAATTATTCATTATTAAATTAAATAATTATTAATATTTATTATTTTTTTTTAAAAGTAATTTTATTTTACAGACGTAAAATATGTTTTTCTACAACACTGAGTTAACGATATATATATATATATATATATATATATATATATATATATATATATATATATATAATGGAATTTGTAGTCATGTAGCTGTGTAGCCGCTGTCTTCTATTTGTTTAAAGCATACGTTTGGTTAAGGTAAATTAAACAATGTGAATTTTAATAGTTTCACAAATTTTCAGAAATAGTAGATTTTTTATTTCCTGTATTTATTTAATAATGCTAGGGGCATAGCAACTGGTTCAAAATTAATATTTTCTATAAAATTTGCATATTTCGAAAGGCTCTAGTCCTAATGGTAACAAGAATTTTGAACTTATTTATTCTATGTAAAAAAAAATTTGACCCGACGTAGATTTATAGGACCAGACACTTTCTTTAGTTATACAAAAGAAAAAACTGATAACTGCGCCAAATCAGAGATCTCTCGTCGTTCTGAAACTCTGACAGTGCATCGCAAAAGATACTATCACTAAATAGGTGCGACTTAAAGCTAACTACAGGATAAATTACCGTACATTCTGGTCTTCGATACCACCAATTCAATTTGGGAAACATTGCGATATAGACTTGCAGGTACTGTGAGCTGTATGATGGGACTTCGGAACACCTACTTTGTGCGTGTCTTGGCTTGGGGACTCAAAGAAAGAAGTTTTCCTAGGAGGCTCTGCATTGTTTCCAAGGGATATGACAGATCTCGAATCGTATAAAATTATTGTATTTATTTATAAAGGCTGTACAAAAGATGTGAGTGCCTCGATAGAGGTTACGGGTTTGATTTTTGCTAGAGACTGCGTGTTTTCTGTAGGCAAGAGAACAGAACAGCTTCGCAGAGGTAGTGTTGTTAAAAAATCCTTTTGGTACTTAAGGCCTATTACTTAATCTAAGTATAAAATTAAAATCAAATGTCGTTCGTTGGTAATCGCATTACTTAAGGACGGCTGCACCGATTTGACCAACTTTGTTTTTAAATCTTCTTTATAACCCAACTTAGGTTTACACAGAAGTAAAAATTGATTTTAATAGCTAGAGAACTATAATCTTTGAAATTTTGCACCAGTAACACCCATATTAATATGCAAAAGTAAATAATTATTATCGTCTACCTGGAGATTTGCATTATAAAACTAATTTTGTATGACAAATTTGTTCTAAAATAGATTTCAAATATATTTTATTTATTATGAATATGGATGTAAAAATATATAAACTTATTAAAATTCAAACCCCCATATTTATAAAAATTAAAATATATTTGAAAATTATATTAGACCAAAAATTTTAAACAAAAGTTGTTCTAAAATACATTTTAAATTTTTCCTGATGATGCTACACAAAGGAGTAGCGAAATATCGAGAATAAAAATAATTAACGACCTAAAGCTTGAAAATAAAAATAATTAAATGCATTTCAAATAAGTTTTATTTTTTATAAAAATGGGGGAAAAAGTTTCACAGGTCATACAAAAATAAAAAAAAGTTGGAGACGATTAAACTAACGGACGGACAAATATGGAACGATGGCACTTCTGTTGTCACCAATTCAGAAGCAAATAATAAGACAAAGGATAAAATTGTTAAATTTTTATTTCTTAAAATTTTATCGTATAACTTCCTCCTTAACTTTCCCAAGGTGGAATTATTGTCTTGTTGCCTTCTATCAACCCATATATGGGACAGCAGGTCCCTGATAGCCTGTCAGGAGTTTAGATAGTCTGCAACTCCTAAGCAAGGGGTATGATCATGGTCCTGTAAGCCATTTTCTGAAAATGAAATTTATTGTGTGACTATGCGCAACAAGGGCGATGGAATACGCATTGTTTTCAAATAGTAGTAGGACCACCTTCAATAGTGCAATTCACTAACCTGTTTTAACGAATATCGAATCGTTAGAAAAATTAAACAACAAAATTATCGATTTTGCTACGCAGCAACACTTTAGAACAATACTCGTTATTGTTTGAAGTTAGTTGTTATTGTTGACAAGTCTATTGTCGTTAAATAAACGGCCATCATATTTGAGTTGTTTATTTTGTCGACAAGAACGTTTTCATATGTATGTCATTGTAATGGCTTTTGAATATTTGGAAAAAAAAATTTGCAAAAGAGTCTGGTTTTCATAATCCAATAGTAAAAATTATAAAATAACATAAACATACATACATAATATATATTCTTTCTATACAGGACGCAAATTGTTGTTTTATTTTTTTTTAAATATATGGGTAATTCCACGTCAAATCAACAAGGCACTCAAAATGACTACTTCAGATTTTATTGAAACTTTTTTTATTTATATTCTTTGACTCCCTGAATCCAAATATGATTATCTCAAAGATTTTAATAAAACTTTTTTTTTAAATATCAGAAAAAAATTTGTTAAAAAATTTCATGATTCATAATTGATACCAAATTAAAGCGTATGAAATACCCTTTAAAATGAGCTATTACCCAACTTCCTAGGACTTATAGAACTGGATTTAGAATATATTTAATCCTCGAGTGCATATGCAAAAAAGCGACATTTTTCAATTTTGATAACTGTGTAGCGGAAAAACTGTAAGAGATAGAATTTTTTAAAAATCATATTTGGATTCAGGGAGTCAAAGAATATAAATAAAAAAAGTTTCAATAAAATCTGAAGTAGTCATTTCGAGTGCCTTGTTGATTTGACGTGGAATTAAATAAAAGTCTAATTAATAAAAGTCTACAATAATAACTTGATACAGACTTTAGTGACACAATTTAATAATAGTAATTTCTTTCCCTCTTTATGCTTTTCGCTTTTTAGGACAGAGATGCCATATATTACTAACGTGTGCCGGTAGTAAAATAGTGTTGTCTATCGTCGTTAAAAAGTAGCTAGTAAATCCTGCAGTTGCTACTGTAAACAACAAAAGCTGTTGACAAATACAGCGATTGTCGTATTGTTAAAAGTTAGTGAATTGCACTACAGGTTAAGGCATCATGCCAGGAACTGACGTAAATCTATGTATCACATCATACTCATTGACTTTATGGCTAAAAATTGTCAAAAAGAAAGTTTCGCAGAATGCTGAGAGTAGAAAACCATTCTGATAAAGTCTTCAATTAAATTTTGCTGACCTCACTAATGACCTAATTTGAAAAATAAATCTTTCTTAAAAACCATAAACAAGTACGAACTCAAGGCCCGTACAAATTTTGAGGATACCAAGGTTTATGAAAATATTTAAAACTAAAACTTATTCATTAGTTAAAGGTCTAATATTCTTCATGTTTGGATGTTTGTATTTTTGTTACTTCCAGCGTTAACTCACTCATTTCTTTTACTTTTGCAAGTATGTCACATGACTTGGTTTCGTTTAATGTAAATTATAACTAATTACTTTATTATAAATAATTAAACAAAAATCGTTTGAACATTATCTTACAAATTATCCATTACTTTTCTTGATCTTTCATTTTGAATAGCATTTTTTTGTTAAATGTTTTCAAAATTTAAAGATTTTTTATCTTAGATAAAAATGTTTGTTTATAAAAAAGACACCTTTAAAAAATTTTAAATGGACTGTTCTGCTTTCAATTAGTTTATCAGTTTAATAATATAATTAATATAAGTGGCGTTTTATGCATAAATAAGGCAAATTGCGTTTACGAGTATTAAACTGTAGTTGTTAAGGCAAATAAAAAATAAGTAAATCGATATTTAATTTTATTTTAATATAAATATGTGGTATGTGTTCGTTGGCTTCTAGTACTTAAGTACTGCTTCACATATGTAGCAAAATAAATAACAAACTGTATAAACTTATAAACTAAACTTAAAACATAGAAAATCATAGAAAAATTTTAGAACTTGTTACGCTTACAACAACACATGTACAAAATAGTTTAAATTTCTACCTTTAGTTCAAAAAAAAAAAAAAAAAAATTTAAGTAAACAATTAAAAAAATGTTTGACTTTAAGACTAGTTTCCCTACAACTCTAAAACTACACTGGTGTTATGTGATCGTTTTCGACAATACGATCACTTGCAGTGCTGTTGGTATTACGTTTACGTAACTGTACTCCCTCATCCTCTTCCTCTTCAATGGGATCTGAAAATCCATTATTATTTAAAATATTATTGGCACCTTTGATTATATTGGAAGCCACAGTATGGGCTTTGTCCACAATTTTTTTGGTAGCAGCTTTTTGAGCCATCATCTTTTCATACTCAATTATGTGTTCACGCAGCAAAAAGTTCTCACGTTTAATACGCTTCAAAAGCTTACCAGAGACGTCAGGTATGGCCCAAGCTATGACTGTTTGTAAGACGCCAATAATATTCTAAAAAAAAATAATTAAATTACAGATTTTTAAACTTTTTCCAAAAAAAAACTCACCTGAAAAATCACAATAAACGCCAATCTAGCTGTTAATATTTTCCAATAAATCATTGGCCTTTTATAGGGGTGCTCATGCCATGGTGGATTTCTAAACTCTGTATAACGACAAGCTGTAACATTTTCATACGGCGATCCCACTAATATCGGTGCCACTTGAAAGTCTTTGGTATTAAAATAGGCCAGCGTAAAGTTTAAGTAGCCTTCCAGGGTTTCATCGTGTGTGGCCGTTTTGTAGACCAGTTTCGGTATAAGATTTGTTGAGAAAGCAATTATCATGGCACATGAAGCAACAGCAATTTTTGTTACCACCGTCATTATGCCAAACCATACACCGATATTATGGGCCCTTTGAGCAATAGGCCTTCGTATGAACTTCAGCATTTTAATTGCATCTAAACGAACTTCAATCACATTGTTGATGAGGGCCAAGAAAGGAGCCAGAGGAAAAGCCAAACCGAAAAGGGTGATAAATCCATACTGGAGAACTAAAAAAGGAAAACAAAGAAAAATAAATAAAACAAGGATCATTTTTATTAATGAACTCATTTAAAAAATCAGTCAAAATGTGCGAGTTACACTCACACACATAGGGTTCCGTACTATGTACAGTACAACTTAAAAAATAAAGTTGTTAATTTTTTATGTCGTGTGAAAGTCTTATTTGCGAAAATTGCATCATTACTGGAACACCCTTTAAATTTTTCTATAGAAATATCAGGAGCCTACCTATTTAGGTTCAAAAAAAAAAGGTCACATGGACACCCTTCAATTTTTAGTAATTGTTATAGCGGCCGAAGTAACGCATCTACTAAAAACATTTTAAGAGTCTATCTATTACGGTTTATAAAACAAGTATATTTACACAAAATCATGTCACTGTCGGAACACCCTTTAATTTTATTATTTGTTATAGCAGCCATGGCATATCCCTTTCTGTAAATATATCAAGAGTGTACCTATTACGATTAAAAAAATAAGTCAGCAGGCGTGAAAAACATGATACCAAAACACTCTTTAATTTTTAGTAATTGTCAAATCGGCCAACACATCTTTTGTACAAAATTTCAAGAGTTTACCTATTACGGATTAAAAAATAAGGATTTATACATGCAAATCACGTCACTTTATAGGGGTCATAATACCTCATCTGTTAAAATTTCAAGAGACTACCTATTATGGTTAAAAAACTAGGCTATAGTTATGCATATCACGTCACTGTCGGAACACCCTATAATTTTTACTATTTTTTATAGAGGCCATAGTAATACAACTTCTATAAAAATTTTAGATTCTAACTATTATTGTTCAAAACAATCACGTCACAATCGGAACACCCTTTAATATTTAGGTTCAATTTTGTATACTTGTTTACAAAGTGAACATAGTTTTAATTACTGTCTACAAATTTTAAGTGGTTGCCTCCTACAGCTCAAGAAATAAAGACATAATCGTAAATAACACGTCACTTTCGGAACACCCCATAAGTTTTAGTATTTGTGCTATAGCAACCACAGGTATACCTTAACTTATCTGAAAATTTCAAGAGTCTACCTATTATCGTTCAAAACTTATGCCATATACATGCAAATCACATCACTAGCGGAACACCCTTTAATTTTTAGGTTGATTTTTTTTTATACTTGTTTATATAATGAACTAAATTTTAATTACTGTTTGTAAATTTTAACTGTATGTCTCTTACAGTTGAAAAAATAAACACAGACACGTGAATAACACGTCTCTATCGGAACTCGCTATAAGTTTTAGCATTTGTTGCTATAGCGGCAACAGTTATACATCTTCTGTGAAAATTTCAAGACTCTACCTGTTATCTTTCCAGAGAAAAGAGGCGCTAACAGAGTGTCCTAGGGGATTAGTAGATAGATAACGGCAACGGGTGATGCAAAAAACGTTGATGAGTAGTTAATGTTAATCTAGGCGGATATCGTAGGACCCTTTTCGAAATAAATACGATCAAATTTGTTCACATACACACATATTCGATGTTGATTTTAAATCAACCATTGATTGTTGGCTTTGAGATTTTAACCAACGAATACTGAATATATATAAGTTTGGATGTTTTTTGATCAAAGCAATAATAATTATTTTAAAGCATATAAAGCATAATACACAAAGAGCGAAAAAAAATCAACGCCTATACATTGTTGCATATGCTACGTAAGAGTGAGAGTCAAAATGTAGAAAATTTTCGTAAGAATAAATGGTTGGTTGCTTGACATCAAACAACTTTATACATTAATTCTTGCGCCTTAATTTTATTCAAAGTGATTAAGAATTTTTGTGTATGATGAAATTAAGGAAAGTGTAATTTTTACAGTTCTCTAGTAATGTGCTAGTCTTACAGTATGGGGTTGTAGGTTCGAACCACCAAAGACTTTGATCTGTATTACTAGTTGGCAGGAAGGCCAGAAAGACGTTTTAACTAGATTAACTTCATTAGTGACAGGTTATTTAAAGTTAAAAATCGAAAATGATGATACCTTCAGACGGTGTCTGAAAGAGATTGAGACGGTATATAAAAATTTTTTTAATGTTGCAGATTTGCGTCAATGTCTCGCGTGTTGCCTTAACCTGAGGGTGGTCTTACGGAATGAAAATAATGCGTCTACCCATACCCTTGTTGCGCAGAGCGATAATGCTCATAAACAAGAGCACCCACGCAAACCCCTAAGGGTCTGTGAGCACATACACAATCTAAACCAGAATCTCACAAAGAGAACAAAACATGTAAAAATTTTAAATCAGTAGCACACCAGCTTTGAACAAGGTAGGTTTGTGTCACTTTGCTAAATATTTAGCAAACCAATGCATTTTCATTTTAACCACTTTTGTTGGTTGGGGGCCTTTGCTCATAAGACTTCTTTAGCAGTTGAAGGCTACATAAACTCCTGACATGCTACTGACACATTTGTTAAGAGTGCAACAGCAAAGCAAACTAAATCGTGCTTCCTGCGATTAAGGTCGAAACTACAGCCACTGAAAGGCCCTTACCAATAACCGGTCAGAGATTTGAGAAAATGCATGTGTAGCTACTGATTTCCATGGTACCAATGGACACTGTTCAGACTTCGAAGGACCTTGTAAAGGTATATGAAACAGGGTAACATAATGTTACTATTTTAGGTATTCACCCTCTCCGCTTTTATTATTTTTTATCGCTTCAATATTTAAGTAATTTTTTTTTTGTATTTTGGTAGTTTAGATTTTTGATTTGTCTTAATTTTCAAGTTCTCAGATTAGAAATAGTAAGACTTTTAAAACATAACTTACCCATTTCTAAATATTCCACAAACATAGAATTATTCGTCCATGGAATCAAATGATAATCCTCAGTCCATTGATTGCATGACACCAACTTTTCCTCACTACTTTTCTTACGCATACCACAACGAGTACTGATTTTCTTCATATTGTTAGTCAAATAAGGTATCAGCATTTCCACAATAGCATTTACAGCCTGTTTGCCCACCATAATAATGACCAATTGCAGGCACAATTCCATAAGGCAACCACCTGGATTGCATTCCTCTTGGCGAAAACCCAAAACGCGATTATATTTGGCAGGATAACCAACAAATTTGCCCTTAAGAAAGGCTATATAGAATAGTGATGAGTAGTAATTTACAAATTGAAAAATATAATTTTTGATGGTTAAACTTTCATCATATTCGGTTTTGGTGCGACAATACTCCCAATTGGTTAGTGTGACCGCCAAGGAAGCGTAAACATAGTCGAGTATAGAAATAAGTATAAGATCTATAATACCAGCCGTCATGGGCAAGAACATAATTTTATAGGTCATTGAGTCCTCATTGCCAAAGATGCTGTGCGAGGCTCGCTGGGCCATGCGATAGACCACCATGGAGAAGATGGCTATAATTGATATGCATATCTGATGGAATATAAAAGAAAATGTAAAATAAATTTAAGGATAATTTGTTAAAGGAACTTACAAATAAAACCATAATGCTGTAACTTGTCAAACTGGAAAGGAACTTTGTGGTCCAAAAAGGCACATCGGGTTCAAATACACTATTCTCATTGGCATTTAATTTCTCTGCTAGTTTTTTATTTTTTCTAAGTTTTGCTAAATATTGTGGTCTTGGATGCTCCACATCCTGGGTATAACCAGTAAGACCCCATTTATGTACCAGTCTAGCGGAATAACGTTTCCAAAGTTCAAGATATAAAACGGCTTAAGGAGTTAAAAATTAATATAACTTTAAATATAATAATTGCGAATGCAAGCTAAACTTACCCCACAGTGACATTACAAAGGCAAACACCACCGTTACATTGTTGTCTATTAAATAGTTTATTTTGGATGAAAAGCAGGTATCATGTAACTGCCAGTAATCACATCTTCGATCACACTGTGGGCACATTAAGGTTGTCCTATTATCATTACAAATTTCCCGACTAAAAAATTACAACAAAAAATATATTAGTTTTCGTAATCCAAAAATATCTAAATAATACTACACACCTTATTGGATCTGAGTTCCATGTTATAAAACCGTATATAAAAAATAAAATACCAATTATGCTGACCGGTATCAGCATGTGTGTATAAAATCCCAACCAGGCAAAATACAAAGCTACTTTGGCACCAAAATACTCTTTTATACTATCTAAAGGTTGTAAACTAAAAGCAAATTAAGGCAGAATTAACAAAAATGTGTTGCATAAATAATCTTAAATTTCTACTTACTGTTTCCATTTCTTTAAGTTGGCCCACTCACTTAACAATAAATCACGATCTGTGTCCTTTAATGTAGAATTTATTACTTATTCATCTTTACGTATATATTTAATATTTTTACTCACATCATGTAGTGTATAAGCAGATTCATAAACTCCATCGGATAATAGTTTTTCTATACCTAAATTATCAGGTGTCTCTTCACCTTCTATGAAATGTTGCCGCTCCAATATAAAATTAATAATGTAATTTCTGGTGCCCGCATCAAAGAAATTTGGTTGTTCAAAATCGAATCTACAAATAAAAAATAAAATAAAAAAACTTGAATAAGTAAATTAAATAAATCAGTCAAGTGCGTGTCAGACTCACACACGTAGGGTTCGGTACTATGTTCAGTACAACTTTGAAAATACAAGGTGCTAATTTTATCCACGTTTTATGGGCACCCTTTAATTTTTAATAATTTTTTTTACTACCACAGACAGACATTGTAGCGAAAACAATAGGATTACGTTTTTACCCTTTGGGTACGGAACGCTAAAAAGCAGAAATTGCTGTTACAGTTTAACCTAAATTAGCGCGTTGAGCATTGCGTCGTATAGTAGCAACGAACTGTCCAAATCGAATTTTCCAGCTGCGACGTGTTGATTTCCAATGCTTCGGTTTACTTTACATTTTGTATGCACATGAGCATTTTTTAAGATAAGTAATGCTTGATGCGCTTATTTAGGCTAACTAGTCTGTTTAGTAGAACTTATTTTGTTTTTGTTTTTTCCTTTCTATTAAATAAATATTTGACAGCGACAAGTAGGTCGACAACATTTTTAGAAAGAATTTTCGGTAAACTTTTTACAAAAAATTTTCGAAGAAATTTTAAAAAAAATTTTCGATAAAATTTTATCAAAAAGAAAAAATTCGATAAAATTTTAACAAAAAAAAAATTCGATAAAATTTTTACAAAAAAATTTCGATAAAATTTTTACAAAAAAATAATTCGATAAACTTTTTACAAAAGAAAAAATGTATAAAATTTTTTCAAAAAATTTTTACAAAATATTTCAATTAAATTTATACAAGAAAAAAAAATTTATATCATAATGAAGTTGAAAATCATATAAATAAAAACGGAATGTACATTATTCTGAAACAACAAATATTTTTTTCGGTTGTAATGATTCTCATTTGCTTATTTTTTTTTTTTAAATAAATATTAGACCGCGACAAAAAAATTTTCATTAAAATTTTACAAAAAAAAATTCGATAAAAATTTTACAAAAAGTTTTCGAAAAATTTTTGGAAAACATTTTCGATAAAATTTTTACAAGAAAAAAACTTCAATATTTTTATTTGTTATAATGAAGTAAAAGTAAAATGTATGTATATTATTGTGAAATTGGGAAACATAACAGATTAAGGGAATATTTAGCATTACTATGGTAAAGGGTATATAAGATTCGGCATGGCCGAATAACCTTTCTTGTTGTTTTATTAAATTCATTGATATATTTGATTCTCTTTAAAAACTGTAAATACATCAACGTACATGTTATTTAATCTCTCTGCTGCATATGGCAAGAATAAGTCCTACACTGGTCTTCGGGCACTGCTCCTTAATGCTAGCGCTTCCATATGCCGGCCTTTACTGCACTTTGTATTATGCTAATGATTTTACAATTTTTAAGAAAGTTGTTACTGTAACGCCATATACCAAAAAAATTGATAGGATAACAACACGCAAATCATGATAAAAATTAATTTTATAAAGGAATGGAAATTTTTTTTTCTTAAGTATATAAGGTAGAAGAGTTTTCTTAGAGCCCGTCAGTATAGACGCTCTATGAGAGACTTGCTATATTGATATGAGCAAATTAAAAATTTTTCTATTCAAGGATTCAAGACCTACCATATTATTTTCAGTTTAAACAGTTTTTAAACCACTGTGCATTGTACATAATTTTTAACTCGCTGCACTGTTAATATGTTTACATCTTTTTATCGCTATTGTTCTCAGATTTGTAAACAATCATTTGAGTTCTCTAACTTAACTTTTCTCCAGTCATTACATTTTTAAAAATTCTAATCGGAAACTAAGTCAAAATGTTATTTTAAGAAAACTTATCAAGTTACAACAATAAATTAAATAAAAATTAGTCACTTTAAATAACACAAAGATTCTAATGGTGTTATTCACTGCGTTTACAAGAGGGTTAAAGCTCGTGATGTTGATACTTTATAGAAATATTTTAAGAAATCTTTTTATAAACAAAACTTATCAACAAACTATATGCATATTAATATATATAAATATGCACTTATGTATATCTTCGTACTTACAAATGCTCATAATTACGTTGAAATTCAAAATAAATACGTTTTGGTTTAGGTGGAAATTTCTCTGGATCTAATTGGACTGATTTGAATATTTTAGCGAAACATGAACGCACACAATCACTTAACTCATAGTCATCATCGTAAATTTGATCTTGACCGGGAATCTGCGTGAAACAGCAGGCAAATATTCACATAAAATAAAAAAATTATTAATTTAAAATCAAAGTCACAAATTAAAAGCAGCACTCACTTTTTTCATTGGCAATTTTATTCGAAGAATTTCAGCATAACGACACAAGACCTCATGGGGGGCGTGAATCTTAATAAAATGTATGCGTTGGGTATTATCACGTTCCAAATGGAGACCTTCTTTCTCTAAATTCGACTCGAAAATTTCACGTTTCTTAATATTGTCCAATTTGTGATCGGCACCACTGAAGGCCAAAACAAAATCAACACTACGTTGGCCATCCTGAAAGCGTCGTCTTGTCTAATAAACGGTATTAATACGTAAAGTTTATTTTACAACAAAAATATTAATACATTAAGTAAATCTAAGACTACATATTAAATATAATTTAATTAAAAATATAAACAAATATCATACTTCTACATCTATTTGTACTAATTCGGCCTCAAAAATTCTTTCAACGCAATTTCCCATTTTTTCAGTTTTTAAACAAAATTTTACTTATGTAGCAAACATATTTATAAAAATCTATATGTATAATAAATTAATAACTATAAAGCAAACATTTCAAAATGAATCACTTGTCTATTGTTTTTGTTTATTGTATTCAAAAATTAAATTCACAGATCAGCAAAACAACTAAAAAAAAACTTCACGTTACTTTCTGAATGTCTTTATTCTTTAATGCCTCACTGACATCTAAACTTGACTAAAGTTCTCCTTATAATTCATCTGTCACCTAACTACTTATACTGGCAGGTTTCTCCAGACCTCTATTAGTTCATAAGAAATTTCTTCTCGCAGTTTCTCTTACAAATATCTTGGTCGCTCTCTGTTTTTTATTTGAAGTTGTGTGGATCGCATCTAAAGGAATGAAGGCGGCTATTGAAAACAAACAGTGAAAAAAAAATTAATATAAGAACGAGTCATTTCAGTAAATACTGAATTTATTTTATAGATTTTTCTTTTATTTTTATTGGAGAATAAACAATGATATTTATTTCCGCAAGATTTGCGTGTGGTGGCATTTGCTAATTAGATAAACATATAATAATGAGAAAAACTGATTGATCATAATACAGTTGTGAGTAAAATATTTAAACCTGAAGTCATAGTTTAAGCAATAAACCTTGACTCACACCTCATACTCTTAACTACAGGAGGAAAAGTTATACATTTCGCTAATAAATTTGACAATTTTCCCTTGCAACCACTTTATGTATATAGTACGAGGGCAGTTAAATAATTTCGTATCATTTTGTATTTCCGCTGACATTTTGTATTTCAGTTTGTATTTCTATGCCATAATGCTTACGTTCATGGTTATATAATACTAGAGAACTGTGGAATTTTGAGAAAACTTCGTATTTTAGTTTGCCTGTCAGCCGTTGGAAGCAGATAACCATAATAATTTAATTGAAAATGGAAAAAAACGAGTTTCGTGTGTTAATAACACATTTTTTAAGGTAAAAAAACTTAAGGTAAAAAAAAACACACACCAAAAACAAGTTTGATAAATTAATACTATAAGATTTTAATAGATGAAAAGTGATTGCTGAATTTCGTCGTTCCAGCACAAATAATGCCTCACGTTCAGGTAGCCCAAAAGGGTATATTTTGCATGAATATTTGGATATGAAAAAGCGCGGCTGCTTACGTCTGTAATCACTATCAAAAAATCTGGAGTGGCCTACACTCAACTTTACCATACCCACTGGAAACAGTAAACTACCCCTTGCTCCCTCCCGATTATACCCAAAATTTATACACCTCTTCATCTCCATAAACCAGAGGTACATACTCAAATTCATTTTAATATGTCATACGGTATGATCTGTAGAGCGTTAACAAAATTTGGGGGTAAAGAAACTACCCCTTGTCCTTCCCGATTATGCCTAACAACTATACAGCTCTTCATCTCCATATACCAAAGGCATATACCCAATTTCATTTTGATATGTTAAAAGGTACAAACTCCACAAAAATAGTGGCATATACATCCACCCACCCACAGACATCATCGCGAAAATAGCCAAAATGGATTCAGAAAAGTATTAATCCAACAAAATCCCGACCTCGATTTCTTTCACGATTACCATACTTTACCTTCTTATACTACATATACAAAGTGCTTCTCAATCAAGCATATTCTCTCATAAACCATCCAATCGGGACTATACTTGTATTCAAGTATTAGGAATTGGCTGGGTGGAAAGAGACTTGGGTCAAAGATACGCCTATTTGCGGGTTTGGTTTGAAAAAAAATTTTTTTAAGCAAATAAAAAGACTAGAAACACGCTGAACTATATACATACATATAAGGATCTTAGGGGAGGAGACAAACTTGAGAAATAAAAAGTTTTTTGTCGGAAAATTTTTTTTTATCCAAATAGTCACGGAATTATTAAATTGCCCTCGTATGTGATATTCTTGATTCTTATGAGCAGAATAGAGACTGTTTAACAATGTCTTTCTGTATATTGTAATCATCGTAGATAACTTGCGGACAAATATAACGCACCGTTCTGTTAGAGATCTTAATATGTGAGTAATATTTCATGTTTGACCGAAATCAAAAATTCATATGGACTCAAGAAATTTATCCCAAAACAGAAAATCAAATTTTCACACTAAAAAACGCAATCCACAAAACAAAAAATCGAAAATCGGCAAAAAATTAATTTAGAAAAAAAATTAAATAAAAATTTAAATTCCACAAAAAAATAAATATTGTTAAATAAAAAATTATATATGTAATTAAAAAAAATTAATTCCAATAAAAAAAAAAACATAGAAATTTACACGTTTTGTTTATACAATAATTTTATTTTATGGAATTTTTGGATTTCGGAAAGTTTGATCGTTTTATCAATTTATTTAGATTGTTTTTTTGCATATTTTCGGTTCTTATTGAAATTTATAATTTTGTATCTAAATTTTTGGTCAAATTAAATTTTTATAGTGAAATTTTGGTGAAAATGTGATATTTTGATGAATTTTCGATTGATGAGAAAAATTACATTTTTTTAATAATCTAGAGATTTTTTTCTGAATTTTCAGTTTTCAATACAACTCAGTTATTATAACATAATATAAACATAAATAAAACAACAAGAAGATGGGAAAATATAAGGAAAATTAAGTCGCTCACTTTTTTTAGCAATTCATCACCATATATAGACCGGTTTTGCTAATTTTCAATAGAAAAATTTTCCAAACTATACCTGAGAGATAGGTGGGCATAAATTTGTTGCAGAACACAGGCAGACGGACAGTACCAAACCAACATCTCTATGTTTAAGGATTCGCAATTTGTAAACATTGTACATGAATATTGTAAAAATTTCAAACTGATATATACCGCTCACCATTGGCTGTGGTGTAGGGTTATGTTGGAATCAGCATGTAAATCGAGTACAGAAAAAAAACTCATACAATTTTTTTTAAAACTTTGAAGTGTTTCAGTGAACTGTTTAAAGGGTTAACCAATTATATTTTTAATTAGAGTAAAATATTGTGAGAAGTCAAATGGAAGTGGTGTCAGACTCCCTCTGTGTTTTTTTTTTTTTTGGTTACCAGAAAAATTTTACTTTTCGGTCATAAACGATAATTTCGGAGTCACAACACGTAAGTACACTCGTAAAATACGTTCATAAAAGTTTACACTTTAAAAGGCTCTCCTGTAAAATTTACTTTTTAAACGACTTCAAAAAACCAAGGAGGTTATCAATTCGTCTGAATGTTGCTTTTTATGTTTTTGCGCGCAGAACTCAGTTATTTCTGAACCGATTTGAAATTTTTTTTCTTTATTAGAAAGGATATGTTTACAGATTGGTCCCATTTTAAAAGCAGTTCAGAATTTTAAAAATTAAAAGGTTTTCCCATACAACATACATGTTTTTTACGTGTATTGTGAACCGTAAAGGGCACCATTTTAAAATTTAAAAAAACTGCGTATCACTATAGCTGTCAATAACAGAAATTAACTTAAAAATAAAAGGTGTCCCCAATTTACCTATATGGCCCTATCTCTGAACCATTGTAGACAATCACTTGAAAATTGGACAGAATGTCTAATATTTAAAATTAGAAATTAAATATTTAGAATTAGAAATTAAAGGGTGTCCCAATAGTTGATGTAATTTGTTATGTATGGCAAAACTTTTGAACCGTAACAGAGAGACGGTTGAAATGTACAAAGAAGCTGTATATCTAAGGCCACTATAACATCAAGTATAAAATTTAAATTTGGAAACTAAAGGGTGTCCCCATAACTCACTGTAATTTGACCTATCTGGCCCTATCTTTTGAACCGTTATAGACAAACACTTGAAAATTAGACAGAATCTGCACTACTATGTCCGGTATAATAATATGTATAAATATTTAATATTATAAATTAAAGGGTATCTCAATAGTTGATGTAAATTGATGAATGTGGCCAAACTTTTGAACCGTTATAGACAGACAGTTGAAATTTACAAAGAATCTGTCCTTTATAATACATAAGTGTTTAATTGAAAATTGTACATTAAAGGGTGTCCCAATAGGTGATATTATTTTACCTATATAACCCTAACTTTGAAACCGTCACTTTCTATTACTGTGTCAGTAATTTTAGTTGTTCAAGATTTAGTTCAAGATTTAGTTGTGCAAAAAAATAGAGCCATCCACTGCAATTATCTATATTCAAATTACTTCAGTATTTAGTGGAATATAATTTATTTTTGATAACGGCTGAGCTCCGTTTTGGCATAGGCATGTCTCAATCGGAATATTATGCCATGCTCCTTTTACAAATGCCCACAAGTGATCTTTATTAGTTGCATGTTTGCCCTTAAGAACTGATTTAACTATTCGCCACAAGTTCTTAATGGGTTTAAGACTGGCTACTGAGCAGGCCATCAACCCTATATTTTTCAAACCTATATTTTGCCCAATTCGATCACAAATCCAAGCGGAATTTCTTATTCTGCGTTTGCCATCACATAACTGTTAAGCAGATTTGTTTAATAAAAAAAGCACCCATTCTTTCCGATAGGCCCAGTTTCAATATATGAAAAACACCCCCCCACACCATAATATTTCCACCACCGTGTTAATGGTCTTCATGATGTATTGAGGAAGACATTTGTGTGTTTGGTGGCCTTCGTACATAGTGGCTGCTTGTCAGAGTTAAATAAAATTAGTTTTTATTCGTCAGACCACAAAGTTTCTTCAAGTGAATTAAGGACAGTAAAATGTAGAAAGTGAGACTGGCTCTATTTTATGGACTGTATATGATTCGAAAGGGCTCCTAAAAATCATTGATATTGGACTAATTTACGGACCTTTACGTGCAAAAAGGTACTAAAAACATATTTTTTACCCGTAACACATGATTTGAGGAAGAATTTGGCATACATATGTATTTCAAAAACAGATTGTCGTTACTGTTGCTCAATAACATGTACCAGAAAGCAATATTATTTTATAGGTATTTGTTTTGTCACACAGTATAACCAAAAAATAATTAAACTAAATTTAAATACAATAAAAAAAACGTGTAAACTATTAAAAACAAGTTATTCTCTTGCAAGCTTCTGCTAACATTTAATATCTTAACTAAACCGTAATGAAATCAATTAAAATATATAATTAAATTACTACCTAAACATTAAACGACAAAAATTTCAGGTAACATGATATATTGTGTAAAAATTGTTTAAAAAATTAATCCAAATGTTGTTTAGCAACAAAAATAAACCATCATGCACTCAAGCATTTAATATCTAAATCGATCTAGATAAATAACTTTCTAAAGCCATACAAATTTAAGGTAATTAAGCTAAATTATAAAATAAAATGTCACTAAAATAAGCTAAAATAATTATAAGATAAATTGCCATTACCCGTTCCCACAAGCAGTTTTAATTATTAAGTTTCTCTTGATTTTTTTTTTTTTTGGTTTGATTTTTTAACAACACAATTCGTTTCAGAGAATAAGGAAAAATAAAGTTAAACATATTATTATAAATAAATTAAATATTATTTGAGTATTAAAGACAATTAAATAAAGAAAGATAAATTTTAAGGAACAAATTTAAACAGCAGCGTTTACAAAACTAGCACAGTGTTTGAAACACAAGTGGACAAGTAAAGCACATGATAATAATTCTAACAAAAACAGTCAAGTAGAAATATGTTGAAAGCGCTTAATTTCTGCTGCACTGCTGTTTGTTTGTTTTGTAATTGAAAGAAAAGTGCAGACTTAAGAGTTGATTAGATTAAGTGTAGAACAGTTTTCCATTATCCAATTAATTGAAGTGATAATATTTTATGTGTGTGTGTGTGTGTGTCTTTGTGTGGGTTTTTGTTTATACAACAGATAGTAAAGTTAGAAGCATTAAAATATATTTGAAATTTTTAGCTTTGTGCACTTTAAAAAGAAGCCCAACAAAATCATTGTTAAATATTAGAGATACGAGTATAAATTGAATTCATCAATTTTATTTAATTTAAGATAATCTTTACCCTAAATTTCCACTGGGAATACGTAATTGGCAATTTCTTATCTTTACTAGTTTGGGCATTATTTTGTAAGAGACGCCTAGACAACTCCATATCATTGGCCATTTGAAGTGATGTTTCACCGGCACCATTAACAGCACTATAATTAGCACGACCATTCTGTAGAGCCATTACCTGAGCAGCTATAACAGCATCCGTACAATCACCACCCACACCTCCACTTCCACCACCACCTGGTACACTCCCACCGCAGCCACCATTCATATTTGGTGGCATATATTGATCCAAAGGTGTTGAGTGGCGGAAATTTGGATTCCATGATGATCTTGCCTTATGACCGCTATCACGCAAACTACCCGTTCGGCGTGATGGCGTTTCATCGCCTGCCAAATCTACTGCTGAATGATAAATTGTATTGCGAGATTGCGATAAGGATTTACGATGAGCTGCAGCAGCTGCTGCCGCTTCAGAGTCTGCTAGTGATATTGTATCAAAATATAAACTTTCACGATCATCCATTTCAGATTCGGGATAATCGTAGTCGTGTGTTCGTACTGCAAAGACAGAGAGAAAGAGACGATATAGGTAAATATAAAACTTGTTGAATTCTTAGTCTAAACATGTTATTTTAAGGAAAACTGAAATTTTACTGTGAATTTGGTTACATGCATTTATTGTTTAAACAGAATAAGCCATTCAACGGAATATAAATTAAAAAATAAACCAGAATAACTTTGCAATACAAAATATATAAAGCAAACTATAATTTATAATTTAAGTATCACATGCAATTTCTATAAGAAAAGAAGTTACTAGAAAACTATTAATATCGAGCGATAATAGTATTAAATTATTTATAAAAATCGGACAATTTAATTCAAAGGCTTTAAAATATTTATAAGCCAATATCCAAAAATGTATTACAAATTAGATTAAATTAAAAATATTGGTTATGATATTGGTAATCGTTGCTAATTGCCTTCTTTATATCGTCTACATACATGTTATTAATATTGTTTTCGTTATCAAAGCTATAACGATACCAGCACAATCAAGTGATGCTGCCAATAGACTAAAGCTAGATTTACACAATTGAAGGTATTTTGAAGTCTTATCAAAATTTTGAAAATTTATTTTAATGTTCTATTTACACGTTTCAAAAGTTTGATCAAAATATTCTTTAAATATATTTCAAAATCTTTTGATAAAAATTTGATCAAAATTTGTTGCAGCTAATTTATACTATTGGTAAACTTTTTATATTGAATATATTGACTTTGATCAGCTGTTTTGCTTCTTTTGTGAAATAATTCATTATTATAAAAAATAATTTATTATTATAAAAAAAACAATTAATAAGTGTGGACGACGACACAATCATCATATCATCAACATTTTTAATATTGGAGGAAGAGGTAGCTGATAAAAATGCAAAAAAAGAAGAAAACAAAAGGAACATTAGGTTCGACCTTTTCTTTTAGAAGGTAAGGGTGTGTAGTATGTATGTCACTTTTAGGGAACGATTGAAAAAGAATGATCCCGACCTATACAAAAACTTTGTGCGTATGTCACCAGACGATTTTGATTATTTACTTAATCTCGTCACCCCATCAATGGAAAAGGCCAATACTAATATGCGGGAATCTATATGCCCCAGAGAACGCCTGGCAATTACTTCGAGATTTTGAGCGACTGGGGACAGATCATCGATATGTAATATTGTACCTGAAGTCTGCGCTGCATTATATAAAGTATTAAAAGATAAATGTTTACAGGTAAAACCTAATTTATTAAATAAAAAAACATTTCAAAAATAATATCTATTGGTTCAGGTGCCCGCAACAGAGGAGGAATGGGAGACTATTTCCCAAGGTATAAATAAAACCTGGAATTTTACCAATTCAATCGGGGCTTTAGATGGAAAACTCATCGATATTATAGCACCAGAACACTGTAGAAGCTCATATTTAAATTATAAAAAGAAAAACAGCATTGTTTTGATGACGCTTGTGGACGCGAACTACAATTTTGTTTCGATGTAAACGTTGGTGCAAAGGGTAGAGAGTCCGATGGCGGAGTATTCAGTAGATGTTCGCTTTCGAATGGATTATATAATAACACGTTGAATTTGCCGCTACCGAAACCACTGCCCTGTAGACAAAAATCTATTCCATATGTGATTGTTGCAGATGATGCGTTTCCCTCAAATTCCAATATTATGAAACAATATAGTTTTCGGATTCAAAACACGAAGGAAAGAATTTTCAATTACAAGTTGTCCAGATTTAGGCGTGTTTTGGAAAACGTGTTTGGATATGTATTGAATCAAAAGAATGCGCATGCTGTCAAATAATATATATGTAGTTATCAATATTGCCAGATGCGATTTTGATGCTTATTTCAATTTTGAAGAAATTTAAAGCATTTTGAGGAGCAATTTTGAAGAAAATTTTAATCGTGTAAATTAAGCTTAAGGTGTGATTGCACAAGTTTATAATGTTGATCAAAATTATATCGATATTTTTAAGTGCGACATCACAGTGGGGTAGAATCAAAATATTTTGGAGGCATATTATTTCATTTCTAAATTACTAGTCTTGCCAAGGTCGGTTGGCACTACAAGTGCAATGAAAAGTTCACGTTAGGTAGCATTCGACATCATTCTAAAACTTTAGTTGTGGCTTGAAAATGATATAGTTTTAACCAATCATGTTGCATTTTTTGGGTGTAGTAAACATTTAATGATGATATCTTAACCATAACTTGTTTATCGTGACCACAGTAATGTTACAAACAACTTAAACTTGTTTATCGCAACCATACATTGTTACAGAGAACATAATGTTTTTCCTGTGGCCATAATATAACCAAGTTTTTTTTTGCATGCAGGCTCAGCATAGTAATTTAGAAAACAATTTCTGATTGTATTGTAAATAATAGAGATAGGATATCTATCGAAAAATGGTTTGATACAGCAGGTCAAAAAATCGACTTATTAAAGGCAGAATTTTATTCACGTTTTATGTCTCGAAGTGGTGAAGACTCTTTTCCGTCAAGATCGTGAAATAAGATGAGGTCATTGGTTTTTGTGAACAATCAAATACAACATTTAGTAGAGTATCGCAGAGATGCGTCCCCAAATCCTTTAAAACTGGATTTTCAAAATAAAATGCAAACCATCCACTTGTGGCGCCCACATAAAATTATACCAACGGCTTAAATTGTCATCCTATTAAATCCAATATTTTGTTTGAAATTTTTTAGTCTCATTATATTTTCTCAATATCTCAATATATTTTATACCCTTCACCACAGGTGAAAAGGGTGTATATAAGTTTGTGATTCCGTGTGTAATTTCTACAATATTAATTTCCGACCCCATAAAGTATATACATGTATATTCTGGATCCTTAGACATAGAGAAGTTGATTAAGCGATGTCCATCTGTCCGTCTATGCCTCTATCCGTGTTCGGGTAGTAATGTCATTTACAAAGGCAATAGAACATATACAAACAATTTTAGCACACCAATCTGTCAGGCATAGTTTCGAAAATTTTGGGATTGCAATTCAGCAACATCGGATCATTTCTTTGGAGGCTCAATATTGATTGCAGGATGGTTCTAAATTAAAAAAAAAAATTTATAAAAATATTGAAAAAAATTTTAAAAAAATTTTAAAAATATTTACAAAACATTTTCAAAAAGATATTTTTACAGTAAAAATTTCGAAAAAAAAACTTTTTTAAAAACTTTCCAATAAATATTCGGATAAAATTTTACAAAAAAATTTCAAAAAAATATTTTAACAAAAAAATTTTCTAAAAATTTTTACAAACAATTTTAGAAATATTAAAAAAAATTCAATATTTCTATGAAAATCATGAGTGTACCATTTTTAATATTAAGAATATAAGTATATATTGATTCTTAAAATAAACACACAGACAGCAAACACATCAATATAGGTAAATGATTATTTTGAAGTCAGCAAAGCTACACTGCTAGATGACCACCGTTGTGGCTGTAGTGAACTTAGGCTAATTTCCATTTTTGTATGCGACAATTTTAGTTTATTCAACAAAAGAATATATCACAAAATTATAAATTACAAATTCATATACAAACAAAAAGTTTTGGAGGAAATATTTATTATTTTTTGAATAATTTATTTAATTTCACAAAAGCAAAATAGGTATTTCTACAAAAAAGTCAAAGATTACGATGTAGCTGTCGTCTTCAGTATCATTAAGTAGCTGACTACACGGCGACACTTTAGCCAACGGAATTTGTTTTCATTTAGCTGCATAGCCGCTGTCTTATATTTCTTTAAAGCATGTATAATGAATTTTTTCTCATACGACTTATTTTAATTCATGTAAAGAGTCAACAATATGGATAATGCTGTACATGTCTGTATAAATAAAATCACCATGGTGAAGGGTATAGAAGATTCGGCTCGGCCGAATATAGAGCACTATTTATATACTTTTGAATCTATTCAAAAAATATTTATTTTCGTAGATAAGTTTAAAAAATGTCACTTTTTGCAAATAAAATAAAATAAAATAGTTGAAAACTCAATGCATTCAATACTTGTTTTTAGCATAAATGAAATACAAGAAGCTAGTGATAAGTAGCTTTTGGAATATTTCCTAATATAGACTGACATTGAACACAAACTAAACACACACTTAAACATAAACACTCACATACATTCAATTTATATAGAAAATGTTTAAATTAAATTAAAAAATTGCTATTTAGTATTGAGAGCAAAGTTCTTTAAACATGAACTTTTGTCTGCTTATCAAAAGTGAGTTTAAGCAGTGTTAAACCTCAATATGTTTTATTTTCGTTTTAAATCTATAAAGCTAATTTTGTTAACTTTTATAGATTTTTTTATATGTCAAGCACTTATACATATACGGGTACATACATACTTAGATTGATGCACTTATTTGCAAACTAATTGCATTCTAATATCATTTTATTGCAATCAAATAAAATCAAAAGTGTTACAAAATGCGTTAAGTGTTCAAATTCTGTTTTATACATTACTAGCTATCCCCGGTGCGAAACGGGGATAGAAAGGCAGAAAAGTATGACCAACCTCTAAAGCGAAAACGCACGCTATTCTCACATCAAATATGTTTTAGTTTATATGCAAGGTACGGCGTCTACTGTTCCCAACCAATCTGTTATTTGCTTGATTAAACATATTAACACGATAACAATTTTTAACTTTTTATGGGAGGTACCACTATCATAATCCTGTCTGTGTTTTGCTAGACTATGCACATTAGTATGAGGGTTACTTGTGCAAAGTTTCAAGACTCTAGCTCTTGTAGTTCCCTAGGTATACTATAATAATTTTTCACTTTGTATAGGAGATACCACGGCGACATAATAATAATTTCGCCGATTGATAATAATTTCTCACTATGTATATTAGGAACCAAACCCACCATTCCAATGCAGTCTGTGTTTCTCTAAACAATGTATATTCATATGATGCAAAATTCTCTAGATACAGCATAATAATTTTTTACTTTGTATAGGGGGTACCGTGATCACCGTCCCAATCCAGTCTATGTATTTCTATAGTATATGGCAACACGCATGCTTGTACCTACTTTTAAGATCATATCTATTATAGTATTCTATGTACACGATAATAATTTTTCACTTTATATGGAAGGCACCACGCCCACTGTCTCAATTCATTCTGTGTTTAGCTAAACTATGTACGTTAATATGATGGTCACTTGTGCGAAATTCCAAGGCGCTACCTATGACAGTTCTCTAGATACAGTATAATAATTTTTCCCTTTATATGGAAGGTACCACGCCCACTGTCCCAATTAATTTTGTATTTTGGTGGACTATGCACATTTGCATAGGGGTTACTCGTGCAAAGACTCCATGCTCTGTCTATTGTAGTTCGCCAGGAACACGATAAAAAATTTTCACTTTGTATGGGAGGTACCACGCCCACTAATCCAATCTAGTCTATCTTTCACTAAACAATGCACGTTAATATAGAGATTCCTGTTGCAAAATTTCATGGCACTACCTGTTACCGCTACCAAGATATACGATGATAAATATTTATTTTGTATGGGAGGTACCACACCCACTATTCCAATTCAGTCTGTGTTTCGCTAAACTATTTACGTTAATGTAGAGGTTACGGGTGCAAAACTTCAAGACGCTACCTATTACTCTTACCAAGATATACTATGATTAATATTTACTTTGTATGAGGTGTGCCACGCCCAAATCGATTATCAAAAAAATAAGTAACCTATTTAACCATCCGTATATCCAAAAACAAACTGTGAAAATTTCAGAATGATCGGTTCACTGGTATAGGCAGCTATAGCTTTCCGACAAACAAACATTCAAACAAACACATTTTGTGCTTTATACTGTATTTTGTGCTTTATAGATATAGATAGATAAGGCAAGTGGATGACGTGATTTATAAAACTTCTAGCTTAATATAAATATTGGTTTGTAACAGATGTGTAGAGAAAAATAGCAGCCAGCTATGAAATTAAGTGGCAATTTGGAATCATTTGTAGAAGGAGGTTTATGTGGCACATATGCAAGTGAAAAAGTTGCTTTAAATTTTACTAATGGTGTGTTTTTATGTCCTGGTTTTTATGTCCTGGACTATCAAATCAGACCGGAGACTTAAAACTGCTATCACATATATCAGGAGCCACGTTCTTTAATTAATAAAATTCTTAGATGATCTTGGGTTCTTTTACTAATATTATCTTTATTATCTTTTTATTCATTTAGTCAACATGGTAATATTTTTTCGGGAGGTTATTGATTTAGAGGAGATTAAATTTGGCCTGACAATGGTGCGTTCGTTCGACGGGCAACGTGGTGGATGTGACTTAAACCCGACACAAGAAGAGCATGAGCTCTGTTGAATTTCAACTGGATATTTTATGGTAATAGGGGGCCGTGATTCATACATGTGAGGCATATTGTCTTTGAGACCTCAAGGCTTGCAAGTGACCTAAAACTGCAAAATAACTGGTATCAAGGGAACCCGTAAAACGACAGGCATTTTCCCAAACTCTATGACCGGTTATTGGTGAGGATCTTCGGGGAGTAACGTGGTGGTTTCGAATTAAATCCTAGAGAGGGCGATTTAGTCCGTTGGCTATTGCACTTCAACAGAGGCAGCAATTGCGTATTAGGAGCTTAAGTAGTCTCCCAATCCTAAACAAGTCCGCTTTAAAATTTGGGCAAGTCTCCTCTAAAATTTCCAACTTGTTGTCTTATGCGCAACTAAGGTGTTTATAGTCGAGATCACGGTCTTGTTAAGGTGACTAGTTAGAGAGTGACGAATATCTGTATCACACACGTTTTACTGGAACACCCGGCGGCATTGTCAAATTAACTGAAATGACTCTATTGCTGTCGTAGGATACGAAGCCACTAGTCTCTGGAATTTGCACAAGCCTTAATTTGAAACATAAGAACCTTTAAGTTCTAACCAGTGTCTAATGAACTTGTACCACAGAAACCGGTAGCCCCATATAGATCACAATTCTCTGTGACCATTTACGGGTTATATCTTCTAGGAACTAACGTGGTGGTTTTTTCAAAAATCTTAGGAAGAGTTGTTTTTAGTCTGATCTACTGTTGTACTTCAACAGAAACTGTCAGTGGAGTGGAAGGTATTTAGATAGTCTAATATACTAAACAAGGGATATGAGGATGGCCCTGCAATCCTAATTTATAATTGCTACATGTTGTATTGCTATACGCATGAGGACGTTATATTCACCCAGTTATTAGATCACTGCCGAGTTATGGCGACAAACTAGACACTATCATATCTGTCTCACTGTAACTTTAACGCATTGTGTGTTGTGTTTAGTCGATTTACTTTATCGTTATAACAGCGATAATAAAATATATCTGTACATATAAAACAGTAACTCGTTTCCTGTATTTCCAAGAGATAATAAAGAGAAAAAAAGTAATTTTTTTTTACCGATTTAAAGATATTGAATAATTTGAGGCATCTTTTATTTTTGAAAGCGGGATAATGTAAACACGGTTGCGAAACAGATGGCGTTGTTTTAAAATAATGATAAAATATAATTTGAAAGCGGAATATTTTAAACACGGTTCAGTAACAGATGGGGCTATTTTAAAATAATTACTTACTGCCAAATAGCCAATTACATAAAATTTGTATTTGATTTGAATTTTGACTTTGTGGAATTATATTGTTATTCAAATATTTTAAAAACCTTTTACGGAGTTCTACAATAAATTTTAGAATTTTATATAAATTTTAGAGTTTTAAATTAATTTTAGAATTTTATCCAGGGATGGGTACCTTTGTATAAAGTAAATACATATACGTGAAGCACTATAAAAGTAAGTCTTTTTTTTTTGGTGTGGAATACTTTCAAAACAACGTGAGTCGGCCCAGCTAGATTATAATGTTTTTATTTAAAGGCTATACATTTGTGTTCGACTGACCAGTAAAATGCCCTATGAGTTTATTGTTCAGCAGAACAGTTCGTTAGTCCTTCATTACACTTTCAATGTGGGAAAACTAAAATCGAATATCCACTAACACTACATCCGTATTATCCTTCCCGTAGCCAATTTTCTTTGTTCTCGATAGTCTGATTGATGGCGCCCTAGCCTATCAGTTAGGGGTTGCGGGTGGGATTCCCGCCAAAGACTGAATGCTTTCTGCAGACAAGCCAAGAACTTTGCAGATAGTGTTGATAAAAAAATCTATGGTCCTCTTACTATAAGATTTTCCTAATTTTACGGTGCACTTTAGGAAATTTTACTCTTTTTTTGGCCAAAAAAAATATAAAAAAAATAACAAAGTAAACATCTCTGTTTAAATTTTTCGAAATAATTGACTGACTGTTATTTTATCAAATAAAGTAAATTAGTTATCAAATTGAGTGCTGTGAATTTTGTAACAGTTTTTATTAAAAGTTTTCATAATAATAATTTATAATTTACAGTACTTTAATGATATATAGTGAAATGTTGGTAAACTCATCTATTAGATCGATTAAATTGGAAAAATTAAAGTGACCTTAAGTTTTATCGCTACCACATGCTAGCCATAAAACCATAATATTTCTCTAGGACAATCAATTACCTTCCAGATTTAATAAATTTCAACTGCGGATATCTGCAAATTAAAAAAAAAAACGCATTTTTCCAGGTGACTACTGCGTGTCAAATTCAGAGTTATTCAATACATGGCGAAGGCAACACAACGAATATGTCAAAAGAGCTGCTATTTGTGCCCATTTCTTTTCATACATTGGTGAGAGTAATTGTTCCGAAAACTTTAAACAATATATAATGGAGCGGTCATGAAAATTTTGTTCAAATATGAAATGGCTTAAAAGTTGTATGAGTTTCAAAGTTTTTTAAAAACATCATGCTGTTTGGCTGAAAGGTAATACTTCGATAAGAAAACCTGAACCGCAGTCTGCCTCCACTAAATCGAAGCCTGGACAGGCGAAGAAAATTCCGAAAACGAAGATGAAGAAATTGAGAGTTGTGGCATTTTGAACCCACGTTTTTAAATGGAGTTGACGAATTGGAACTCGAAAATCAAATTATTGAATAAAATCCTTTTAAAACATAACTTTGTTCGTTACTTATTTAAAGTTAGAGTAATTTCGAAAAAAAAAATTTGTAAAAAAAAACATTTTAGAACACCAGAGAATCTATCAAAGATCTAAAAAATCTTGGATACGGAAACCTATAACACTGGAAACCCCTTTGGAACTAATTCTTATTTAATTTTTTAGTTAACTTTACAAGCTTTTTTTTTTTTGAGTGTATGCAAAACGTTAAGGATCCCTCCCTCCCTCCCTCTTTGGCCAAAAAAAGGGGTAAAATTGCCTATAGTGCGGTGTAGGGAACTTTTCGCTGCTGAAGTTAAGCAGCTTGTTTTATTTTTTACATTTAAATAAAATTATAAAATGAAGAAACTGTTTAAGTAAGCCAAGTGCTAGTTTTTTAACTCATCTGTTGCAAAATATATTATTATATTAAGACGTCAAGAACAAAAAATATTTCACTATTTATAAATCATTAATAAACAATAAAAAATGCAGAAATTAAATGTGTTGTGTCATAAAGAAATTAAAACATCTAAAGTTTTTAATACTCATACACAAACACACATTTTATAAAAATAATACCAGACATTTTTATATGCGAATAAATAAATACAATAATAGAAAAACTAAAATAAATAAAATATTTTTTAGATCAATTATTTACCGGCTGAATACATATTTGATTTAATTTATTATTTGTTTTTTTTTAAACGCCTGTTTAAAATTATTTAATTTAAATATTTTTCGATTCAACAGTAGATTTGAAAGAGGTGATAATGTTGTCAAGTATTTAAAAAAGAAGAAGTACAAAAAAAGCAGTGGTATTCTTTAGGTGGTAGAATTTTTGTAGAAAATAAATGATCAAAAGAAGACATTTATGTAAAAACTGGAACTTAAATACTGTTAAATTTTATTTAACGTTTTTGTTCAGTTGTTGTTTAATTCTTTTTTTTTGTTAAAACGTGCTGTTGTATATATAAAAATAAAAAAAAAAAAGAAAGAGAAATACAATGTTTAAGTAAAATAATTATAAACTAATTATAATTTTATTAAGATTTTAGATAAAGAATAGTACTAAAATTCATTTGTAACTGCTGTAGATTTGTTTTATGATTATAATCTGATAAACATGCTTTATTCACTTGACAATTTTTTTTTTTTAACAAATATCACTTTTTGTCAGAAATTTTTTATTCAACATGCAACAAAAGTGATGATGATGTTGCTGTAGTCATGTCAGATTTCTAATACTCGAAACAATTTAAGCGGAAGTTTGAATTAAAACACTCTGCACTGTATTACAAGAATTGTTTTAAGCAGTGTCCGTATGTGTGCCGCGTGGCTGCTGTTGTAGCACTGTCATAACAGATGTTGTTTTAACGGGCCACATGGTTTATGATTTTTTATTTTTCGTATTTTTATAATTTTTTTTTTAACAATTAGCAATTTTAAACAAAAAACTTTTATTATAAACAAATATTAGTAAATTTTTTTATTCATTTTGCATTAATTGCAGCTCTCTTTCATTATAAATTTTTAATTTTTCTCTTTTAATTTAATTTTTTTTAATTTGAATTTTTTATTTATTAATGTTTTTTTAATACTTTTTATTTTATTAGCTTTAAATTGCCCGCATCATATCAAAATCGTTAAAAAATGCGTTCTCACGTACACGTTTAGAATTGGACTAAATATTAAAAACAAACAAACAAACAAACAAACATACAAATAAAAACATTTTTATATATTTTATTTAAATTCTCTCAACACCTTCAGCAAAAACAACTAATCAAGTACTTTTGTGGAGAGCTGTATTCAATAAACCAGCGCTGGAAGAGTAAACACTATCGTAATTTTTTTTTTTTAAATGAAACACTTGATGCTATCAACATAAAATATAAACAAGTTAATATGTTTTCTAATCTATTATACATATAATAAAATAGTAACACATTTCCTCTCTGTCTGTTTTTTTTTTTGTGTTCGCATCACGTAAAAACTACTGGATGGATTTTAACAAAATTTTGTGAGAGGTACCTTAATATCCTGATTACAATATGGGATTTCAGCAAAAATATTTTATTTTCAAGAAAAAGTTTAGTTAGATTTAAAGGTACTTCATACTTTAAGGCATCTTTTATATTTTTAAGCGCTAAATAAAGCACTGCGCAACATATGGCGCTGTTTTAAGATAATGATAAAATAAATTGAAAGCGGGATATTTTAAACACGGTTGCATAATAGATGGCGCCGTTGTATATTACTCACAAAATATGGATTACTTACTGCCAAATAACCAATAGATCAAAATTTGTAATTGATTTGTATTTTTACATTGTTATTAAAATATCTGAAAAACCTTTTATAGAGATTTTCCATAATTTTTAGAATTTTATATAAATTTATGAATTTTATCCTGGTATGGGTACGTTTATATAAAGTAAATACGTTAAAGTCTTAAAATTTGGTGGGGATTACTTTCAAAGCAAAATCTAACAAACGCACACAACGTGTGTAGGCACAGCTAGTTTTTAGTAAAATTGAAAAACCCAATTTGCAATATTGCAGATTGTTTTATGAATTTATCTTGTTCGTTTTTACTTATATGTATGCGTGTTACGATAATATCAAAGAAAAATTCAAACAACACCTCGAGAACTTGATTATTTTCTGTTCCCATCGTTGTAAAACCGTAGTTAGAAGTGATTAATCTCCATTCAAGTTCTCCTGAAATATTTTTTTATTCATCGTGTAATTGCTTTATATCGTACTCTAATGGTACCCGAATATAAGGTGTCTTAAAATTATCGTATATGTCTAGAAATTATCTTTTATCTTCGTATATTACATGGTAGCCTAATACAATGTCGCCAAAAACCTATCTTGTAACCGTCATATCATTACTTCGTATTGTACATACAATCTGATGTTTAGTAAAGTAAGTAAACCCAAGTATCGGGCTAACTACACAATACAAAGAACTGTATTCTCACCAGTGCCCATTGGGTAGAATCAAAATATTTTGGAAATAACTCAGCCATTTGTATAGGGCTAAAAAATATTAAAATTTTATATAAATTCCTTAAGAAAATGTCATTCTATAAAAAAACCTTCATGTCCCTTTTAAGGCTAAAATATAAAAAAATGCAATAATTTTGGATTTTTTAAATTGTAAATCGTCTAGTTTTTAACTCAGAAAAAATATAAGCTTCAAAATTTTTTAAAGGTTGCTCGCTAAGTACGATAAAAAATTTAAACAAATTTTTAAAAATTGCACCCAATATTTAAAAAAACTGTACCAGTATAAAGCAAAATCAAAAATTTTAATTATAATATGCTTATACTCAATTATTTTAAAACATAATTAACAGATTAGACCACCATTTTGTAGGTATTAACTAGGCCTTTAAGACCATGTATAATTTTCAAAAGTCAGAAAATTGATGAAATGACAAGCTGTAAAAGAGTTTACAGGTGCGATGTACCCAAATTTGAGACTACATAGCGCCACCCCAGGCAAATGTATGGTACCCAGCTTCAAGATTTAAGCTCAGCTACTCTTCTTCTATACACACTTTTAATTACGAATGGCTGAGTTATTTCCAAAATATTTTGCTTTTGCCCCATTTGTGCAGTGTATGAAATCAAACAACAAGTTTCACAAACGTTTCGTTCAAAGATAAAATATAATATATAGAAAAAGAGCAAATTCCTGGGCCTCCTCAGTCAAGCCCCAGCTGGTAAAGAATTTAAAGCTTAAACACACTTCAAAATGCATAGAAAACTTCTTTTCATGAGAATTATCAAACATGGGGAGATTCAATTACATTTCAATTACAATAGAAATTACAGGTAATGTGTAGTTGCATATTCTCAATTAAAATTACAAGTAATTGTAATTTAAATCCCGGACTAAAGGCAATCAGAACTACTTGTAGTTTGTAATTGAAACTTTTCAATTACGCATTACATGTAATTGGAAATTTTCAATTACCAATGAAAAGTAATTGCATTTAGGCAATAATTATTACTTTCAATTGAACAAAATTCTCTTATATTCCTTAAAATTTTCCATTACATGTAACTATAATTGATTTTTTCAATTACATGTAATTTGTAATTGAAAAATTACATCTGATGTCTAGTTGAAAAAATTTCAATTAAATTACAAATAGTTGAATGTAATTGTAATTGAAAAATGTTAGTTACAATTACATATAATTGCGTAATTGCATGTGTAATTAATTACGAATTTTAATTGACATCGCCCAAGTCTGTAAATCACACAGCGCAACAAAAAAACTTTTTTCTGTGTTGTGTCGTTCTAAAAACAACTAAAATTCATGATGACAAAGACTATCAGACTATCACTCCTATCGCGAATATTATGGGAGTGAATTATTTTGCAGAAAACCTATATTCCGATTTCACGCGCAATTATATCTTGGAGGTAAAAGTTTCTGGAGTTAATTTTTTTGTTTTTATTGTCAGTTTTTGTCAACCGTAAAAAAACGCTTAAAAACGCAGACGAAAAGCAATCCAGAGAGAGAGAGAGAGAGAGAGATTGCCACGTAGACTTGTACGCGATGAAAAGGGAAAATAATACAGATTTCAGGAATATTACAGGTTGAGATTTTTCATCAAAAGCGAGTTAAACGTGCTAACAGTAGTACTAATTAACAAAGAAATTGTTCTACACAAAATACGGAATACTATTTGTAGTAACGCCATTTATTTTACAATATAAATCGATTTGTTTTTCATTGAAATAAAAATTAATTCAGCAAAGCCCTAAGTAATTAGCATACCCATTGACTTTTTGTGACTTTGTCTTATAAAATAATTGCAGGAAATAAACATTGGCGTTGCCTCATTTTTAAATTTGTGAATTTATTAAAGCAAATATTTTATTATATAAAATTTGTTATGTGAACTATACATGAGACAAATTAATTAGATTGAGTAATTAATTGAGAACTTTATTGGCATTGAACTCTAAGTAATGCTAACAAAATTTTTTTCATTACCATTGTTTCCATTAATGGCATTAGTAATTATTTAGAAAACAAAATCATTACCATTAGTCAATGATTAAATTATAAAAAAGCATTATCATTATTGGCCACATTTGCCATCAACCTTTTTGTAGTGATGTTTGTTATGAAGTCCCACTTCTATTATGGGCATTTAAAAACAAACAAAAATTTCTGAAAATTGTTTTTTTATGACTAATTTTAAACCCGTTGGAGATCGCATAGTACAGATTTTCAAAACTAGAGTGTATGCAATAGTAGTGCCTCACTAGTATGAATAAAACATAAAAGATTTAGAAAAAGCATAACCTGGCATGAAATTGATACTTTATTCATAGTTATTATAACCTACTGCGATCATAAATTAGTGTTTAATAAAAACAATGTTTTTTTTTTATCAATTATAATTAGTAATTATACAATTTCATTACCATTGGTAAAAACAATTGTAATTAAAAATAAATCAGTAGCATTTAATGGTAGTTAAATTTTTTTTCATTTTAATTATTTGAAATAATGAAAATAAAGAAAAAAAATGTTGCACCAATTAAAAGATTTCATTACTTTGAGATAAAAATTTAATAATTTTTTTAATTATTATAATTATATAGTTAAATAAAATTTATTCTAATTAAATAAATAATTGAATCAATTAAGTATTTAATTAAATTTGTGTCCGAAAAAAACCTTTAATTGATGCAAATATTTTTTTGTGTGGCAGTAAATATGTTACAAAAGTCGATATCTTGCAATAAAATCCATACACAAGTTTTAATATATTTATAATTCAGCGTTTATTTTATTTAATAATTTTAATCAAAACTAGTTTAACCAAAATTAATTAAAGCACTAAGGAAAAATATTTATAATTTAAAAATATTATTTTCCATTCCTGCATTACACCTCTTGAGCATTTTATGTTTGGAGTGGCATATTCGTTTGATTTCCAGTGTTTTAATAAAATAAAGTTATTGTGAGTAATATTTTTTAGCGACCTTCAGTCAATTTTATTGTACGTTTTTGTTCTCCCTCTCTACTGCTTTATCATGCTGTAAAGATAACGTCATCAAAGCATTTTGTGAGTACCTGCTATTAATTTGGTTTTGTCTGAGTAGGTGCACCCTACTTGCTGTTATTGGAATTAGATTACAGCAGTCGTTCATTGTCATTTCTTGAATATCTATCTATACATATAATAAAATAGTAACTAATTTTCCGTCTGTCTGCTTTTCTTTTGCGTTCGCATACTACTCGTAAAAACTACTGGATGGATTTTAACAAAATTTTGTGAGGAGGTACCTTAGCATACTGATTCCAATATTTCCCACAGAAAGTGAGGAAAAAGCAGGGAAAGCATGCAATTTCCTGTTTAATGGTACTGAAATTTTTGGTTTAAAACTGGGATATTTTAAACACATTTATTTTTGAAAGTGGGATATTTTAAACAAAATTGCGCGACAGATGGCGCCACTTGAATAAAATTTGTATTTTTTTTATATTTTTACTTTGTGCAATTACATTGTTATTTAAATATAATAAAGACCTGTTACAGAGTCTTGCAATAATTTATTGCATTTTAGAATTTGTTATAAGTTTTAGAATTTTATCCAATGTTATCCTTTATATAAAGTATCGAAATGCTGCTTTGAAATAATTTTTTTTTAGTGGATAGATATTTAGCTCAGCTTGATTTAGTTTTAATTACATTAAAATTGATTGAGGACTTTTTAAGGAATTCGAGGTCAAAGTTGAACATTTTAATTTTTTTAACTTTCAGAGTGAAATATGGGTTTATTCTGTGTGTAACATAGTAAAATATCCCTCTAAGATCCAAAAAAGTATATATATTCTTGATCAGTGATGAAATCTAAGACGATAGAGCTATGTCCGTCTGTCCATACGTCCGTCTGTCCATCCGGCCGTCCGTCCATTCGCCTGTCTGTATGAACACGACTCAGTCTAAACGAAAAGAGCTAGACCCTTGAAATTTGGTACATATATATCTTGAAGGATAGGGCAGGCTAAGTTCGTAAATGGGCCAAATCGGACCAGGGGGAAAAAATTCCCCTAAGAAGAACTAAACCAACCCCTGAAAAACTACACATTTTTACAAGTTTTTTTTGTAAATTTGTTAAGCAAATGAAACATTTTTATGTCAAAGAAGGTTCAAAGTCTTTACCCTGGAGCCAGAAAATCATAAAAATTTATTTTTGGACCCCGCCCCCTTTTTGTTGGTGTTTATATAGCATATTATATGAAAAATAGTGTCAATAATTAACAAATTGTGTTACCTAAGCCTAGATTGCATAAAAAATTAATTTTTAAGCTTTCATGACGAATGGAAAATGTACTCGGATCTTCTGCGCTACCTTCACCTCACACCCCTCCCCCCCCCCAAAAAAAAATTTTTTTTTTTTTTGGTTAAGCAACACGAAAATATAATTTGTATTCATTTGACTTAAATATTAATTGCAAATATTCCATATTTTGTTCTGTGCTATTTCTGTTCTTTAGTAGTTTTTTGGCTTCTTCATCTAAATCCCGATGGTCCACTTTCAATTGATTTCGAATACTGGATATGAACGGATCTGACGTTGCCAATAATATATTAAATAGATCTTCATTTGTTGAATTCCGTGAAATTTTCCTAGTATTGTGCTCTCTATAAAATATGTAATCCTTGTTCCTTTTTTCCTGAGCCTCCTCTGATAGATCTCCAAGTGGCACCAAATGATATTTAATGACATCTTCACCATGATAAAGGATTTTGTGAACTGTTGCAGACATATTTCTTCATGGGTAGTTAGTTGTATATATTTTTGCAGTTTCCTTAGCATAATCTCCAAATTTTCTACAGTCAATTTCTTCATTGCACGCAAGTACTTCTAGTATTATTTTAAATCTGAAAATAAGGTTGAAATCCACTCCTGTTATTTCAGATGCTGTTTCTGGATCTGAAAAGAATCTTCTTGCGGTATTGCCATCATTTGTATTGCCTGACCCTTGTTTTGGCTGATCTATAATCAGTCCACGTTTGCGATATTCATCTTGAACATGTTTCTTTTTTGAACTTCTTAACTCTTTGTTGGTCACGTAGTTTCTTATTGATCCTGAAGACCCGAAATCCAAATCATAACTGATTTTTAGTATGTGTTCCATAAGTCGTATTCTTGCGTGTAGTGGTGATAATCCAAATTCATATGCATCGGTATTATCTAATGATTTTGCTGGGACTTGGTTTAATTGGGTTGATGTTGCTTGGCATATAATGCAGCTGGATGCAGCCTTCGTGTTAGTCAAAGCCTGACCCACTTTTCCATCTATCATTGTCAGGACTAACTGGTAGCTTACTTCAATTTGCTGCCCATCTAACTGTAATTGTAATGGCTGTAGTGCTGTAATTTGGGCCTTGATATCACTAATTTCTTTACTAATAACATCATTAGTTTCTTTTTTGAATTGAAATTTGATTGGCCTGCAGTATTTCGTAGAAGATGGTGTCTCATTTTTCCAAATATCCATTGTTTGCGTTGTACTAGTCGAAGGCTCTGAATCTTCCAAAATCTTTTTCAATCGCAATGGTACAAATGATATCATGAACATATCTGAGTCAGAAATATTTTCACATACAGCTTGTTTATATTGTTTTTGTCCCGAAGAACCATCACATCCCCATTTACAAAAAAGAATTAACTTTGTGTTTCCGTATTTCTTCAACTCATTTCCTGTTATTGATTGCAGCAAGCGTGCGGCTGTGTGATCAAGTAGAGATTGTAGTTGTACCTCTGCCGAAATTGGTGTGATTGTAATAGTGTCCTTTGATGGCAAACAGTCCATTTTAGCAGCGGTTATGTGATGATATGCTGGATATATATTTGAGCCTTTTTCAATCGCACGCTGTCTGAGTTTAATATATTGCTGTTTTGTTAATTTCAAATCCAGAAATAGTGCTAATGCCTCCTCATTTGTGTACTGTATTGCATCATTCGGAGTTGGTATACTTTTAAGAATCCGTTTTGTTCTCGGTGGACTAGCTTTAACAACTTTTTCAATGATATCCACTTTTGTAAATTGGTTCTGTGATCGTAATTGATGTAGGAAAGATTCTTTTATATTTGTAGAACCAAAGGCATCGTTAATATCTTTAAGCTTCCGCCTCTTAGATCTATCGCTGCAATTGTCCACTAATGATTTGCGTGGTCTTCCAGCCTTATCTTGCTTTGCTGTTTCTGCAGCGACAGTAAGTTGACCTTCTAACCACTTTGCACTTTTTATAT
The DNA here is from genome assembly GCA_949628195.1 of Phasia obesa. Classification (NCBI taxonomy): domain Eukaryota; kingdom Metazoa; phylum Arthropoda; class Insecta; order Diptera; family Tachinidae; genus Phasia; species Phasia obesa. Next base: position 78,367,324 of record OX451218.1, read on the forward strand.
AAAATTTTTGTTTACTGTACATAACTTCTTTGTAGCGTTTTTTTTTAGTGCTTTGACGAAATTATATAATTGCTCTTGCATTTCGGTGCTACACGAATTTAAGTTTAATTTTATTTTAACGTAACTAAGAACATCTTCCTGATTTTTGTTTCTAAAATACACTTCGGCCAGTTCTTTATAACTGAAGCTCTCCATTGTCTTTTGAATATTTTTATTTGCGTTTGTTATGTTTTATCCGTACACTTAAAGGATTAAGTTATTACTGAGTAATCCCTTAACGAATCCGTACTTTTATAAATTTTTAGATACATATTCTTCACACACTGATCTTTAATTTCATAGCAGGTACAAAACTGCACTCATGCGTCAATATGGGGTTGTTTTTTAACTTTAGTGGTTTAATGTCGCAATTATTGTTATAAAATTGTTTATGACTTTGGTTGACCCTAACATTTGATAACAGGTAAATTTAGAAAGAGATCATATGCTTCCTGTAGAGCCCATTGTGATAATTTTATTACTTATTTTTTGCTGATCAAAACAAAGCCATTAAACCCTTTCGAAGGTATTATATTTATTTTTTTTAGTTATACGTAGCCTAAACTAAAAAAAAAATAAACTTTTAGGCAAAAAAGTGCAAATTTAATACACCATTGTATATGAATTTTTTTCGAGTAATTTCATTAAAATGAAAAAAGTGTTCTACAGGCGGCTCGTGGCGGGTGCAAAAGTATATATAGCCTTAAAGAGGACACTTTCACCTTTCTCGTGGTTGTATACGTTTCTTGTTCCCTTCTGTTCCCTAGAAGTTCTATTCCACTAAATTTTAAATTTGAGGAAAATATAGTAGTTTCATAAATATTACATAACGTCCCTAATATTAAACGCTAGAGCTGTGTCTACTTACAACAACTAAAGACAGTAATCCTATCAACATTATAAAAAAAACCGCAGACCATTATCGATGATAGCTTGCGAGTAGTAACCATTTAATTTTGATAAAAAACCAAAGAAAAATACCTTTTTCTGAAAAGGCCCACAATTATCAATATTTTAACATTAATTTAATTTTTTGGCTACCTTAATTTGGATATATTAACTACAAAATGACGTAAAACTTTTAAAAATCGGTGACAAAAAAAAAATTTACTTTTAGCCAACGAAAAACGATTTTCAGCCACTGTGCGACGTAACCCATGAATATTTTCACAAATCAAATAACCAGATTCATAGACTAGCATACTACCTACTGTAGCCTACTGGAGCACCTAATTCATATTTTATATTTTATTACCGAAAAACTATGCAATCAGTTCATATTATTTATGCTCCATATTTTTTCTGCGTATTAGAAGAAAAAATGTTTTAACTAAAATAAACAAATCAATAAAACATTTTTAAAAATCGTCCTAAAGTTATCATTAATAAAATATATTATTAATCAATTTTATATGGTTGTCTTTTCTAATTGGATATACATTTTTAAAATATTCGCTATTAATTCCAGTAATTCGAGTAATTTGAAAACCTTAATCGATTAATCGACGAAAATTTAAATTGCTGTTGCTAGAATACATTTGATAGTAGTCAAGTTACAGTCAAACTGCTACTGTACCTTAAAGATACATTTTAACTCGTATTGCTCCTGAAATGCAGAGCCGATTTTCGTGAAATATAGGTTCTGCATAGCTGTAAATAAATATCTTCAAAATTAAATTTTTATGTCAAAATCGACTGAATAGTATGTCATAAGAATACACCTAATTCTGCTTTTACACTGTAGATTGGTTCCAGAAAAAAACCGTGTAAAAAAGAAATTGATCATATGCAAAAATAGGTAACTGGTTCCATCTCCTATTATCTCTAAAGCCTATTAAATTAGTGAAAAGCAAGGATTTTTTAAGAACAAAAATTCATGTTTATTTTATTAAATCACATATGAGTATTTACACCAGTGTTCGAAAATTTACTGAGAATTATTTCGTGTATTGTACACACGCGCAGAAACGATATCTATTTTTTTGTATTTTTTTATTGTATTTTTACAAAACCCTAATAACGATTTTTTAACGCACGTAACTAACATTACGTAGCGTTCTAATATTCACCGTAAAACAGTAGAATTGTAGTACTTGTATTCTACCCCTGTGGTAAAACTAAAGATGCCTTCTCACTTCAGGTCTTCTATAAGATATGCTTAGACCTTCTCTCAGATACAATCCTCATTATCGTGTGCCTTCCAAATAAGGTGTTAAATGGAATAAAATCGTAAAAAAATTAAATTTTTTTTATTTTCAAACCGTCTAAAAGAATACCATGTAAAAACAGAATTAGATGTATTACCAAAAAAAAATAGTCCTGTGTAGATTCATTTAATTAATATTAAATCTTAAGGTACTTTGTCAAAATTTCTATTTTCTCTAATTTTCGTAAATTTTTCTTATGTAATAATTTCTGGGCGTCTTTTTTGACTACCTTTTATTCACCCCTAACCCGAATATTTATTTCCATTAAAAAACTCCCAAATTTTTCTATCGTGAATGATTACAATAACAATTTACTTGTATTTTACGGTAGAAATCATTCACGATAGAAATTTTGGGAGTTTTTTCATGGGAATAAATATTCGCGATAGGGGTGATTGTGATACTACCGCAATATGCAGCCCATTCAGCTATACTTTTTATCGATCTGGTTAGTCGTTGATTCGCCTTTTTAAGTTCCAATTTTTATGTATTTATTAAACGTTACAATACGAGTATTCTAACCTAAATATCGAGCACAGTAACGGCAATCTTCACATGTTGTAGTGAAACATCCAGAGGCTTTGGTGGGAATAGAACTCACAACACCCAGACTAATAGACTAGCACAAAAAAATATTTATAAACAATAGTTTGTGCAAAAAAAAATGATTTCATATCAGCAGTAAATATTCCTATGATTGTATTTTGCAAAAACCATCAAAATCTTCCTAATGCATTTAGTCATCTCATAAGATTTTCCTTATGCTTTTGGTTTGTTTTGCCACAAGGAACGACTACAATAAGGTCTGGCATGTGCCTTGACATGATCGCCAGATGTATTATTTAAGCCAATTAAACTTGTAAATGATTTTACAATCTTGTATTTTTTTTTCTCATAAAGTAGGGTACATCAAATTCACTATTCAACTGTTACCACCACAAAAAAGTCACTACTTTGTATGTACCCGTATGTTTGCTTGTGTTTACGTAGCGTTTACGTAGTATCTACAGTTTGATTATTATTAACTTTGTAGCATTGCATTTTTTTTTTTTGTTTTGTTTTAAAATTTTTGGAAACAAGTGTCCACTTCATATTTCCCTCTTAATTTTTAAGCACAGAAGAGTATCTATATATCTTCTATACATACATATAATAAAACTGTAACAGGGCCATTTCTGTATATGAAATATTTTTATGATCCCTTTGTTGCTGGTGCAATTAGTAATCGAAATGGAATAGAATTTTTGTCTGTGTCCGCATTACATAAAAAATAATGGATGAATTTTAATAAAATTTTGTGAGGAGGTACCGTAATATCTAGGGTCAAATATAAAACCTTTCTATACCCACAAAGTACATATCTCATTTCTAACATAAAATAGAAAAAAAATGAAAGTACGCAATTTTACCCATTTAAAAGTGCTGCAAACTTGGTATCACCTTTTATTTTTATCAGCGGGAAATTTTAAACACTATTTACAGAACTCTACAATAATTTTAGGTTCTTATATCAATTTAGAATTTTGTATAAAGCTTATACTACTGAGTAATTATACAGGGATATAAAGTATAAATACACAAACCATGTCTGAAGCATTATAACAGTAAGAGTCTTAAAATATGTGTTCCCATATAACGATGGGATAAAAATAGAAGAAGTTGACACAGACTTTTGAAACTTTGCAGGACAGTTATATTTAGCCTAATTAGGAAACAGGGTCACGTCTACCGCCCATGTTTCAAAAAGCAAATGTTCATATATTTGCTATGTTATTCTGCAAAAAAGGGAAAACATAGGTTTTTTACACCTACCACAATCGCTTTTGAAAAAAGGACCCTTGATCCTGTCAAATGTCCTTTATAGAAAAAGTGCAATAAATCTTACAAAAATTTTGCGAGTTTCATGAAACTTATGAATACCTATTAGTACAAAAGTGTACCTGACTGTTTTGACTCACGATCACGCATACTCACGATGAGAAAAAATTTATTCACGCACGATCACGCGCAATTGGTTTTACAAAAAAGTCCTTTCAAAGCTCATCGCCATTACTTGAAACGCTCTCTTCATCAATATCGACACTTTATTTGGTATATGTTTATAAATATCTTCAAAATCTATATTATTTTCAATCTTAATATTCTCTCTTAAAATATAAGTGGATCTTGTGGATATTAACAAATGAGTCATCAAATCCTTATGCGTGTTTGCTCGAGGTGTGTTTTTTTACACTTTTGTCATTTGCTTCTGGCACTTCTTCCAACAACCAGCCTAAAATGTTTTTTTTTTTATTTAATTATTATTTGAATTTCAGAAAGGTGTTCTAAATCGAAAAAAAGGAAAAATTCGCTTTTTTTATTTGATTTTTATTTAAGTTGCAGTTCGCATTTTATACATTTTTTTTCGGCCGATCAATAGAAGACATTACAAAAACCGGAAGACACCAGAATACCAGATTTTTTTTTTGTTATGTTCAATAAAAGTTTAGCACTTTTTAAGCTTCAAATAAAATAAATGCGATCTTTATAACAATAAAAATATATTATATATAAATGTTATAATGGGTGATTTTTTTGAGGTTAGGATTTTCATGCATTAGTATTTGACAGATCACGTGAGATTTCAGACATGGTGCCAAAGAGAAAGATGCTCAGTATGCTTTGACATTTCATCATGAATAGACTTACTAACGAGCAACGCTTGCAAATCATTGAATTTTATTACCAAAATCAGTCTTCGGTTCGAAATGTTCAAATGTGACAAATTTTGTTCAGCGATGAGGCTCATTTCTGGTTGAATGGCTACGTAAATAAGCAAAATTGCCGCATTTGGAGTGAAGAGCAACCAGAAGCCGTTCAAGAACTGCCCATGCATCCCGAAAAATGCACTGTTTGGTGTGGTTTGTACGCTGGTGGAATCATTGGACCGTATTTTTTCAAAGATGCTGTTGGACGCAACGTTACGGTGAATGGCGATCGCTATCGTTCGATGCTAACAAACTTTTTGTTGCCAAAAATGGAACAACTGAACTTGGTTGACATGTGGTTTCAACAAGATGGCGCTACATGCCACACAGCTCGCGATTCTATGGCCATTTTGAGGGAAAACTTCGGAGAACAATTCATCTCAAGAAATGGACCGGTAAGTTGGCCACCAAGATCATGCGATTTGACGCCTTTAGACTATTTTTTGTGGGGCTACGTCAAGTCTAAAGTCTACAGAAATAAGCCAGTAACTATTCCAGCTTTGGAAGACAACATTTCCGAAGAAATTCGGGCTATTCCGGCCGAAATGCTCGAAAAAGTTGCCCAAAATTGGACTTTCCGAATGGGCCACCTAAGACGCAGCCGCGGTCAACATTTAAATGAAATTATCTTCAAAAAGTAAATGTCATGGACCAATCTAACGTTTCAAATAAAGAACCGATGAGATTTTGCAAATTTTATGCGTTTTTTTTTTTTTAAAATTTCTCAAGCTCTTAAAAAATCACTCGTTATATGAAAATTCATATGTATTTTATAGGAAATCGAATTTTTATAGCTATTACACAAACTCAATTTTTATAAATAATTTTTTAGCGATTATTTTTGTGAAACAATAATAAACTATTTAATTTGTGACTTCAGCACCCCCTTGCAGCAAAGGTGCACAATTTCACTATTTTTTTCTTCAGCATTTTCCCTATTGTGGGTTTTATAGAAAACAGTAAAATAAAACTTATATTTTGCGAAGTTTTTAGTTTTTTTTTTCATTAAAATCCTTTAAAATGTAGAGAAATTCGACCCAAAATCAAGAAAAATGGACTTTAAACAAATTTAATTTTTTTTAAAGTTCCGGCAAAATGTTCATTATTTATTTAGGAAACACAAAAAATTATCAAGAACAGGAAAAAAACAGAATACCATTTTGTTTAATATTACTTCGAACTTAAAAGTTATTTCAATTTTAATTTGAATAATATGACTTTTTACGTGCAATAAGAAGTCACTTTACTTATTATTGTTAATAATGTTAGCTACTAGAAAAACCAAATTTCGATCTTCTGCTTCCAAAATTTAAATGTGTGCAGCTGTTTTTAAGTTTAAGTTTTACTTTTTATAATTAAAGCACATAATTATCTGGCTTTTGCGCCCTCTCGTGCCGTCAATAGTAGCTAAAACTAAAAAATTCTTTCACACGGGTTCGAATTATGGCGTTAGCTATTGAACAGTATAACTTCGTTACAATATAAGATATAGTTATTTTTTGTATTTTTGTCTATGGAACAAAGCACTGTGCGGGCATAGCATATTGACTTCTTTGTAGTTAGATTAAACATCGATATCAAACATCTTTTTTTATTACAATTCTCGTATACACAAAATCACGAAGTACAGTTTTTATAGCGTCAACTGACTCATTATTGTTTTGCATAAATCTTGTTAAATTTTATTAATTTGCATATTCATTAATTAAATGCAAATTAGTACAAATACGGGATTCTACCAACGCACGCACAGTGGTTTAAAAACTTATTTATTTTGAATATAATTCGGTTTCTCGATATCAAATTGATAATACATAATTACACAACTACAAAGCCGAAGCATTTTTGAGTTGATCTGCAGACGGTCACGGCAAAAGTAAACACCTGGGGCCCTGTAAAAAACACCATATTTGTTTAAGGGTTTTTCCCCCGATTTGCCCTATCCAAACTTAACCAATTTTGAAAAAAAAAATTATGAATTATTGTTAAATTTCTACGAGAGCAAAGCACCGATTGCAATAAAGTGAAAGAATTTTTAACGATTATATCTTGGGTACATAGTGAAGAAAAGATTGTTTTTTGAAGACAACACTGCCCGCGAAGGGTTTTGCTTGTCTGCAAAAAACAGTGAGACTAACTACATTACAGTTTTTCTTAAAGCAAGTGTATTAAAAAAAGCATGTGCAAATTTAAAACCTTGTACAATAAGCTGAAGTTAATATAGGTAGACCCGTAACACACAAAATATAGATCTCGAAACTGCAGGCACTTCAAGAAAATTTTAAATAGAGCCGGGGGCCTAGAAACAGGCCAACAGGATGATGCGGCTCATATGCAAGATCGGGGCCCAAACGAAGTAGCTCGAAAGCGCTTCTGAAGTGAAACATTTACATAGCAGAAAACTAAGGAACCCGGTAAAATGCCACAATTGATAACATGTGGCATTTTGAAAGCGTAAAATTTTTTCCAAGAATTTTCTCAATTTTAGTTGGCAGTGGTTAGAGACAAAAACCCATGACAGGTTTCTAACTAGGCGCAGTTGTAGTGACAATTATAGAAAAATTATATAGCGGATACTTACACAAATATTTGTTTTATAAAATTACATAAGTACATATGTAGTTTAATCTTTGTCAATTTAAAAATTTTCAAAACTATTCTAATTTGTAGTCCACAACTTGTTTGAAACAAAAAAACATAAAATCATCTAGATTTTTCTTAAGTTTAGTACTTCTCAAACCTATTAAAATGAGAAATAAATTCACAACTTATTTCCTCATACTTCAAGAATCCATTAAACATTTTTCTCACATTAAATAATGTAATTTAATCTTGCGTAACAGCAATAACGGAAAAAACAATGTAATTTACAAATGCTACAACAACTGGAACAAAACAAACAGAGCCACAAACTAACCGCAGATATGTCAGTGAACAGAAAAAAGTTTCAAGTTAAAAACTCTAACATTCTTTTAAGAATAACCAGAGAACATATTAAAATTCCTTGCTCCCTACACACACACACACATTCCCAATGAGACATTTCCCAGTTGGCCATGAATATAAGACATCTTAAACGTATATGAAAATATCTTAATATAATCGTTGAAAAAAATTTCTAACAAATGGCTATAAAATCATACAAGACTAGCAGAGCAAATATTTCTTGCACCATGTCGTTGGCGACTCTATAAGCGGAGAGTTACTCCACCTTATCGTAAGAGGTTACTTAAGGGAACATTTCGCCTTGTAGTCGACGAGGACATAACGAGATTTCTAACTCTTATTACTCTTAAAAATATTGTCTTTCAGTTATTGCAAGGCTAAGTGCACCTTCATATAAAACATTTAATATGCCATCGCCAAAAAGTCTTCCTACATAATATTTTGGATATATAAAATTTGACATCTCTGTACACGTTGAAATGAAGATGCGGAAAGTAAAAATCAGAAAATCATATTGAATATCGCCAAAGAATGGATAATGAATTTCGACCTATAATAACTTATTGACCTGTGGTCTAGCGGCCAAATGCCTCCCAAAGTATAACTGAGAGTATAACTGCACGCCACTACCGCATGCAATCGAGGCAATGTTTATTAGGCGAACGACCCCATGTCAGCTTTGCATATACGATGCATAAGCGATATCATTTATATATATAATAAATCAGTCAAGTGCGAGTTTAATGTGCTGTTTATGTAACCCAATTGAACAAAACGTCTAGAAAATTTGTATAGGAATAACTCAAAAAATTGAGTGCGTACTATGTTTAGTACAACTTTAATTTTTTTAATGTTAATTTTTTTATGTCTTATGACTCAGCCTTTAATTTTAAACCTAAAGTCATAATCGCGAAAATTGCATCAATGTTGGAACACCCATTAAATTTTAGTAATTGTTGTTATAGCGGCCATGGTAATACACTTTCTATAAAAATATACGTGCGCCTACCTACTGCGGTTCAAAAAATTAGGTAATACGCCCTTTTGATATTAGTAATTATTACAGATTCTACCTATTAGGGTTCAAAAAATAAGGCTATTTACGTAAAAATGATGTCTCTGTCGGAACACCCTTTAATTTTGTTATTTGTTATAGCGGCCATGGCAATTCTCTTTCTATGAATATATCAAGAGTCTACTTATTACTATTAAAAAAATAAGTTACTATACGTGAAAAACATGCCACTGTCAGAACACCCTTTAATTTTTAGTAATTGTCATAACGGTAATGGCAACACATCTTCTATACAAATTGGAAAAGTCTAACTATTACGGTTCAAAAAATATGTCGTTATACATGCAAAACACGTCACTGTCGGAAAACCCTTTAAATTTTTATTGTTTTTATAGGGGTCATAGTAATACACCATTTGTGAAAATTTCAAGAGTCTATCTATTATGGTTAAAAAAAATAGTTAATGTTAATGCAAATCACGTTACTGTCGGCACACCCCTTTAATTTTTACTATTTGTTATAGTGGCCATTGTAATACACCTCCTGTAAAATCTTCAAGAGTCTACCTATTATCATTCAAAACTTATGCCATATACATGCAAATCACATTACTATCGGAACACCCTTTAATTTTTAGGTTTATTTGTTTATACTTGTTTCTATAGTGAAATAAGTTATAATTACTGTTTGTAAATCTTTAGTCTATGACTCCTACAGTTCAAGAAATAAACACATATTCGTGAATAACACCTCTCTATCGGAACACCCTCTTAGTTTTAGTATTTGTTGCTATAGCGACAACAACTATACATCATCTGTGTTCCAGAGATAAAAGGCGCTGACAGACGGACAGACATTGTAGCGAAAACAATATGGTTTTGTTTTTATCCTTTGGGTACGGAACCCTAAAAACATCGAAAAATTTCTACGAATATGCGTTATACGCGCACTTTTATGATGGTGTGTTTTCTCTATATAAAATATATTTATACAGACGAAAACGTATTGTCCAGCAACGCGGCCAGGGTTACTCGAGTAAAGTATAACTTTGGGCATTCTTTGCATTTATAGTCAAGATAGTCTCAGATGCCTTCGGAAGGCATAAGTAGAAGAAAAGAAGTTTAAAGGCTGGATCGGATGCCTATGGAGAAAAGTGTTAAAAATATAGTTATGTATGGATCAACATTTGCATTTTACTGATAGTTCACTTATAGACGGTAGAGCAGATGCCTACCCAGTTGAGCTGTGTTTGTCCAGCAGTCTGTGGACGTACTTGTTCCTTTACCAGGAATTGCTTGGGTTGCTGCAAGCGTTGGACCACCTCTTGGTAAGTCGGGTGCATGAAAGAAAGGTTGTCATTTCACATCGATAACCTGTCAAATTAAGCATGTGTATAACTGAACAGATGTGCCTTAATTATTGAGTTAACGTTAATGGCGAAGATGAAGAGACTGCTCCTAAATGAGACTAATACAATAGAGCACATATTTTGTATCAAATCCCATCACTGGCCATCATAAGGCTCAGGAGCATTGATACACCCATGATAAATGTGAATGCCATAGGGATTCCAAGACGTAGACAAATGCTAGCTAACTATTATAAAGAATCCAGGTGTACGCAGATGGTCGACAGTCTGAAATTACAAAAAGTGCATGCATCGTCAAAAAATAGTCGTCTACAACAGTTTGGTTAACTAGGTTTCTAAGTTCACACCACACAACAATGCATGTGTGTAATCGTGTATGTGTAAACAAGTTGGTATGGATGAAACGGTTGTGAATTAAAAGCCACAAGTGCCACCAGATTTCTAAACGTAACAAATGACAATTTAAAAAAAAGAAAACTAGAAAAACACATCCCTTGGGTTTAAATACAGCTCTGATTTACATTTAAAACCACCAAATACTGGCAAACAGCGTTAAAAACAAATGTTGTGGAACATTAGTTATTTTATTTTTATTGCGGCGCATTTTCAATCTTTGCAACACTTCATTTTAATGGAAAAATAAAAATAAAGAAAATGGCAAACGGTATTTTTTACCTTGACAGCATAAGAAGCAAGTTAACATGTTTTAATTATTCCTTGCGACCACAAATCTTATTAAGAAAGGAATAGAGTTGTTGGTAAAATTCTTTTTCCTTTGTGAGGGAAACGCTAATCATAAATTAGCTTTTGTTGAAATATGCTTGTTCTGGTGCTATACTCAAAAGTCGCCTTAATAGCAAAGTTTAAGAACTTTTAAAAACTGTTATATGACTGGCCGAAAGGAGTTTACTCAAACTCGCCTGAGCCAACTACAGGAGCAGTTCCCCAAGGTAATAATTTTGAATGTATGTGAAGATAAATATGTATTTAACTAGCAGAGACAAAAACCATTTTTTAACATAGCTCATTTGACAGTTAACAGAGCGCTGTTAATCACTTATCAGACGTCTTTTTTCGGACTTTGCATTTTTAGGAGCTTATACCAGGGAAAGATGACCAGGTCCAACTAAAAAAACCGAAAGGATATGTTGCTCCAAAACATGCTTTGTGGTATAATAGTGGAATATGTAAAATTACTTTGGAAACAGAAAATCGGGTTTAAAAAACGATTTTTTTTGGAAGTTTCATGTCTGTATAATCCTGCTTAGAGTCCTGACTTACTTATCCAGTTGAAAATTTTTAAGCTTATCTGAAAAAAAAGTTACTAAGACGCGTTCCAAAAGCCAAAATTTTAACTCATCTTGGCATTTCTAATGGAATGTTTGCAAAAGTTAGTTTATTTCATCAAACGGTATCTGCAAGCCGTAATTGATGTCAATGGATGCCATAATAATTACTGATTGTCTTTAAATTTCATATCCATCACATTTTTTCATAAATTTGTTTTTTATTATTACTTTTGCTGTTTTTATGTTATACTAGCTGTGCCCGCCACGTCGTGGGCGTCCTGATAATATTTTGCCCGATTTTGCTTTGAAAGTATTCCACACCTAATTTAAGACTTACTTTTATAGAGTAGCACCTATAAGAGAAAAATGCAACTAAACTAAGAAGAAACTAACAATAACACTCAAGTCGTAGTATTCCTACCAAATTTAAAAAATTGACGCTAAATAACAAAAACAATGTAATCGCATAATTACGCATAAAACGATCTGTGTTTTAAAATATACAACTTTAAAAATTAAAGGTTCAGAGCTGTACTAAACAGTACTTTTATACCGGATAGCGTACTTTCACTATATTTTTCCACTTTCTCTTGGAATTTTTGCGGAAAAAAAGTATCCTATATTGGGACCAGGATACTTAGCTACATTCTCACAAAATTTTGTTAAAATCCATCCCGTAGTTTTTGCGTGATGCAAAAGTGAGTTACTATTTTATTATATGTATATAGATATGCATAGGTGAAATTTATTTTATTATTTAGTAAAAAAAAGTAATAAAAATAAAGAAGGAAACAACATTTTCTATTAAAAAATTCAAAACCACAACTTTTTTCACTATGTAAAAATACTTCCTTGACAGACTGTACTTGTATTTGGACCACGCGGTATATCCCAATATTTTATCACCGAGTGAAAATGTATTTGAAAGGAGAAATAATAGTTCAATACACCTTTTTATTTTGCTCTTTAGTATGTATATTAATAAAGGGTATGTAAAATTCGTTGCAACCCAATATACTATTTACTTCTTTTAATACCATAATTTAATTTGCCAAGTTTACTTGCTGTGCATAAAGTTTATTTTGATGCAGATGAAATGAATAGTTCGACTAATAAAATTTCAAATATTCAATTTGTTTATTTTGATAAGTATTCAAGGAAGCCGGTTACTGTGTTACCAACTGTTAACTGGCAATAATTCGATAAGCGTCCAGAAAATGCAATTAAAAAAAAACACAAAAGGAAACAAGTCTGCGACCTTTATTTCACGAATGCGAAACAAAAAAAATGTTGCATTCAATTGATTTAGAATTAATTTACAAGTATTGGGTTTGAAAAACACGCACCCAATCACCCAATTAAATATGCTGAAAAACAAAATGTTAAATACTTCTGAGGTATCTTAATCCAATATTGTTGTTTTTATAGTGCAAACAAAATCTTAGGTGTTACTACTTTTCCAAGGAATTTGCTTAATTACTATTTTTGTAATTTAGACTTGAAAAAAAAAAACAAATTTACCAGAACAACAACACATTGCAATATAAATAGATACATGATGAATAAGTGCCTGCAAAATAAAACGGTGCTATTTTATATTTCATGTACGTGGCATACTCAGTTCAAAAATATAACATTCGTTAATGAATATCCGACTTAAGGCTAATCCACGCTCTTAATCTATACATATAATAAAATAGTAACTCATTTCCTGTCTGTCTGTCATTCTTTGTTTGTGTTCGAATCACGTAAAAACTAATGGTTGGATTTCAACAAAATTTTGTGAGAAGGTGCCTCGGTATCCGGGTTCCAATATAGGATACTTTTTTTCCGCATAAATGTCATATTTCCAAGAGAAAAGGAGAGAAAAAGTAGTAAAAGTACGGCGATATTTTTAACGATTTAAAAGTACTGCATATTTTAAGGAATATTTTTTTTTGAAAGCAGTATTAGTATTTCAAGCAATGTTGCACAACAGGTGGCGCTCGCTGTTTTAAAATAGTGTCTATCTTTTACGGTGCTTTACAATAATTTTTAGAATTTTATATACATTTTTGAATTTTATCCAGGGATAGGTATATTTATATAAAGTAAATACGAAGGAGTCTTAAAATTTGGTGTGGATTACTTTCAAAGCAAAACCGAATAAAATATTGTCAGGACGCATACAACGTATTTATAAAATATGGTACATAAGTTTTAACTGCGAACCACTAAAATGCTGAATAATATCATATCTAAATGGGATTGCCAGATACCAAAAGTCAAATAACTGGAGAATGAAAAAATTTTACCTGGATTTTGAAAAAATAACTGGACAATTTAAAAATGGACTTATAGTTCAAAAAAGCAAAATTTTATTAAAATTTTTATTTACAAAAAAAATAAAACTGGAGTGGCCTACACCCAACTTTACTATACCTCATGGAAACAGATATTTTTATGAATATTTTACATAAGAAATAAAAGTTCAAAGTATATTCGAATCAAAAAAATAGGAGTTTTTACGATGGTTATAGTGCAAATTTGCAGTGGATATTGAAGTAGATCGTGAGCATACTTTTTAAATACATTGTATTTTTGTGCAAAGCATTTAATTTTCTTTAAAAAAAATCTAGCAACTCTTTAAATTACAAAAGAAAAATAAATACAAATAAAACACAAAAAAGAAAATAATAAACAAGATTATTTGTCATTTTTACAAAAAATTTTTTTAATATTTTTCCTTTTTTAACCGACTTCAAAAAAGAAGGAGGTTATCTATTCGTCTGAAGGTTGCTTTTTTTATGTATGTAACCGCAGAACTCAGTCATTTCTGAACCGATTTTCTTTATTTGAAAGGTTATGCCTTCAGGTTGGTCCCATTTAAAAATCAGTTCATTATATTAAAAATTAAAGGGTGTCCCCATACAACATACATGTTTTTTACGTGTATGAAGAACCGTAAAGGGCACCAAATTAAAATTTTAAAAAATTGCATGTCGCTATAGCTGCCAACATCAGAAATTAATAAAAAAATAAATTTCAAATTTAAAAGGTGTCCCCATAGGTGACGTAATTTGACCTATTTGAGCCTATCTTTTGAACCATTATAGACAAAACCTTAAAAATTTTACAGAATGTCGATTACTCTGACCGTTATAATAAAATGTATAAATATTCACAATTTTAAAGGATGCTCTAATAGTTCATTTAATTTGATGTATATGTCCATTGAACAGTTGTACACAGACCGCTGAAATTTACAAAGAACCTGTATTGCTAAGTCCGCTATAACAAAAAGTATAAAATTTGAATTTGGAAATAAAATAGTGTCCCAATAGTTAATGCAATTCTATGTATGTGGCCAAACTTTTGAACTATTATAGACAGAGAGCTGAAATTTACAAGAAACCTGTATTGCAAAGTCCACTATAGCAAGTATACAATTTGAATTTAGAAACTAAATTATGTAATTTGATCTATATGGCCCTATCTTTTGAACCGTTAAACACAAACACTTGAAAATTAGGCAAAATATCCACTACTTTCTCTGGTATAATATTTGGAATTATAATGTAAAGGGTGTCCCAATAGTTCATGTAATTTGATATATATGGTTAAACTTTTTAACCGTTATAGACAGATAGTTGAAATTTATAAAGAATCTTTGTGGCCAAGTCCTCTATAACAACAGGTCTTTAATTTAAAACTGTAAATTAAAGGATGTCCGAATAGGTGATGTTATTTGATCTATGTGGCCCTATCTTTGAAACCGTTATAGACAGAGGCTTGAGTGGTGTCCCCAAAAATACGGAATGGTGAAAATGCTTGACATTCACATAGTCTTTACTTTTTTACGCTAATTTTGGCGCATCTATTTGGTTTAAATCTAATTCTTACAGATTACTTCTTACATTTTTAGTTTCTAATTAGTGTCCTTCTATCTGTTTTGAAGTCGGTTTTTTTTGCAAAAATTATTTTAGTAATATTTAAAAAATTGTTGCTTATTTTTATTTGCATCTGTTGCTCAAGTGCAAACGAAGCAAAGGAAGCAAATTTCAAGTAAGCATGTTGTAACGCCAAAAGTCGTTGCTTGTTTTTGGCAACACAAATATATAGTATTAAGTCAGAAATTGAATTATGTTTTGTTCTAGTTATTTTTATTTTTTTTTATGAAATGAATATTAATATTAATTTTAAGTTAATTGTTAATGCAAACTAGGATAAATAAGAACGCCATCTATTGCCCAAATGCTCATCTCGTTATACACGGTTGATTTGTTTTTTATAATTATATAAGCGGTTGATTGTTGTTACTACCAAGAACACAGCTGTTCCTACTGTCATCAGTATTAATACGTATGTACATGAGTGTGTGTATTATATTGTGTAGAACAAAAGGGTATAAAAGCGCGACTTGTTGAATGATTTGGAGAGTTGAGTTGCGACTGCCGTGAAGGTAAGAACTAAACTTTCGTGGATTTTATAAGTCCCAATAATTTTTAGTGATTATCCTCATAGTAGAAAAATAATTCAACTTAAAAGGGATAACACGAAGTGCGTCTAGTGGATTTTCTAAATCTCTGTAAACAATTCGTGTTATCTCTGAGCGCGTTTTACAGCTCCATCGCGGTGGTAACTAAGGAGGACTTTGTAAGGCCCCTTATAAATCAACGAGTAGCGCTGACCATTCAGGAAGGAGCACTCGAAGACGTGGGCAAAAGTGTTTATTCTGGTTTTTTTTTGTTACGAAAATTAGAAATAAAAGATGAAATTATAAGGTTGTAATTTCTTGTGTTTTATTGCGCGACCCTGGACGTCGCTGAGTTTACCCTAGCAATATTACGCGACAGAAAGGTCGTGACAATTGGCGCCCGAGCAGGGACATCAGTTTATATTCATAAAAAAAAAACCAAATAATAAGGGAGGATTTACATCACGGAAAATGTTGAAGACCTCATGGGCTTACACCTTACGAAGAGACGAGTTGGTTAAGTACCTCAGCCAGTTCGATCAAGACTCTTCAGGCAATGTCGAGGACCTTCGGAAGCGATTTGCCAAATTCCTAGCCAATGAGCATCCGGCCGCCCGAATGCCTGAGCTGCTGACGCTACAAGCGGTGCATGATGGCAATAATAGTATGACTGGCATAGCTTCAGGTGGAAAGTTGCCAGCATCGAATGAAACAACAAGTCCCACACCATCGCCAGTAAAACCTGAAGGGGTCGCATCAGACATGAATAAACTGCTAGTTCCAGAAAACCGTCCGAGCCGATTAGGATCCCCCAGCTCCCTAAAGACTACACAAGCCATACCGGATGCGGTACAATCTTCACAAACCGAAGAGCGTCTGCGGGTCATTGAGGTAGTGCGAAAATGGGGAATAAAATACAAAGGCGGGAGAGACCCATTAGGATTTACGGAACGCCTAGAAGAACTAGCGGTCATGTATAACGTCGAGCTGAACCAGTTGCCGCGGGTGATGCCGGAAGTCCTACAAGAAAAAGCCCTGGTGTGGTACCGCAACAATAATAAACACTGGACGCAGTGGGGTACTTTTAAAGAAGATTTTTTTTCGTTTTTCCTTCCTCCGCGATATTTTGAAAAACTGGAAGACGAGATTCGAAAGAGGATCCAAAAACCTCGAGAGACCTTTAAAGACTATGTGTTGGCCCTACAGGAATTGATGCGTCCTACAAAACTTTCCGAAACACAAAAGATGGAAAGAATTTTCCATAACGCTCACCCAGACTACCAGTGGTATATTCGTAGGAAGGATTTTAGCACATTAGACGAACTTCTTCAGCTGGCCGATGACCTTGAAAGCATTCCAAAGTCTTCCCAACATGGCCGAGGAGAACAGCTTCGAATGATATGGGATAGCTACAAGCCAAATTATAGATCACAGGAAACCCTACCTTATGCAAAAAGGGAGAAAGAAACCCAGCTTTTCTGGGAGAAGGGAAGAGTTAAGGCCCTGATGAAAATTGAAGACAAACTAATGTCAGCGATCGTGGACACAGGAGCCACGAAAAGTTTTATTTCCGCTAAGCTTTCACAACAATTAGCCACCCAAATAGCCCATAAGCCCGTTCATATAGAAGTGTTTCTTGCCGATGGCTCAAGAAGAGTTATAACTGAAGCCGTACACGTAAGGGTAATCTTTGGCAACAAGGCAATTATGTGTGATTTCCTAGTCATGAAGGAAGCCATGGAAGATATTGTGCTGGGATTAGATGCACTTCAACATCTGGGTACAACCATTAGCTGTGCCGGACACAAAGCAAGCTATCGTCCCGGGAAAAGACAAAAGGGGAATGGTGACGGAGAGATCGGTACGGAAAAGGTAAGAAGTATTTATAATTTACCTGTAAGTTCCACGGAATTCGTCAACGAGGATCGACAGGTATCTATTAGCGATAAAAGCGCAATAGAATTATTCCTGGACACAGAACTTGCTAAGTTCCAAAATATGAAAGGTTTATCCAATATCGCTAAACACAAAATTGTTATGAAAGACGATCGACCAATAAAAATTCGATATGCCCAAAGAAATCCGGCCATGCAAGCTATCATTGATGCAGAAGTGAACAAATTAATGGAACTGGGGTGTATTGAACCCTCCCGTAGCCCTTTCAGTTTTCCGATTACGCTAGTGAAAAAGAAAAATGGCACTTGGCGAACCTGTATGGATTTTCGACAGCTAAATATGCGATCTGTACCGGATGCTTACCCGTTACCTAGAATCGACAGCATTTTGGACAGATTACGAAATGCCAAATTTATCAGCAGCCTGGATTTAAAAGATGGCTATTGGCAAATTCCTTTAGAGGAGGAAAGTAAGAAGTATACAGCTTTTGCAGTTACTGGTCGTGGATTGTATCAGTGGCGAGTGATGCCGTTCGGACTCCACTCTGCCCCAGCAACGTTTCAAAGAGCATTAGACAGGGTAATTGGTCCTGAAATGGAACCCTACGCTTTTGCTTATCTCGATGATATTATTGTCATTGGAGCTACTTATGAGGAGCACAAAAATAATCTGAAAGAGGTATTCCGACGCCTAAGGGCAGCAAATCTTAAAATCAATACGGAAAAGTGTGAATTCTTCAAAACCCAAACAAAATATTTGGGCCACATCATAACTCCTAATGGCATTCAAACAGATCCCGATAAGGTAGCGGCCATAACTAAAATGGTAGCGCCAAACAATGTTAAGGAAGTACGACGCTTTCTAGGTGTAACATCGTGGTACCGCCGATTCGTACCGGACTTTGCAATCATTTCCAAACCCTTGACATCCCTACTGAAGAAGGGTAAACACTGGAAATGGGGCGAAGAACAACAAAATGCCTTTCAGACACTGAAAGCCAAACTTACCAAGGCCCCAGTGCTAGCTTGCCCTGATTTTAAAAAGTCGTTTACACTGCAGACGGATGCAAGTGAATACGGATTGGGCGCGGTGCTGACCCAAAACCTCGATGGCGCAGAACGGGTGATTGCCTATGCTAGCCGACACCTAAATGGAGCTGAAAAAAACTATTCAGCTACAGAGAAGGAATGTCTGGCAATAGTCTGGGGCATACGTAAAATGAGATCGTACTTAGAAGGATATGAGTTCATAGTTGTTACCGACCACTTAGCGCTTAAGTGGTTAAATAGCATCGATAATCCTACTGGAAGATTAGCACGCTGGGCGCTTGAACTGCAGCAGTACCGGTTCACAATACAGTATCGGAGAGGCAAGCAGAACGTTGTGGCAGATGCATTATCAAGACAGCCTGTGGACGCCTGTAACGTCATAAAAGTAACTGACACCACTCCGTGCTCTTGGCTACAACAGCGAATGGATGAAGTAAAACAGAATCCTGAGAAATTTCCTAATTTCTCTGTCATCAACAACCAGCTCTACAAACGTTTTTCCCGCGGAGTGAATGATGAAGACTGTATCCCTTGGAAGTTGTGCGTCGCAGGTCCTTTAAGGAGACAGGTAATAGGTGAAAACCATGATACCCCCGTGGGCGGACACCTGGGTACAAGGAAAACCTTAAATAAGGTGGCTAGTCGGTATTATTGGCCAGGAATGTCCAGAGATGTCAGCCAATACGTCCGAAAATGCAAGTCGTGTCAGAAGTACAAAGTAGCACAGCAGTTGCCTGCGGGCGAGATGCTAACCCGTATTCCAGAAGAGCCGTGGGCCACCATATGCGCCGACTTTGTAGGACCTCTACCTAGAACTAAACACGGGAATACGACCCTGCTCGTTTTGTTTGACAGATTTTCAAAATGGTGTGAATTGGTGCCGCTCCGGAAAGCAACGGCAGAGAGCCTGATAAAAGCCTTCCGTGAACGCATAATTTCCCGCTACGGTGTGCCGAAAAAGATAATCACGGATAATGGCACGCAGTTTACATCAAGGATATTTAGACGATGGTTAGAAGAGATGGGAGTACAACAACAGTGCACCGCCCCATATACCCCTCAGGAAAACCCAACGGAAAGGGCAAATCGTACTATAAAGACGATCATTGCACAGTTCTCCGGTAGGCAGCATAATACATGGGACGATTTATTACCAGAAATCATGTTAGCCATTAACACTAGCGTAGCGGAGTCCACCGGTTACTCTCCGGCTTACCTTACGCAAGGGCGAGAGCCACGGTTACCCAAGGCCTTATACGACAAAGTGACTATAGGCACGGGATCACGCAATCCAGTACCATGCGAGCGAGCGAATGAGCTAAAGGAGGTATTCCAAATTGTGAGACGTAATTTGGAGATTGCTGCACAAAAGCAACAATACCATTATAACTTACGTCGCCGTTCATGGAAACCAAGAATCGGCGAACAAGTGCTTATACGACAGCACCCGCTTTCAAAAGCAATCGACAATTTCGCTGCCAAATTAGCCCCGAAATACGAAGGACCATACGTGGTAATGGAATTTATATCTCCCGTGATAGTTAAAGTCAGTAATCAAAGAAATAATGAACAACGAACGGCACACATTGGCGAACTAAAGTCTTATTATCCATAAGTTACTAATCTCGGGTCACCGTTTTTTTTTTCCTTGTAGATTAATTACCCACAACAAAGTCAAAGGCAGTTGAAGAAGATGACTCCAAATACAAAGAAGTTTGAAAGAACGAAAGCCAAATTTCAAGAGAATCTAAGACGTGCGCAGGACAAAGGAAGAAGGACCATATTGTTAGATGATGACTTCCCGAGTACCAGCAAAGGTAGAGTACGAACTACAAAACCTTCGAGACAACCGAAAACGCCTCTAACCAACAAACGTAAGGGCTCGCGTCTCCAATCAGGACACAGAAATACGCGTATTAGGAGCACTACCTCGCAATTCCACCCTTCTAAGGCCAACAAAAAGGTGTTCGACGCGGAAGATTTGTGCAAAATGCCGCTGCCAACAGAATCACCACCACCGCCACCACCGATATACGATGACAGTCTCTTGGAAAGTCCTCACGGAGCAGAATCACCACCACCGGCCCCACCGATATACGATGACAGTCTCTTGGAAAGTCCTCATAGAGCAGAATCACCACCACCGGACCCACCGATATACGATGACAGGTTCTTGACAAGTCCTCATAGGGAAGAAACACCACCACTACCTTTCCCCGAGGGGGAAGAAGTATTTATTGAAAATCCGCCGAACCTGGCAACGCCACCACCACCTTTTCCATTGTACGAGGAAATTCTACATAATTCCCCGATGTCAGTAGGAAAAACTTACAACGACCAGGGTTACTATACATTAGAAGACCTACGGAATTCGGCCGATCCAATATTAGAGGAGATTATACGTTTGTTCTTTGGAGCCGAAGAGCGTACCATCGAGCGTCGGCCGCCTTCACCACCATCTCCCCAGACGATTTCCACACTAGACTGGGAGGATGAGGGATATTGTTACCCGTCACCGCCTAAGCGAAGAGGACTGGCATCGGTGGAATTTCAAGATCGGCAGTACCGACAATGGGGTCTGCAATGTTATGAGCGGGCCATGATCGTGCGGCTTCTAGTACCGGCAACACAGCACACTCCCCAGATAGAATGGAATTCATCCTCACGTATTGTTCCGGAAATCACAAGCAGCCAGACCTTCCTAAGTCCCGGCAGCGCAGCCAATAGTAGTGACGCTATAACTATTCCGAGGACACCAGGTAGGGAATGGTTCTGTAATTGGATCCGTGAGTACAATTCAACACCTCCACGAAGTTCACCGAAATCAATCAACGGGGACGAAATCTCGGTACAAACAACTTCACCCATGGCTGCGACACCTACGACGGTGATTTCGTCGAACGCGTCACCGCTGTCTCACCCCTCACCATCAAAGGAAGAGCTAGTAGAAAGATCCACCACGCCTCCGATACCAACTGTTTCTTGCTGGGTGAATTATACACAAGCCCCCCCTGAATTAAGACAGGCCATTGATGATGCAATAGGCCACAAAACTAATAGGCGGCAAATACGATTCCGAAGACAGATTCGAGGACAAGAATACCGAGTAGCGATTGCACGTAGCGGCCAGGTGCAGATCCAGTGGTTCCAACCATGAAACCTGAGTGAAGTTCCTTAAGTCAACGAGAGGGGTAGTGTAACGCCAAAAGTCGTTGCTTGTTTTTGGCAACACAAATATATAGTATTAAGTCAGAAATTGAATTATGTTTTGTTCTAGTTATTTTTATTTTTTTTTATGAAATGAATATTAATATTAATTTTAAGTTAATTGTTAATGCAAACTAGGATAAATAAGAACGCCATCTATTGCCCAAATGCTCATCTCGTTATACACGGTTGATTTGTTTTTTATAATTATATAAGCGGTTGATTGTTGTTACTACCAAGAACACAGCTGTTCCTACTGTCATCAGTATTAATACGTATGTACATGAGTGTGTGTATTATATTGTGTAGAACAAAAGGGTATAAAAGCGCGACTTGTTGAATGATTTGGAGAGTTGAGTTGCGACTGCCGTGAAGGTAAGAACTAAACTTTCGTGGATTTTATAAGTCCCAATAATTTTTAGTGATTATCCTCATAGTAGAAAAATAATTCAACTTAAAAGGGATAACACGAAGTGCGTCTAGTGGATTTTCTAAATCTCTGTAAACAATTCGTGTTATCTCTGAGCGCGTTTTACAGCTCCATCGCGGTGGTAACTAAGGAGGACTTTGTAAGGCCCCTTATAAATCAACGAGTAGCGCTGACCATTCAGGAAGGAGCACTCGAAGACGTGGGCAAAAGTGTTTATTCTGGTTTTTTTTTGTTACGAAAATTAGAAATAAAAGATGAAATTATAAGGTTGTAATTTCTTGTGTTTTATTGCGCGACCCTGGACGTCGCTGAGTTTACCCTAGCAATATTACGCGACAGAAAGGTCGTGACAATGTATGTATATTTTGTTCTTCTGTTGATAAAAGCGATGCATTTTTGTATTTTCACCTTTGCACAGTTTGCACTACCCATCGTGAAAACCCCTAATAATTATTTTCTGTTTGGAGTATCAAGTAAACTACCCCTACCCCATTCCCGATTATGGCCAAAAACTATACAGCTCTGCATTTTATTTTGATATGTTAGTTTAGGATCGTGGTTACATTCGTTTCGCTATTTCTGCTTTAATTAGAGGCACGATTAGTTCTTTGTAAATGCGACTGTAATCATTCGTAAAATTCAGTTTCTGCCAATAAGCCAATTTATTTGCACTGCTTTAAACTTCATTTGTATAAATTTTGCTTCTATGTAACCTTTCCAGGTTAAGCCTCGATCGAGATGTATGCAAAGGTATTTAACCTCCGGGTCTTGTGGTATAGTTTAGTAATTTATTCGAATATGAGGGCATGAGTCCCTATGCAATGTGAATGTTATATGAAAACATTTTTGATCATTCATTTTTATTCTCCATTTTTGCAAACAATTCCAAAGAAAATATATAGTATTGCAAATATTGGGAGGGGGAATTTGCGTTTTAATTAGGTGGGGCTAGCTCAGCAAATCTCCTTCCTTAAGTTCCAACGTACGACCAGTTAAATCAATTTTTAAAAGCTTACAGAAATTTTTGGGCAAATTTTTCTTCAACTTATAAACTAGACCTTCGTGTCTGCCAAACTTTGTCGAACGCTTGAGTCACGTCTACGAAAAGGGCGGAACAATATTTTCTTTCTCCAAAAGCCTTTTTAACTACATTTACCAATCTGTGCGTTTGTTCGATAGTGCTATGCTGTCTTCTAAAGCCGAATTGATGATTCGGAATAAATCCTTTTTAGCTCAAAATTGGGTTCAGCTTATTAATTAGTATATCAAATAGCTTTGATATACTTGATAACAGGTTTATTGCTTTGATGTTTATTGGATATGATTTTATCTTCGTGTGATCTTTTCCTGGCTTAGGAGAAAACTTTCAGTCTGGTGGATAATACTCAAGGCGTAGAATGGCATTAAAAATTAGATGTTGGTCGGTGTAAAAAGTCTATTACAGTGTTTGTATATGTTAATTTGATTCTCTGAAAATATTTTTTCTATACAAATAAATTCCTCTAAAATATTTATGGTGGTTAGTGAGTCCACCACATTAAAAACATACTCGGGTATGTTCTGTAATCCAAAACCGAGTGAAATTGAAATCGAATAAATTTTTAAAGACAAATTTAACTTAGTTTGCGCCTATTATTTTAAAACATTAGCAATCAAGTAAGTTGTGTGAATGGTCTTTAATCAAATGTATAAAAAATAATATCAAAATGTTGTAAGATTTAAAAGTTATGACAATTTAAAATTTCATTCGGACTCAATTTCACTCAGTAAATTAAAAAAAAAAATTAAATCACTATCTCAAAAACTTTAATAAAACTTTTTTTTAATATTTAATTTTTTAAATACTAGCGCTTTTCATGATTGGTATCATATTAAAGCGTATAAAATTTCCTTTAAAATGAGGGCTTACAGTACCGGAATTAGAATATATTTAATCCTCGAGCGAATATGCAAAAAATCGATATTTTTCTGCTTTCATAAGGTCAAGCGGAAAAACTGTAAGATATAAAGTGTATGTGCTCGCAGAACTCAGCCATTTCTGAACCGATTTTAAATTATTTTTCTTTATTTAAAAGGTTATGCTCACAGTTTGGTCCCATTTATTTGATTATTTTTTATTCCCATACAACATACATGTTTTTTACGTTTATTAAGAATATATATAATGCTGAAGCTATAGCATGCAACAACAGAAGTAATTGAAAAATAAATATAAAATTAAAAGGGTGTCCCCATAGGTGACGTAATTATGGGCCTATCTTTTGAACCTTTATAGACAATTCCTTGAAAATTTGACACAATGTCGATTACTATGACCGTTGTAATAAAAATTATAAATATTCAAAATTATAAATTAAAGGGTGTTCCAATAGTTCATTTAATTTGATGTATATGGCCATACTTTTTAACAGTTGTATACAGAACTTTAAAATTTACAAATAACCTGTATTGCTAAGTCCGCTATAACAGAAAGTATAAATTTTTCATGTGCAAATAAAAGGGTGTCCCAATAGTTAATGTAATTCTATGTATGTGGCCAAACTTTTAAACTGTTATAGACAGACAGCTGAAATTTACAAGGAACCTGTATTCAAAGTCCGCAATAACAAGTATACAATTTGCATTTAGAAATTAAAGGGTGCCTTTATAAATGATGTAATTCGACCTTTATGGCCCTATCTTTTGAACCGTTATAGACAAACACTTGAAAATTGGGCAGAATGTCCACTACTTTGTCTGATATAAATATATTATAAATATTTTAAATAATAATTTAAAGGGTGTTCCAATAGTTCATATAATTTTATATAAGTTACAGTTAAAACTTACAAAGAATCTTTGTGGCCAAGTCCTCTATAACAAAATGTCTTTAATTTAAAATTGTAAATTAAAGGGTGTCCCAATAGGTGATGTTATTTGATATATGTAGACATATCTTTGAAACCGTTAGAGATACAGGCTTGAATGGTGTCCCCATAAAAGCCGGATTCTAGTGAAAATAGCTTAACTTTTGAACAGTAATAGGGAGATGCTTGACATTCACATAGTCTACTTTCTTTTCCGCTAATTTTCAGGCATCTTTTTTTTGATTTAAATCTAATTTATACTTTTTATATTTTTAGTTTAGAATTTATGCCCTTCTTACTGTTATGAAGTCGGCTTTGTTTGGCAAGAATTATATAACCTTGGATTCCGTTGCTGGAATAATTTAAATTCTGTTAGTAAACAAGTTTCAGTATTCAGTATTGAGTTTTATTGAATTTTTTTTTATAAAATTATGGTTAAATAAGATGAATCAGTCAAAATGTTTATTTGCATTTTGTTAATTAAATCCCACATGCAGTTGGAGACATTTTGTTCCTTTATCATCGCTTTATTAAATATTTGTTTTAAAGGTTAGTTGTTCAGAAAAAAAAAAAACATAAAATAAAATAAATTAAAGAAAAAACTTACGATTTAATAAAATAATAAAAATTATAGAAATTTGCAAGTTTATAATTTAACAATTTGTGGTGAACGTCTATAATTTATTGGCGGATTGTATTTATGTATTTTTTATTGGCTTGGTAATTGAAGAGTTATTTCTGCTTTAAAATTTTAAATAAATATTTTTGCTTATTAATTTCTTATTTTTTTTTATTAAAATTGATTTTGTTATAAGCACTTTGTTCTGTTTAATTAAGAGTGATTTTAATTTAATTTTGCTGTTTAATTAAGAGTTATTATATTTATTTGGTTTATTTTCATAGTCTATTTGTCATACAATTCATAAATTCTAGTATTATTATTTTTATTATTAATTTAGAGGCCCTAAGTACCACGGATCTTCCAAAAGATCTTCCGTACTGATTTTGTGTTCATCGAACAAGTTCTAAGCTATGGATAAAGCCAATAATTGTATGCAGTAAATAATCATTCATATCCCCCGGAGACAACAACGATCTAATACTAAAACTTATAGGGTGTTCCAATAGAGAGGTGCTATTCACGAAAATGTGTTTATTTCTTGAACTGTAGGAGGCATACACTAAAAATTTACAAACTGTAATTAAAACTTAGTTCGCTTTATAAACAAGTCTATAAAAATAAACCTAAAAATTAAAGGGTGTTCCGATAGTGGTGTCATTTGCATGCATAAGGCCTACGTTTTGAACCATAATAGGTAGACTCTTAAAATTTTCATAGGTGTGATTTGCATGAATAAGGCCTAAGTTTTGAACCATAATAGCTAGACTTTTGAAATTTTCACAGAAGGTGTATAACTGTGGCCACTATAGCAAGAAATGCTAACACTTATAGGGTGTTCCGACGAGGGTGACGTGTTATTAGCCTTATGTATTTATTTCTTGAGCTATAGGAGGCAACCATTTAAAATTTGCAGTGATTTAAACATTGTTTGCATTATAAGCAAGTATACAATATTAAGCCTAAAAATTAACGGGTGTTCCGTTAGTGACGTGATTTGTATGTATATGACATAGGTTTGAACGATAATAGGTAGACTCTTGAAGATTTTACAGGAGGTGTATTACTATGGCCACTATAACAATTAGCAAAAATTAAAGGGTGTGCCGACAGTGACCTGATTTGTATGTAAATTTTACACCTTCTGTGTAAATTTTTGAAACGTAATAGGTAGACTCTTGAAATGTTTACAGTAGATGTTGTACTGTGGCCGCTGTAACAATTTCTAATATCTAAAGGGTGTTCCATCAGTGACACGTATATTACCTTATTTTTTGAACCGCAATAGGTAGGCGCAATTATGTTTTTATAGATAGTGTAATACCATAGCAGCTATAACAAAAATTGCTCAAATTTAAAGGGTGTTCCAACAGTGATGCCATTTTCGCGATTATGACTATAATTTTAAAATTAAAGGGTGACTCATAAGACATTAAAAAATTAGCAACTTGAATTTTTAATGTTATACTAAACATTGTACAGAACCATACGTGTGTGAGTCTTACTAACACTTGACTGATTTATTTTTTAGTTAATTTTGTTGAAATATAGAAAGATTTTTAAGTGGTTGATAAGACGCTTAAAGTATCTTTCTAAATTTGATCCTATACATTGTTTTTTTATTTTTCAAGTATTTATTTATTTTTTTGTAGATATATATATTTTTATATTTGTATATTTACTTATTTTCTTTGTAGTTAATTATTCATTTATTTATTTATTTATTTTAAGTAATTATTTGTCTAGTTTTTTTTACATTGTAAATAATGATATATAGGTATTTAATTTTTTCTTTTATTATTCGAATTTTTACAAATTTATTTATTTCAAATTCTTAACGTTTGTCTCCGCAAAATATTCACATAATTTCTAACAATGCGTAATTACGTTGCATGTAATTGGAGTGGGCTCCTCCCTTTCACACAAGAGTGTATGTCCATATGCCGATGTACATACATACACTGTTGACTATTTTAACTATTAAATTGCCTTCAACCTTTAGTCAGGCAACAACAATAAAAAAAACACAATTATTTTCAATTCTGAAAGGTCGATGAAGTAGAAAGAATTCTAAGACTTTGAAGTGGTACATATACTTGATGTTGAAGTTTGTTGGTCTGGTGTAGCCCCAAGAAGAAACACTTCAATTCATTCTTGGCGTACAAACACACGCGCACTTCCGTACAAACCACTCTAAACATACAGGCACACACACTTACAAACACTCAACAAATGAATTCACACAGATATTGTTTGCTTGTTTATAGATGGTTTTGTACTGCTGCTGCTTTTTTTTAAACGCATTTTCTACGAAATTTTTCATTTAATTTTTTTTTAATAAAAATTTAAATTTTTAGTGCTTTTTGCATCCAGACAAGGTTTTTTCTATATTCATAATTTTATTAACTTTTTTTTGTATTTATATTTTCACTACATCATTGAAACATTAAACAAACAAATGACATCATTTAACAAATATTCACAATTTAATTAGTTTTTTTTTCTTATTTCTTTTTCATATTTTGTTTAATATTTAATTACTTAATGTGTGGAAAAATGCTTGTAGTGTTCAGAATGAACACAATTCACACAAATCACATCTAATCACATTTAACAATAGTTTTCGCTATTAACTATAAAAAAATATATTAATTTCTTTTTATTTTCCATTAAACGCGTTACTTAATTTTTAGTTAGAAAAATTAAAAAAAGGACGAAAGTAAAAAGGAACGCACGCACACACACACTGCTGAAAGGAAACACAGCACGAAGAAAAGAAAGCGATAAAAAAACTAGCCCATTCGAACAGTACACGAAACGAAATTTCAATTCGTTAAAGTATTTTATGAATGAACCTTCAGGTAACGTAGAAAATGCCAAACTGTCAAATTGTTGTTATGGAAATCTACTCATAGGTCTAAAACATGAAAACAAAAACACAACAACGTGCAATATGTTGTTGCTTAATTTGGTTTGTGTTTGGCTGGAATTGTGTCAAATACGTGATAAATGATTGGGAAAGAGAAAACGAAAAAAGTGAAAACAAAAGTCAGCTGTTTGAACAGAGTGTTTCATAGATTTAAAAATAAAATCAGCTGGAAATAACGGGGTTGAATGTTAAGTTTAGCAAAGACCACAACCAATATTTCTTAGGCGAATACAGTGTTGCATTAAAAATACACTTTACAAATTAAAATAATTTCACGATATTTTTATTTTCTATCTATTTAAATATATATAAATTCATAAGTATAACAAAATACATGTTTAACAGTGGGCGAGTTAGCTATGGAAATGTAAGTTGAATTTTCATATACATAACATATATTTTATTGATTATTATAGTGAGATATAGATAAACAATATGTAGCGAAAAATTTTAATTGTTGAAAAAAAGATTTTAACCAAACTTAAGGATTATAATGAAAGAATTATAAATTATTCGATTGAAACAATATTATAAGAAAAAAATTATAAATTATTCGATTAAAATTACATAAAAAATTAAAGCTTCTTTTTAAAGAGACGAGATATCATATTCCCACAAAAAAAAACGAGATTTCAATAAAAAGAAATCGAAGATTTTGCGAAAATCCGAAACTCACTAAAAATGATAATTTTCAAATAATTGATAGCACCAAAAATAAAAATTTAGTTTTTATAAAGAATCGAATATTTACGAAAATGTAATTTTATTTGAAGATTTTACTAAAAAACAAAATACCAAGGCAAAATTTCATAAAAACCACATGAATTCGAAATTTTTTCATTCGATTATGTTTTTATTCGAATAATATTTGTAATCGAATCATATTATATTATTTGTTTTACAATATATTCTATAGTTACAGGAATATTTACGTTACCGTTTCTTTTTTACTACCTGGAGTTATTATTATAAACTAGGACAACGGTAAAGACAATATCTAAATAATTTACGGCTGCATTTACAAGGAATATCGTTTGAAACAGAAAGATATCACTTCAAAATAATCTTGCTATACATATATTCATTTTTACAGTGCAAATTATAATTCAAACGGTATTTAAAGTTATTCTTTTGCTGGCTTTAAAATTTTAACATATTTCAATATCCCGTCGTGGCCATTTGAAAAAAAAGTGGCTTTGTGAATAAAATTCAAAAACTGTCGGTATCATCTTACTGACTCACAGCCCCACCCTCGTCTTCTCTGATAAATGTTGAGCAAAATAACAGTTAAATAAATAAATTTGTTTCCCAAGTGTTGTGATGAACAGTGGTTTAAAAACTTGTTATTTTGGAAATAATTAGGTAGCTCATGAACCTCGTAAGATATCTTAATGCAGTTTCACAGGAGAAATGCTAAGGCGTTTCCGAGTTTACTTTCTTGTGCGTAGAGAAAACGTATCGATGTGATGAACCGACAAATAATAATTTTCTGTTTGACGTCAATGTTGTGTGAAATTTTATAGCCCAGCAAATAGGATTTGCACGCTTGATCAACAAATGGTGTTCTTTAAAAGTCAAAATTTCAGACTTATAGTGATAGGCAATGAACCAAACAAGTACTAGGATCTCATTTCGATATCAGTACTTTTTACTTTACCATACGTAGTATAAAGTAAAGTATAGAAATCGCGAAAAAATTAGATCGGGATTTCGACGGATTTATACGTATTAAGGTCTCCTGAATCCATTTTGGCTATTTTCGCGATGACGTTTGTGGGTGTGTGGGTGTCTATGCCACTATTTTTTTGAAGTTTGTACATGTATGTATATGTTCCTTTGGTATATGGAGATAAAGAGCTGTATAGTTTTTAGGCATAATTGGGAGGTGGCAAGGGGTAGTTTCCTTATCCCCAAATTTTATGAACGCTCTATAGGTCATACCGTATGACATATCAAAATGAAATTCAGTATGTGCCTTTGGTATACGGATATAAAGAGCTGTATAAATTTAGGGCATAATCGGGAGGGAGCAAGGGGTAGATTACTTACTCCCAAATTTTGTGAACGCTATACAGGTCATACCGTATGACATATCAAAATGATATTCAGTATGTGCCTTTGATATACGGAGATGAAGAGGTGTTTAAATTTTAGTCATAATCGGGAAGAGGCAAGGTGTAGTTTACTTTACTCCCCAAATCGAAAATAATTAATTTTTCGATTCGAATAAGCTTTGAACTTTTATTCTGTATGTCATATATCCATTAAAATATCTGTTTCCATTGGGTATGGTTAAGTTGAGTGTACGCCACTCCAGAATTTATTGAAAGGAAACGTGGCCTTATTTCAACATTTATATTTTTTGTGATCTGACTCTTTTTTTTAATATTTTATATGATGAAGTATGTGGCTGCATTTATTAATTCATTCACCCATACATGCAAAACGAAATCAAGAAATTATAACTAATTTCGATACTACAACATATAAGTATTTATATTGTTATATCGCTATAATCTATGTATATATGTATATTAGTTTTTTTTATGAAAAAATCGTTATTTCGATTAATCTATACTTTTACCCAGCCCCTTTATATGTCACTTATCCCCTAACTATTGCTGACCTCAATTCTCTACTTTATGATTAGCAATAGACAAGTTATAACCGTTATTACCCCTTTTTGCATTCAAAACTTTGCACTAATAAAAGTCATTATTATCTAACAATGCTAAAGAGTCTGTTATTTGCAAGGCGTGTCCAATTTAATAATATACTTTAAATGCAGGTTACAACACAAAATAAAATATTTGTACAAAACAAATAGAATCTAATCATCACGGGCATCTTTTTATTACTTATGTTAAACTACTTAACATTCAATGATGAGAGACAGACATGTTCAATAATCGCTTCGGGGCCATATGATTTATTTAATAGAAAAGAAATGAATTTAAACAAAAGTTAACGAAGCACAAAACAAAAAAACCTTATTTCCTTTCTTTTGCACATAAACTTTTGAGCTTTTTTTTTTGCGGATACCGGAAAAATTCACATTATCATTTAATTTAACATCAACTTAAATCGAATAAGATTTGTAGTTTTTGACAAATTATGAAAGAAAAAGTTGAAAGCACGAGTAAGAAGATTATCATAATTTTGATTTTTTTTCCTTATTTCTAAATTGTTTCTGGTATTTTTTTTGTATGCCACGACGAATCAAATTTAATTATTTTGACATGATTACATAATCGTTTTATAACTTTATTCCCGTTTGCCGTTTCAAATGATCATACATACATCCAACAAGAAATGAGTCTTTAATATTTAATCCATTTATTATTAAAAAAATTAACTTTGTAACACCTTAAAGGAAACATTATTTAAAAAATTGTTAACTCACATACATAAAGTTGATTTTACAATAAATACCACGATGATGCATATGATCATAGATTGCAACAAAATAACTGTAATCAATTCATCTCTTCTTCTGGTTTTTATTTCTTCGCTCTGACACAAAGGAGAATTAATATTTAGTAAAAGTGACTAACTGTAACAAATAAATGCAGCGTTATTAATAAATAATTTTTGCAAAAAAAAACCGACTTCAAAACAGATAGAAGGGCACCAATTCTAAACTAAAAATGTAAGAAGTAATCTGTAAGAATTAGATTTAAACCAAATAAAAGATGCGCCAAAATTAGAGGGAAAAAAATTAAGACAATTGAATGTCAAGCCTCTCCCTATTACTGTTCAAAAGTTAAGCTATTTTCACCAGTATCCGTCTTGTATGGGGACACCATTCAAGCCTCTGTCTATAACGGTTTCAAAGATAGGGGCACACAGATCTAATAACATCACCTATTCGGACACCCTTTAATTTACAATGTTAAATTAAAGACCTGTTGTTATAGAGGACTTGGCCACAAAGATTCTTTGTAAATTTCAACTATCTGTCTATAATGGTTAAAAAGTTTAACCATATATATCAAATTACATGAACTATTGGGACACCCTTTACATTAAAATTCCAAATATTTATACTTGTTATCATACCAGAGAAAGTAGTGGATATTCTGCCTAATTTTCAAGTGTTTGTGTTTAACGGTTCAAAAGATAGGGTCATATAGATCAAATTACGTAATTTATGGGGACACCCTTTAATTTCTAACTTCAAATTGTATACTTGCTGTAGTGGACTTTGCAATACAGGTTCCTTGTAAATTTCAGCTGTCTGTCTCTAACAGTTCAAAAGTTTGGCCACATACATAGAATTACATTAATTATTGGGACACCCTTTTAGTTCCAAATTCAAAATTTTATACTTTTTGTTATAGCTGACTTAGAACTACAGGTTCTTTGTAAATTTCAGCGGTCTGTGTACAACTATTCAAAAGTATGGCCATATACATCAAATTAAATGAACTATTGGAGCACCCTTTAATTTAAAATTTTGAGTATTTATACATTTTATTACAACGGTCATAGTAGTCGACATTCTGTCAAATTTTCAAGGTTTAGTCTATAACGGTTCAAAAGATAGACCCAAATAGGTCATATTATGTCACCTATGGGGACACCCTTTAAATTTTAAATTTATTTTTTTATTAATTTCTGCTGTTGGGAGCTATAGCGGCACGCAATTTTTTAAAATTTTAATTTGCTGTCCTTTACGGTTCTTAATACACGTAAAAAACATGTATGTTGTATGGGGACACCCTTTAATTTTTAATATAATGAACTGTTTTTAAAATGGGACCAACCTTGAAGCATAACCTTTCAAATAAAGCAAAAAATTTTAAAATCGGTTCAGAAATGGCAGAGTTCTGCGGTTACATACATAAAAAAAAAGCAACATTCAGACGAATAGATAACCTCCTTCTTTTTTGAAGTCGGTTAAAAAATAGATATATTTATTTATGCATACTAGTTATTGCTTTTTATTTATTTATTTATTATATGTTACAATACACATGCAAAGAAAAAATATGGTTGAGGTAACCACAATCTAAGAGCAACATAATATGGTTAAGAAGAAGTCAGACCATATTATCTAATTTATTAAATAAATAATATGGTTAAATTATATGGTTACAGTCAAACCATATTATTATTAAACGCTATATTATGGTTAAATTAAACGATCGTTAAAGACTATGAAATGCCTTATGGGAACATTTTTTTATTAAAAGTTTTTTGTTGAGTAAGTTTTTTATTTAATATTTTTTCAAGGATTTCAGGTTTGCTAATTTATATATCAATACATAACATAATACATTCTTTGTATTGTAAACTAGCTGTGTCCACCACGTCGTGGGCGTCCTGATAATATTTAGCTCGATTTGGCTTTGTAAGTATTCCACACCAATTGTAAGACTCATACTTTTATAGTGCTTCAGTTATGGTTTATGTATTTACTTTATATAATGGTACCCATCCCTGGATTAAATTCTAAAATTTATAAAAATACTAAAAATTATTGTAAAGCTCTGTCATTATTTTAAATCAGCGCCCTCTGTTGCGCTATTTAAAATATCTCGCTCTCAAAATTAAAATATTGGTAAAAAAGTAACGTACTTTTACTGATTTTCTCTTTATTATCTTTTGGAAATAAGATATTTTGCGGAAAAAAGTACCTTTTTTTGAAATCAGGATGCTAAGCTACTTCCCCGCAAAATTTTGTTAAAATCCAACCAGTAGTTTTGACGTGATGCGAACACAAACGAATAGCAGACGGACAGACAGACGGAAATGAGTTACTATTTTTAACCGACTTCAAAAAAAGAAGGAGGTTATCTATTCGTCTTAATGTTGCTTTTTTTATGTTTGTGCCCGCAGAACTCAGTCATTTCTGAACCGATTTCTTTATTAGAAAGGAAATGCTTACAGATTGGTCCCATTTTAAAAGAAGTTCAGAATTTTGAAAATTAAAGGGTGTCCCCATGCGTGTTTTTACGTGTATTATGACCCGTAAAGAGCACCCTTTTAAAATTTTAAAAAACTGCATATCACTATAGCTGTCAATAAGCGAAATTAATAAAAAAAAATAAACTTAAAAATTAAAGGGTGTCCCCAAATGTGACGTCAATTTAAATATATGAACCAATTGAACCATTGTAGACAATCACTTGAAAATTGGACAGAATGTCCAATATTTATAATTAGAAATTAAATATTTATTATTAGAAGTTAAAGGGTGTCCCAATAGTTGATGTATATTGCAAAACATTTGAATCATAACAGAGAGACGGCTGAAATTTACAAAGAACCTGTATATCTAAGTCCTTTATAACATCAAGAATATAATTTAAATTTGGAAACTAAAGGGTGTCCCCTTAATTGATAAAATCATTTGAACCGTTATAGACAAACACTTGAAAATTAGACAGAATCTCCACTACTATGTCCCGTATAATAACATTTATAAATATTTAAAGTTATAAAGGGTGTCTCAATAGTTGATGTAAATTGATGCATATGGCCAAACTTTTGAACCGTTTTAGACAGACATATGAAATTGATAATGAATCTGTCCTTTAAAATAATTGTTTAATTTAAAATTTTACATTAAAGGGTGTCCCCTAGGTGATATTGTTTAATCTATATGGCCATATCTGTGGAACCGTTACTTTTTATTGCTGTGTCAGTAATAATAAGTGTAAAAAAATAAAGGGTGTCCTCATATCTGAGGTAATTTGTCGTATATGGCTTTATCTGCTGAACGGATTATGGATAGACATTTGAATGTACAGAGCGTATATTACTATGTCCGTTAGAGCAACAAGTATAAAAGTATTTGATTTGAGTACTATTTCTTACAGATTACTTCCTTTTAAATTTTTAGTTAAGAATTGATGCACATATATTTGTTTTGTAGTCGGTTTTTTTTTGCAAGAATTATATTATATATATAGATAATAAATTATAATAACATTTGTAAAAATGTTTACACATTTTTTTTTATCACTTTTCTTATTTTTTTTTTTTTTTTAAACAAAACAATTGTCAAACCTGTTGAATAAAAACAATCAATTTTTGGTCTCACATAAATAAAATAAACATATTTTGTTTATTATTAATATATGATAGTTAAAAATAAATAATATTATTAGTTGAAAATAATATTATTAGTTTATTATTAGTTTTTAATAATTATAAAACTTTGATTGTGGTGTAAAGTTTACCAAAAATTGTATAGTTAAAACCAACCATGTTGAATTTTTTAGGTGTATTAACCATACAAGGATGAAATCTTAACCAAAACTTCTTTATCGTGTCCAAAGTAATGTTACAAACAACTAAAATTTATTCATCGCAACCATACCATTTTACAGAGAACATAATTTGGTTCCTGTGACCATACTATATTCAATATTTTTTCTTTGCGTGCAAATACGAATTATATTCTTGTTTAAATTACCGCGCATAGTGTAGAAGTGCTTCACTCATTGTAGTGAAACCCCTATAGTCTATGGTGAGAATCGAATCCACAATCTCTTGACAGATATATTAGACCTCAACCTAATAGCCTACTGGGGTGTCCAACTTATTGATTTTAAAACAAAATTTTGAAAATTTTAATTATTATTAGTCGATGTTTATGTTTTACATACAATGAAATTTATAATCAAGCTTAAGTTCGTTTTTATTCTCTCTAAGAAAGAAAAAGTTTTTTAATAAAAAATGTACTCACAAAATACTCACACTGCGTGGATACCAATTTCCTTGTTCAAATTTGCAAATTTGCCACTAATGAAGTTAAAGACAGTGCAAATAAAATGGTTTATTAGCATAAACTCAACAATAAAGTTAGATTATCAACTACTACTTTATAATTCGATCCCTAAACCAATATATTGTTATGATATTTAATTATGGGCTATTGTCTCCCCTTCTAACTTAGAAAAAATTCGAGGATGTT
Source organism: Phasia obesa (assembly GCA_949628195.1). Classification (NCBI taxonomy): domain Eukaryota; kingdom Metazoa; phylum Arthropoda; class Insecta; order Diptera; family Tachinidae; genus Phasia; species Phasia obesa. The sequence continues at coordinate 78,404,292 of OX451218.1, forward strand.
TAAGTAAGATTCTAAGATTGATCACAGTCGGTATCTTGTATAATAAAAAACATTCAGATGACTTTAGTTAAAGCAGAAATAGTGAAACTTAGTATTCTGATTCCAATATACGATACCGTTTCCCGAAAAAATATCTTATTTCTAAGAGAAAGTAGAGAAAAAGCAGTGAAAATACGCCGATTTTTTACCGACTTAAAGGTATCGCATACTTCAAGGCATCTTTAATTTTAGACACGGTTACGCAACAGATGGCGCTGTTTTGAAATAATGACAAAGTATGAATTGAAAGCGGGATATTTTAAACACGGTTGCGCAACAGATGGCGCTGTTTTAAAATAGCGACAAAATATGAATTGAAAGTGGAATATTTTAAACACGGTTGCGCAACAGATGACGCTGCTTTAAAATAATGACCAAATATAAATTACTTACTACCAAATAGCTAGTTGGATAAAATTTGCATTTGATTTGTATTTTTAGTATGTGGAATTACATTGTTATTAAAATATTTTAAACGCCGTTTGTAGAGCTTTACAATAGTTCTTAGAATTTTATATAAATTTTAGAATTTTATCTAGGGATTGGTGTGGATACTTTCAAGGAAAAATCGAACAAAATATTGTCATGACGCACACAACGTGTGTGGGTACAGTTAGCAAAATAAAGGGTGGTTAAATTTAAAGTGCCGATGTTGATTTTGAATACAAATAGTTTAGGAAATTATTGTCATTTCTTTTTATTTTGATAATATTGGTATGGTTCAATTATGTATGGAACAAAATATTGGCCAAATGGCCGCCGCGACCTCGGCGACACACCTTCATCCGATGCTCCAAATGTTCGATGACCCTAAGGCGTAATTGAGGTTCTATGCCTTGGCTTATCGATGTACACCTTTTCTTTCAAATAACCCAAAGAAAGAAGTCCAACGGTGTCAAATCACATGATCTTGGCGGCCAATTGACATCGCCACCACGTGAGATAACACGGCCATTGAAAAGTCGCGCAAAAGAGCCATTGTTTCGCTGTGTGGCAAGTGGCACTGTCCTATCTTCCAATTGGGGCCATAAAATGTTCGTTATTATCTCACAATAGCGAACACCATTCACAGTAACTGCTCGACCGGCCTCATTTTGGAAAAAATACTGCCAAATAATGCCGCCAGCCCATAAACCGCACCAAACAGTCACTATTTTCTTTTTTTTTAAGACAACACAATCTGCGAAGCTTTTTGCTTGTCTGCAGAAAACACCCAGAGTCTTTGGCAGGAATCGAACCCGCAACCCCCAGACAGATAGACTAGCGCGCTACCAATCAGTCTATCGAGGCATTCTAATTCTCTAACACTCTGTGGGTGCATTGGTTTTTCGACAGCCACTCTTGAATTATCATTCGCCCAAAAGCGGCAATTCTGCTTGTTGACGAATCCACTGAGGTGAAAATGTGCCTCATCACTGAAGATGATTTTCTTCGACAGTTGCTCGATTGTGTATTTTCCATGGTTCAAATTAAGTTAGTCAGAAATTGCGAAATGTCAAATTAAATGCTTTAGGTGTGGTTCACATAAAATTTAGCCATCCGATATGTAGATAACCTCATCATCATCCGTAAGAACATGCAATTCTAAGAAGGCGAAAAATTACAAAACTAAAAGAAAACTGGTTAAAGAAAACGGTTAAAATGACTAGATAACCAAAATTAATCATTTTGGTTGAAAGCTAAATGTAGAAATAAAACCTTTTAACTTTGAAGTATTTAACTAAAAATTCATAAAAACAAATTAGTTTGTTTTAAAAATATTTTATTGCTGACTTTGAAAGTGGTGCTAGTCGTTCTGAAGTCAATCGAAGTAAAAATTTTGTTTCATCACAATTAAAAGAATTATTACATTATAAATTTACATCAATTTATTACTTAAAAATACAAAACTATTGTTATAATATTTATCCATATTTTTAAGTTACTCAAGTATAAAATCATTAATAAAATACACTTATACCACTTTCAAAGAAATCGGCTCATATACCAGATTCTGAATAATGCAGTGGACGATTGGATTTAACTGGGGGTTAGCTTAAGTAATTTTCCCTAACTGGCCTAAAACAACGCAGATTAAAAAATATCTTTTTTTAAGGAATAATAAAAACGCAAAAATAAAAAGATTCAAATGCACATTTTGAATTTAATTAAATTTAAATCAAGAAGCGACAACTTGATAATTTGTTAATGCTCTTATGTTATTAGCATTTCAAACAACTTGTGTTGGCAAAATTTTATTTTTTATTTAAATGTTTGATAGTTTTAAATAAAATTATTATTCAATGTTAGATTGATCTAAAACTTATTTATAAGTTGCCGAAAGCGTTTATTTTTTTGTTTTTATTTTTGTTATTTTTATTTTATTTTTGCAAACAACACATCTTATATAAATTGCATAATTATAATAAAAATTAATGATAAAAGTATTTATGCCTAACAAGTATAAACACTTGATCATGAAAAAAAAACAAGATCTCAGCTCACAGGCATTCCCATGCGCTAGTTTTACAACAATTAACAAATTTATACTTGTTAAAAATTTTAAATTAATTTTAACGAAATCATAATGAGTAACTAAATCATATAACACTTTAATTAATAAACATTTATTTAGGTAAACCACTGTCAGCCAAAAATCTGAGGTTTTCATTAAAGGTTACAAATTATTATTTTTCTGCAAGGCTAGATTAGCCTTTCTATTCCTTTCCAGGCAGCATATATATGTGAACTATAAAACATTGTTAGACGATGGACAGCAAGAAGAGTGCTACACAACATTGGATATCTCGAAGCTGTGAAGAAACCTAAACCTGCATTTATACATAAAAATCTGTGGGCACATATACAATTCGCCATGCATCAGAAAGATTGGGCTGTCAATGACTGGAAGAGCATAATATGGTCAGATGAGTCCAAATGAAACCGATATCAGTCTGATGGTAAACAGTATTACTATTACTGCACCATACTAAACAAATGGTCAAGCACTTCGGAGGCAACATCATATAGTGGTAATGTTCTACATGGTGGCATCTTGGCTCATTGAAAAAAAATGGCATCTTGAGAAAGGAAGACTATTAAAACATATTGACTACCCATCTTCCCGATTTTTTTTTTGTGATGAGCGCATATGCTAAGGAAGAACTTGTGTTGAAACAGGTTGGAGACCCGAAAAATACTTGAAAAATTATTGCGGAATGTCTGACTTCGAAAAATTTTCAATTGATGTTGTGGCCTCCGAAAAGTTTCGACTTCAATCCAATTGTGAATTTGTGGACAATTGTAAAAAGACGGTCAGGAAAATATCGAAGAGCTCCACCTAACTTAATCGGGTGGTGGCAACGTGTGTAGCTGGAGTGGCAGATGTGGAACAAGATTAACGTGGGCACCTGCCGGTTGGCCTAATATCACGGTGGTCTTACCACCGAGTGAAATTTAAGCGTAGACTAGCGCCCCCATTGTGAAGTATAACAACACTTTACGATATGACGTTGCCGCCAATCGTAATTTGTGTGCGGTACAGTGACAATGAGTAGCAATTTATATAATATGGCAAGCCTAAAAGGCAAGCCTAGATTCCATATTATAGCCTCTTGCTTAGGGGTTTGGAGACTATCCAAACTCCGTCTGTTGAGAGTGCAACAGCACACTTGATCGACCTTGCACCATACCTACATTAATCGATCTTAAACCACAACCACCACGTGTACCCCTAACCAACAACCGATCATAGAGAAGATAGGCTCTCTGTAGGGCTACCGATTCCCGTGGTACCAGTCCTTTGGTCGGGCCTCGAAGAGGACCCGTGCATTACAACAACAGACCTTTTCTTCCAGATGTGGTTCTAGGAACCCTAGCGTCTGGTGCCCTATTTTTCCCGAGTGAACCGCGTCAAAGCATTTGCCATTTCATGTAGTGACAATTGTAACCCCCGGGGGTAGCTGGAGTGGCAGAAAAATCCGGATGAAATTATACAAATATTTGTTGAGAGTATGCCCAAATGCTTCAATAGTGTATTACAAAATAAATGGCTATGGAGAAAGTACTAAAAATACAAAATATTTTAAATGTTACTAGGAATTTATTTTTGAGTTTTTTTTAATTTTTATTTAAATTTTTCTTTGCAGATGTAGTATTTTGATTTGTTTTAAAAACATTATTTTTAACAACTGAATAATAAATAAAATAAAAGATTAAACCGCTTCATTATTACTATTTTTATAGCCTAATGCAACTGTACGTAAAGGGTGCTATTCTATATTATATAAGCTGTGCCCGCCACGTTGTGGGCGTCCTAACAATATTTTGCTCGATTTTGCTTTGAAAGCAATCCTCTCCAAAGACCCTTACGTTTTTAGAACCGCCTTAAGATATGCTACATATTAGTTTATGTATTTTTTTACTTTATAAAAAACTAGTTATTCCCGGCGCGCTTCGCACAAAACATACAATAAAAACTTGGAAGAAAAGTATGGCCAACCTTTAACTCGAAAACGCAATTTATTCTCACATCAAAAATCTTTTAGTTTATATGCAAGTACGACGCACACTGTTCCCATCCAATCTGTTTTTTGGTGGACTATACGTATTAACACGATCATAATTTTTTACTTTTAATGGGAGGTACCACTCCCACTATCCTAATCCAGTCTGTATTTTGCTAGACAATGCACATTACTCTGAGGTTACTTGTGCAAAGTTTCAGAACTCTACTTCTAGTTCTCCAGGTACACGAAAATAATTTTTCACTTTTTATAGGGATACCACGCCCAATGCTACAATCCAGTTTGTATTTTGGTAGACTATGCGCATTAGCATAGGGGTTACCCGTGCAAAACTTAAGGGCTCTATCTATTAGAGCTTATTAGGTACACGATAATAATTTCTTACGATGTATAGGAGGTACCACTCCCACCAATCCAATTCAGTCTGTGTTTCTCCGCACAATCTATCTTAATATGGGGGTTACTGATGAACAACGCTACGACGCTACCTATACCAGTTCTTTAGACACAGGATACACATTTTTCACTTTGTATGTCCCAATTAAGCCTATATTTCTCAGGGTTACTTTTACCTACTTTAAAGACCGTACCTATTATAGAACACTATGTAAACGATAATATTTGTTCACTTTGTGTGGGTTGTACCACGCCCGCATTTGCACAGGGATTACTTTTGCAAAGTTTGAAGGCGCTAGCTATTATAGTTGTAAGACTTACTTTTACAGTGCTTCAGTTATGATTTATGTATTTACTTTATATAAAGATACCCATCCCTGGATAAAATTATAAAAAAATCAAAAATTATTGTTAAGCTCCGTTTAAAATATTTTAATAACAATGTAATTCCACAAAGTAAAAATACAAACTAAATACAAATTTTATTCAATTGGCGCCATCTGTTGCGCAATTTTGTTTAAAATATCCCATTTTCAAAAATAAAAGTTGCGCAACCGTTTTTAAAATATCCCAGTTTTAAATTGAAAATTTCAGTACATTTAAACCAGAAATTGCATACTTTCACTTTCTCTTGGAAATGAGATATTTTTACGATGCGAACGCAAAAGAAAAGCAGAGACACAGCAGACGGAAATGAGTTACTATTTGGTTGTATAGATATGGTCTAAAAAGTCTTAGTTTTGAAAACTAGAGCTCGACCTAATTTTTTTTATAGTGATGTGCAATTTTCATGAAATCAGAAGACCTGTTTAGATCCACTGTGCGTAGTCGAAGATCAAACTTTCCTAATGGTTTGTGATTAATTACATTTAATAACGATAAAAATTACTATTAAAATTCTATAGAAATTTTGGTTCACATCAGTTGCAGAATGATAATCATCTATAGAATAATCCTGGATATATCATACAGTGTCCTACTATAATCCTCATCTCTAGACAAAAAACAATCAAGGATTTTTTTGGAATCAAGTTGCAATATTATATATTGATAAAAATTTTAAATGCGATAATTTCTTCCCAGGACAGCTTCCAAATTTTACACACTAAGTAAAAAATCTGCTTTATGATGTTAGCCATTCTATCAACGGAACGTTCACAACCTTTTATGAACCAAAATAGCCAGCAGTTAATTTTACTGCTAAGGGCCAAATGAAAAGCCAGAAAACCACTTCAATTGTGTACTCTTGTCTTTCGTTGTGTCCTAAAAGCAGCTTTTTATACAGAAACCCGCACACACGAGTGTTGCCTTTAAATCGAGGCAAAATGTGACAAAGTATAAAATTACAACATCAACTCTTGACCAACTAACCAAGTGCAAATTTCACAGATTGATTTAACAGCTAAACATAGCCCAAAGCAAGTTGCTTGCTGTAAATTGAAAATCATCTTGTTTGCCAAATTATATTTTTAATGAAAGTAAACGCCTCCTCTGTAATCGAAATAAGAGGTCAATCACAGCTACTAGACGACAAGAAAAAAAGCACGAAAAGCAATAACACCAAAACGAAACTAAAAGTGAATGAAGGTAACTGCTTATCTTAAAATATCTACAAAAAATGTTGTGCGAACATTTGTGTGTTAGTGTAATTTCTTTCTTTACTTAACATCACAGTAAATCCATTAACATTGAAACCAGTTTAGTAAGTCAGTGTAAGAAGTTTATGCAAAACCTTAGCCGGCAACCGGTTGTAGTAAAAGGAAGATGAACAAGATGAATATACCTTCAACGCAATTGGTATGGCCACTAAAATTAGGAATTGAATTCAAATTACTGGGAAACTTTTTCTTCTCAATAGCTTTCAATTTTTAATTTTACTGGCAATTGAGTAATTCGTGCATTGAGTACAAATGATAAAACGTTATTGCAAAAAGTGATGTTGTCTTGTGCATTATATTTACCTATTTGAACGGAATCTATTTCTATTAACCTGTTTAATGTTTGGTGAACAAACTTTATTTGAATAATTGTGTAAAAAATCAGCCAACAACCATCTAAAACTTACTGCTAAACCTAAACAAGAGCGTAAGGCGTAAAATAACTGTAAAAAATTCTCATGTTCATAGAAAATGTATGAAGCAAACCTAAATGGCGGCATCAACGCAATTGGCGATTATAAAATCCAATTTTGACAGAGTTTTAAATAGTGAAGTTGGGTACAAACAAAATATTATTGTTTTTTTTTGTGTAAGAGTTGTGCCATTTTAGCTATTTTCTAATTTATCTAGCGATATTATCTCTATTTTGCGCCTTAATTTATTAGATTTTACTAAACAAAATATGTTAACATTACTGTTTATTACAAAACGTTGTGCTCTTTGTTTGTTGTTTGCTTGAAAGCTAGCAGCTAGACGTCATACGCCTTACGTTAAATGCAACATTTTCTGAAATTTTAGAAATTTCAACGAAAATGTTATTAAATGCAAAAAAGCCGAACACGATGTTTATTCTAATACAAAATATGTCGTAGGCGTTTTTTACATGGTGCGGAAGAAAATAAAACAGCGACATTGACTTTTCTAGCTAGGCTGAATATCATAAGGACTGCCTTTTTTACCATTATTCTATGGCGCGACGCCATTTGAGAGTTCTGGAATTGACAAAATGTTAAAAGAATACACAACTAAAGTTCTTTGATAAAAAACAAATTAATGCTAATATGGAAGTCGCAGTTATAAACGATTTTGCAGCTTGGGCATTAAATCCTTCTAGACTTCGATAAACTCTTCGCAAGTGTAGTAACATTTGCAGATAATATAGTGCTATTGGTTGAGGAAAATTTCCAAGTCTGCATTAATGGAATATAGTAGTGGTCTGAATAGTGTGGCTTTGATGATAACCCCAACAAAATGGAGACAGTCCTTATTACTTTACCATACGCAGTGTAGGAAAAGAATTTCAAGGGATTTATGCGTCTTGAGGTCTCCTGAATCCATTTTGATGACGTCTGTGGGTGTGTCTGCCACTATTTTTTGAAGGCTCTTCAGTTCGACATATAAAAATGAAACATTCTGCTGGTGACTTAAAATAAATTTTCCAAATTTTTCGTTAATATTAATCACCTAATTTTTAATTTAAATTATTCTTTATTAGAAAGAATAAAACGAGCTTAAGCTTGACTTCAGCCAATTTAAGGTTGTCAAGTCTGTAATCAACAAATTGATTCAAATAAACACAAATAAATCTAAGTAATAGACACAAATTGGCACCCTGTTAATAAACTCTCATAATTTATATTAAAAGCTCTCATAATTTATAGCTATACTCTCAGTCAGAAGTATTAGCCAATAGGAAGGTAATTTCGTGACGTCATTAGGCCGACATGCGCAGAAAATTTTAAATTTATTTTCGGCATGGCTTAACATTGTCTTCTATCATCCTTTATTAGTATTAACTAAAAAACGAGTGTTGGGAAAAAACAAATAAACAAAAAGTAGCTTTCATTGCTAACTGAAGGTTGGCTAAAGCAACAACAAATATAAGTTGGTAAATAATAAAGTAAAAATATTAAAACAAGAGGGAAGCTTTAGGTAGTGGTAGACTTCGTTCTCACCAAGTGACAATTGATGATAGTATACAGTTTTTCTCGTATTTCTTTATCTGAGTTTGGTTAGTTAAATAGATGATGCTTACAATTAAACACTACCCAAAGTAGATAGATAAAAATAGTGCTGCTGATGGACGTAGCTATTCAGAAAAAACGCATTCGATTCCGCTGGTGTCTAAAATTAAATTTTCCCAATTTTTCTTTAATATTGATCACCTAATTTGTAATTTAAATTATTCTTTTTTAGAGAGAATAAAACGAATCTATGCTTGACTTCAACTTTTATCTGTATTAATTAAAAACCTTAAGCGATTAATCGACGAAAATTTAAATTGCAAAATCGATTAATTACTTGCTCGAGTCAAATCAAAACCTGAATACATGGATACTCTAGTATAACCTTAATTTGACATTTCTCAATTTCAGACTAACTCAATTTGAACCATTTAAACCATGGAAAGATACACAATCGAGCAATGGTCAGAATGGTGGCAAGAAATGGCAACAGTGGATGATCAATTTTCGAAGAAAAACATCTTCAGTGATGAGGCAAATTTTCACCTCAGTGGATTCGTCAATAAGCAGAGTTGCCGCATTTGGGCGAATGATAATCCAAGAGTGATTGTCGAAAAACCAATGCACCCACAAAGAGTGACTGTTTGGTGTGGTTTATGGGCCGGCGGCATCATCGTGCCGCATTTTTTCCAAAATGAGGCCGGTCAGGCAGTTACTGTGAATGGTGTTCGCTATCGTTAGATGATAACGAACTTTTCATGGCCCGAATTGGAAGATATGGATGTGGTCGATATGTGGTTTCAACAGGACGGTGTCACCTGCCACACAGCTAACGAAACAATGGCTCTTTTGCGCGACAAATTTAATGGCCGTGTTATCTCACGTAGTGGCGATGTCAATTGGCCGCCAAGATCATGTGATTTGACACCGTTGGACTTCTTTCTTTGGGGTGAATTAAAAGAAAAGTTGTACGTCGATAAGCCAGCATCAATTCAAGAAGTCAATTATGCATCAGCATCATCGAAAATTTGGAGCATCGGATGGAGGTGTGCCGCTGAGGTTGTGGCGCCCATTTAGCCGATATTTTCTACCATACATAATTAAACCATACCAATATTATCAAAATAAAAAGAAAATGACAATAATTTCCTAAATAATTTGTGTTTTATTCAAAATCAACATCGGCCCTTTAAAATTTAACCACCCTTTATAAGCTGAGACTATTGTTAAGAAAAGTATTCCAATTTCATGTTCAAAAAATATTTGGAAATTTTAATTATTCAACTAGGAATATATGAAAAACAAACTCTGGCAACTTTATTCCTTACTTTAATCTTCCCTCTCATTAATAAGGAGACTTTTATTGCCATGTCAACTTAATGAACGGAGACGTGTTTAAAAGAAATGCGTGAAGTACAAAGTAACAATTATGGGATTGCATGGAATTTACATAGAAAATACATAAGTTTTATCACTTTTGCAAGATATTTAAACTTAGCAGACCACTATTTCTTGAAACTTATATATAAATTCAAATATTTTTAAATTTAAAGAATGATTTATTTTAGTTATGTTATCAGCATAATAATAAACTATTCCTAACCTGATTAAATCAAGGAAACCTGCCGACAACCGTTAACATTTGTATCTTTCAGGCTGTCACCCTTTTTTACTTTTATATTGGATATTCCCTTGTTGTGATTATGAGGTAACTCACAGCCAAAAATAAATTCATTTTACGGGATGATGTACGATTAAATATTAAAGTCTTTCTTTCGTTTTCATTTGGGTCACCTTCACTTTAACACTGCAAAAATATGCTGCTTGTAAACCATAATAATGACGATGATGATGTTGATGCCGACGGTAATGATGGCAAGATGTTTCTTTGGGTTGTTTTTTACATGAAGTCATACACTCACTCTCACATAAAGTGTCTTATTTTTTTTTTTGCATAATCTTGATGGTAAACGCTGACGTTAATATCATGTGTTATGCTGTTAAGTGTTTTTGGTATAAAAGTTTAAGTATTTTTGGCAAATATCGTTAGTTATCTAAACACAGTTTTGAACTACAGTTCGGTTAGCTTCGTCTACACAATTTTAAATTAAACAAAACTTACAACAAAATGAAGGTGAGCTTACAGTTTAGTAAAAAAATAATTAACATATCTGACCAACAAAAAACGCAAGGAATACGGGAATATACACAATATATATGATTTATGTTAGATAAGAGAATAAATCATATTGATTTTATTATTATTTTTTTTATTCTTAAAGGTTTTCGTTTGCCTGATTGCTTTGGTGGCCGTAGCTCAAGCTGGGCTTTTGGGTCTTAGTGGTGGTAGCTCTGACGGGTATCACTATGGTATTGGAGGCCATTCTGGTGGTTACTTTGGCGGCTATACCGGAGGCTATTCGTCTGGTGGCGGCAATGCTGCTACTATTGTCAAAGTCATCAATGAAGGCAGTCACGACCTTGGTCATGGTGGAGGCCTTGATGGTGGTTACAGCGGCGGTTTCGATGGCGGCTATAGTGGTGGTCATGGTGGTGTAGAAGATGTTAAAATTGTCAAAGTGATATCTCACGGTTCTGCTGGTAGTTATACTGGCGGTCATAGTGGCTATACTGGTGTTCATGGAGTTTTTTCTGGCGGGCATGGAGGTTTTTCTGGCGGTCATGGAGGTTTTTCTGGCGGTCATGGAGGTTTTGCCGGTGGTCATGGTGGCTCATCTATTGGTCATGTTGGTGGTGATGTAAAAATCGTAAAAGTAATCCACGAAGATGGTGGTTTTGTATCTGGAGGCCACGGTGGTGGTGCCGGCTATTCCTATGGTATTGGTGGTCATAGTCACGGTGGTTTGTCTGGCGGTCATACTGGCAGTGGTGAAGTAAAAATTGTTAAAGTTATCAGCCAAACTGGTGGTGATGTTGGCTATAGTGGCGGTAGCATTGGTGGCGGTTGGTCCGCTGGTGGAAGTGGTGGTTGGTAAAACCTCATATTTCTCTTACTTCCAAAACTTAAAAACATACATATCTGCCATTTATTGTTGAACCACTCTCCTTATCTTTAATCTTTTGTGATATATTTCCGCCTTTTTCCTGTTCATTGCCAGTTCATCGCACTGCATTAGAAATTAAGCCGAATTTAAGTCGATTATTTTTGTTGTTAGTTTTATAAGTTTCAAAGTGTAGACATTGTTAATGTTGTTAATTAATAAAACATTATGTTATTATTAAAAAAAAATAAAATATTTAAAAACAATAGTAAAAAATTGTTTTTGTGCTACAATAGAATTCAATCCTTTATAGGTCTTTTTTTTAAATAAATACTAATGTATTAATTATAAATTAGTGCCGATGAAATGAGCAACTTATTACTCATTTCATTATAATGCATTTAAGTTTAAGGTGCTGGTATGAATGAATGGCTGGTTAGAGGTTAAAGAGGACTAGTCGCTAGCAGCTCCCCTAATCCACGGTGGAACAGCATACGCCAGGGATGCGTGGTCAAGAGGGTGCTTGACCGTTAGTATGCAAACCTCCAGTTTCAATGTGGACTTTATTATCTCGTGCGTGGACTTTATTATCTACATGAATGACCGATGGTATCCACAAGGAATAAGCCAGGAAGTCTCGAGGCAGAAAAATTAATCCCAGGAAACTCCGGTCCTAACTGGCCTAAGGAAGAAATCAGAAGGTATGGACAGGAACGTCTCGCAAGGGGAGAACAGGCACCCTCTTTAGAGGTGGAGAGGTTAATCCTTTAGAAATTCCGGTTGTCACTGGCCAATGGGGGTTATTGGATGAGAATGACAAAGAAACCTCTCGAGGGGTGGACGGGTCAATGTGTGAAGGTACTCCTGGGGCTATGGAGGTGAATGCGAATGAGCTGGACGCACCTGACCCTATGGGCTTAGGTAAATCCTTTTCGGAAACAGGCACCACATAGTGCTGGAATGTGTTCTAAAACTTAACAGATGTGGCTCGGTTAATGAGGTAACATTGATGTGGGTTAAAGGTGCCCAAAGAGCCCATGGGCAGGTAGCCAGTAAAGTACTCGGATACAATAGAAGTACTCTAAACTGGATAACTGCATTAGTGACAGGTCATGGAAACTTCAAGTATCATCTAGCCAAGATGGAAATCGAAGAAGATGATACTTGCAGACTGTGCCTGGAGGAGGCTGAGACGGTAGCTCACATTGTGTGTGAATGTCCGGTACTGGCTAGCATAAAACTTAGGACCACTGATAGAAGCTTGTTAAATGTAGATACCATGGGGGACCTGAGCTTCGAACATATGCTAGCATTATCAGAGACTGCTTGGTGAGAAAGAAGACCGACAGTTACAAGTCGACAATCTGAAATCACTAAGGTCAAGATTAAAGGGTGGTTGTAGCACGTGACTCTATGAGGCTAAGGTTGCCGTAATCACATTTCGGTTATCTATAATCATTGGGGACGGAAGGAGGTCCAAAGGGACCCGTTAAGGAAGTGGTCTGTATCGTTATTCTCTCTACATTAAAATAAAAGGCAAGTAAAGGATCAAATCTTGGCTAGATACACATGTTTTACAACTGGATATGCATTAAACTGAACTGCTTATTCACACCAG
>OX451218.1:78417673-78681673 GCA_949628195.1 Phasia obesa
TTTTAAGCATGAATTATAATATGTATATTAGGGTGTCCGTTATTTTTAAAAGTCTTTATTTCAAAACCCCCATTTTTTTCCTTTTGTTAAAAACTGAAAAATGAGCCCCTCACTCATTAGGTTCGCAGGTCGGGAACCCGTGCCGCATCAGGCTTGAACTTGAGAATGCGCGCTTCCAGGCGGGAGCCGCGGCCCGAGAATTCCCTTTGTTTCTCTCTCTCAAAATTAAATTTTTGTGTTGAGTGGAAGCAAAGCATATTTAACCAGGTGTCTCCACAAGGCGGAGCTAATATTAGGTGTGTTCCAGGTGCATAACAAAACAGTCCGAACTCGCACAAATTAGTCCGAAAGCGTTCCAGATATAATTTTTTTACAATTTTGAGAGAAAATGAGAGAGTAAAACTTTTCATTTCCCGAACAAAGTTGTACGAACTTTTTCTTTGGGTAAGTTCGGACTAGAATTAAATAATCAGCTGTTTTTGTTTACATTTAAAAATCAAACTATTTTTAAATAAGGAAAGAAAGATTTTATTTAAAATTTATTAAAAAGCAAAATGCAAGATTTTTAAATAAATTTACCACAGAACGTGCAATAGTTACTAGACTTTCCATTTGCAAAAAAATTATAAATAATAACTGGCTTTTACTTTTTTCAGTTTATTTTTATTCCCTTTTTACAGCTTTTTACAATATTGCAAATGATTTGTTTTTAAATTATTATGCATTTAAGCGTCTAAAATCACTAAAATAAAATTAAACTAAATTTGAAAGTAAGCAACATTAGTATTTTAAGATGTTCAATTGTGTTTTTTTTGCGTTTCAGCAACTTTGGACAACTTTGTCACATACAGAGAGTAATTTTGTTTTTACTCTTAATAGTCTGGACTGTTTTGTTCTGCACCTGGAACAGACCTATTAAAGAGAAATTTTTTTTAATTTTTTTATATGGAGTTTGACATTAATCATGTATTTTAGGAGAGAATAAGAGAGATATTACTGTCAAAATCCATATAAAAAAAATTCAAAAAATTTTTTGATGATATTTCCTCTCCATTCACTATCACCTTCTTAAATATACCTTGAGTTGAAGCAAAAATAAAACAAAATACAGCAAACTAATTTAATTTAATAGAGTAAAATGGAGAAAAAAGCTCTTCTCGTATTTTCTTCTCTGATTTAATATCCGTCAATAAGTACTGATTGTGTTAACCTCTTCCGTTGTTACTTTGATTTCAGTTGAGTACGTTAAAGTATGACGTAAAACGGATTCTATTCACAGACTTATAACAAGAACTAGGACCAGTGAAAGTCTTCTCACAGATTTGGGAAAATTCATGGTGGTTGCTAAGGGTCTCCCTAACACTTTTACAAGCTCGCCAGCAGCATACCAGCTGCAGTGTTGGTATGAAAAATTCGCGGGCCGCGGCTCCCGCCCTGGAAGCGCGCATTCTCAACTTCCCGCCTGATGCGGCTCGGGTTCCCGACCTCCGATCCTAATGACTGAGGTCTCATTTTTCATTTTTTAACAAAAGGAAAAAAATGGGGGTGGGCAACCCTGAATTACGAAGTTTATTTTTTACCCTATAAATAACGGACACCTTAGTGTATATGAGTTAATTTCACTCAAATCGCAGAGTAGACTTTTTTGTTTTATTTTAAAATGTCTCCTATTTTCTCCTATAGAGTAGTCGACCATCGAAAGTATTAATGCTAAATAAGGAATATTTTTTAGGCTCTGCAAGAAATCAAAATATATATTTGTTTCTATAGTTTTCCTAAGCAATACCATTTACCTCTTGAACGCAAAGCAAAGCACAAATACGTGTAAAATTACTTAAAATGTAAGAAACATTAATTACACTACTTCACAAAATTTCAACAAAGTCGTGACCAAATGAATCTGACACTTGATCTGTATGTAAAATTGCTCACTGAATCCGAATATGAAATCAAAATGGTCAAAAGTAGAACAGTTTTCGAGATATTGCGTAATAACCGTTTTTTGCGTTTTCTAAAAAGGTTATGTCACTATAGTGAACGTACCTTCAAAACAGCTTGGCGGATTTTGAAAGTCTTTTTTGCCGTTGAAAGACAATAAAATTATCAAAACAATCACGGAACGCTTGCAAAAATTGATTAAGAATTTAGAGTTTTACAGTTGACCAAAGCTTGAACTTCACGAAAATTTTAATGATTTTTGAATTTTGCTGTTTTCAACTTCTTTTTTTTAAACCAAACAATAACTTTTTCTTTAGTTTCATCACTTACGAGATTAATTTATTTCAATACAAATATTACGGGTCCAATAAGAATCAGATCGGTGCAAAAATCACAGAGTTATAGAAGATTAATTGAATTATCCCATTTTTAGATTTTTATAAAATTAAAAAAATGCATGTAGGTATAAATTGCATTATTAATAATAAATATTAAAAATGACTTAGAACTGTTGAATTGCTTTGCCTATTGTAATTATTTTCTGCCTCTCGCACAAGGAACCAACAATAGTCGCCCAGCATCACCTCATCATACACCCCTTGGTACCGACGTTCCATTTGTTGTATTTGTTGGTGAAAACGCTCACCATGTTCGTCACTTTCATCGCCGAGGTTATTTGGGAAGAAATTTAAGTGCGAATGCAGAAGGTGTATTTTTAAAGACATATTAACTCCTTTTTAAATAAGATATAAAAATGAGTGTTAAGTAAAATTCTTCAATGAAAAAACGATTTAAAAACCGTACCAATTTTCTCATAGTTTTTTAGCAAATCACGAATGATGTCTTCATAGTTTGGATCCCTGAAATTGCCCAAAAAGCCTGATACAGCCAAACCAAATGATCTCCATGCCTTTAACTCATCTTCAGACAAAATCGAATCAAATTTTGAATCCTTGAGTAGCTTTGTAATTTGTGGTCCCACAAAAATCCCTTCTTTAATTTTGGCATCTGACAAGTTGGGAAAAACGGTTTTCAGGTAGTTAAATGCGACACTGTTTCCTCTTTTTACCAAAGATTTTACAAAATTTTTGATTAAGCCAAGTTTTATATGTAACGGTGGCAAAATAATGTTTTCCTTTTTCACGGGAGCTTTATATTTGACATTGTCTTGACCAAGCGCAAAATTTGTTCTATCCGGCCAATCTTTTCGGGAATAGTGTTCCTGATGCGCTCGGCTATCCCATTTGCACAAAAAACAACAATATTTTGTGTACCCTTGTTGCAAACCAGTCACCATGGCAACAACTTTTAAATCGGCACAGATTTTCCAGTTATGGACTTCATAATTTACAAGATCGAGCATTTGAGATATGGACTCATAAGATTCTTTTACCTTTACAGCATGACCACTTGAACTGAAGGCTTTTTATTACCTTTGTGTAACAGAACAGCTTTTAAGCTTAACTTGCTGCTGTCAATAAATAACCGCCAATCGTCTGGATTGTGTGTCTCCCCGAATTGACTGAACAAGCCATTAATATCATGGCAATAGCAAATACCATCTTTTTTCGAAAAGTAACTAGAAAAACTTTCATGTCGGCTCCTGTAATGCGAAATTCTCACGTCAGGTGTCACAAAGCCACGTTCTTTCATTCTTGATGCTAACAACTCTGCCTTTTTCTTCGGTAACTCCAAATCTCTAACCCAGTCATTGAGTTCAAAATTACGATTTTTTAATATTTAAAATGTTTGTTTTTCCTTTGGGCACTTGATTTAAAAATAGCGAAAAGTGGCTAAATTCACTTAATCTTCTGTAGCTTTGTCACTTCTGCACCAATCTGGATCATGTTGGACGCAAAATATTTCCACTTAAATATACTAATACGCTATGTAAAAATACATACAAATTTTTAATTGTTTGGTTTAAAAAAAAATGATTGAAAAGGGCGAAATTGCTAAAAATTAACAAATTTTTCATGAATCTGAAGTTTTTTCCACCATTACTCTGTCATTTCATGACCGATCTTAACAAACAACCGATGGTTATTTTAGTAATTTTATTGTCTTTCATCGGAAAGAAAGAAATGTCCGAACCGACGGACATTTTTGAAAATATTTTATTTTAAGTGCCTTCATCTTTTTTAAAAACACAAAAAACGGTTATTTTGCAATATCTCGAAAACTGTTCTACTTTTGACCATTCTGACTTCATATTTGGATTCAGCGGACAATTTTACATATAGATTAGGTGTCAAATGCGTTTGGTCAAAAAACTGTTCTCTAGTGTTATTTAGATTAGCTTTTTCATAGAGCATAATTTCAATAAAAATAATTATTTGAAGTGGAAAAAAGCACTTTGAGAACTTTTTGGTTGAAGAAAAATCATTGAACTCGTGTCATCGTCTCCTAACGCTGGTTTCTCTAGATATGTGTTTGTTGAAAGGTCATACTTACAGATTGGTATTATTTATACAGAATGCCTATTACTATATCAGTTATAATAACAAGTAAAATATTTAAAATGAGACATTAAAAGGTGTCCTAATAATTAATGTAATTTTTTGTATGTTCATATATGGCCAAAGTGTTGAACGGTTATAGACAGGCGGTTGAAATTTACAAAGAACCTGTATTTCTAAGTTCGCTACAGCAAAAAGTATAAAAAGTATAAATTAATTTGATAATAGGGACAACTATAACATAGTTGACCTATATTGATGTATGTATATGGCTAAACTTTTGAACAGTTTAAAACAGACATATAAATACTCTTAAACATAGTATATTATATACTTAATAGGGTGACAAATACACGAAAGACATATGCTCAAGTTATATACTCCTAACATTATATGACCTCAGATTTTGTTCATAGTAAATAATTTGTTTGTTGTTGGTTTATCTTAAATTTTGTTTATTTATCTAGTGAGGAATATAATGTCAACATGTTTTACATAAAAATTATTAACAAAAACTAATTAACCTATTTTAGTATATGCTATAGATTACTTTTTAACAGATAATTTATTATTATTATTATTCTTAAGCTGTCAGTCATGAAGTGCTTGTTTTTTATTTCGGCTTAATTTATACCAGCATTTCTATTCAATTAATTCAAAATGTTTCATTCAGGGTTTCTACGATTTATAGACACTTGGTCGCCAAGTCTTAACCGGTTCTTTTGTTTTCAGTAATTAATAAAACTCTCTTTGAAATAAAATATCTTTTAAATTAATAAGACAATATGCCACTCGCAAAGTAGCAAGACACAAGGAAGTCAAAAGTTCCAGCCGAACCCTTACAGCTAGACTCGAATCGGATTTGTAATTGAAGACTAGTGTGTGTACACACATCTGGTAGACAGAATATGAGATGCATTCATTAGGGTGCATCTCACCCTACGAATATAAGTACGAATACTTATATTTGACTATATACATTTTCTCATCATATTATCCATCTCTCTCAATATTATAGGCACTTCTGATTAGCTAGAGAAAATTATACAAAGAAATTATACAAACGACAAATATTGGACAGACTTCTTTCTGTCTTAATTAGATGATATCAATGTGAGCTACGCTACTACATGCCATACTAACAAATCACACTAAACCAAATTTAGTAGGGAATAATAACGAAAAAAACAAATGGTAAAACCTCAATGAAAACAATACTTAACTTCATTTTTATTCAAATCTATACACGATTTAGTCAGGCAAATTAATTTTATTGCAATCAACAGAATATCTTTATTTTAAATTACATTTTAATAAAATTTTTTAATTTGAATAAAAATTTGAAAAAAATATAAAATTAAGAAAAACAACATCTTAAATAAGTTAATTTTATAGCCCTAAAGAAAGTTAATGTCAATAATTTATTCTTTGATTTGCCTAATTTTTCTATTTTTCTATTTTTTATATCCTTCCCCGTAGGTGGAAACGGTATATGTATATAAGTTTGTCATTCCGTATGTAATTTCTACAATGTTCACTTCCGACCCCATAAAATATATATATATTCTGAAGCCTAATACATAGAGAAGTTGATTGAGCGATGCCCATCTGTCCGTTTAACCGCCTGTCCGTCTGTCCGTGATGACGTTAAAATGTCATTTGCCAAGAGACACCAGAGGAGATACAAAAAATTTAAGCACATCAATCTCTCAGTCATAGTAACAAATATTTAGCCATTGTATTGCATCAACATCAGATTATTTCTTTGGAAGCTGTGGGCCAAAAACCACGCCTACCGATATTTTTCACGTTTTTTTTTAATTTTTTCGGCTTTAATTATTCTCTTTTGCTTTTTTTGTCAAATAAATATTAGACCGCGACCGGTAGATCACAAGGAGTGCATACAGATTTCAGAGGATCAATAACCCCTGTTTTTAGATTGGTAGGGTTTTTTTGCATTGATTTGTATTAAAGTCCTTTATAAAAAGCAATACACATAGAGGTAGCCAATGGTCTACAGGGTTCCAACTGGTAAACAGGAGCAGTTAAAAGGCAAATGGGGGATTTAATATATGGAAATTTTTTTAAGTATTTTTTTTTTTGCTTTAATTAAATCATTCTCACTCAATATACATTGCAGAAAGTTCCTAAATTTGAAAAAAAAAATTCAATAAAATTAAAAAAAAACATTTACAAAAAAATCACAAGAGTTTCTCAAAAAGACATTTAAAAAAATTAAAAAAATATTTTTACAAAAATTTTTTACAAAAATTTTTACAAACAATTTTTGAAATATTTAAAAAAAATTTCAATATTTTTATGAAAATTAAAATTATGAGTGTAACATAATAAATTTTTAATATTAAGAATATATGTATGTATGTATATAGAGTAAGATATTTTTTTTTTATTTTAAATTCGATTGATTCTTAAATAGATGAGATCTCTGTTTTAAAACCTAGATGCATTAAACACACAAACAGCGTCAGGATACCGACTACAAACTTTCAAAAATAATATACACACGTTTATAGGTAAACGAATATTTTAAAGCCAGCAAAGCTATGTATGTGGATACACGATCACCGTAGTGGCTGTAGTAAACTTAGGCTAACTTCTATTTTTGTATGCGACAATTTTATTTTTCTTCAACAAAAGAAAATGTCACAAGGGTGTTTTAAGTTGCAATAAAACAACGATGGATTATTCGATTGACATGAATTTTATTTATCCGAAAGATAATCTTGTGGCATTACATTTTAAATATGATTTCTGGCATATGACCGCCACGGCTGGCGCGGATGTAGTCCAATCTGGACTTCCAATTTTCGATGAATTTTTCCCACATTTGTGGCCGTATATCGGCAATAACACGGCGAATGTTGTCTTCCAAATGGTCAAGCGTTTGTGGCTTATCCGCATAGACCAATGGCTTTACATAGCCCCACAGAAGGTAGTCTAGCGGTGTTAAATCACAAGCTCTTGGAGGCCAATTCACAGGTCCAAAACGTGAAATTAGGCGGTCACCAAATGTGTCTTTCAATAAATCTATTGTGGCACGAGCTGTGTGACATGTTGCGCCGTCTTTTTGAAATCACATTTCCTGGACATCATGGTTATTCAATTCAGGAATGACAAAGTTAGTAATCATAGCTCTATACCGATCACCATTGACTGTAACGTTCTGGCCACCATCGTTTTTGAAAAAGTACAGACCAACCAGACCAGCCCATAAAGCGCACCAAACAGTCAGTTTTTCTATATGTAACGGTGTTTCGACATACACTTAAGGATTACCTTCACTCCAAGTGCGGCAGTTTTGTTTGTTGACGTAGCCATTCAACCGGAAGGGCGCTTCATCGCTAAACAATATTCGCTTATGATATGCGCGATACGTTTTCCGCACAGAACCATTATTTTCGAAATAAAATTGCACTATTTGCAAGCGTTGTTCAGGCGTGAGTCTATTCACGATGAGTTGTTAAACCAAACTGACAATAAATCACTTGACAGTGTTAAATCGGTCGCAATCTTGAAAAGTAATGCCAACTTAAAGTTCTATACCTCTATAAAAAACACTCTTTAGAAACAAAAAGTTTTGGAGGAAATATTTATTATTTTTGAAAAAGTTATTTAATTTTATAAAAGCAAAATATGTATTTCTACAACATGTCAGAATTTTCGATGTAGCTGTCGTTTTCAATATCATTGTAGCTGTAGCTATGTCGTCTTCAATATCAATATTATTAAGTTTGCTTTCATTTAGCTGCGTAGCTGATGTATTCTATTTATTTAAAGCATGAATAATGAGTTTTTTCTCATACGACTTATTTTAATTTATGTAAAGACTCAACAATATGGATAATGCTGTACATGTCTGTATAAATACTTCAATTAGCTAGTAATTTTAGTTAACAAAAATTAACTAAATTTGTTATATTATATTATATTTTACTTTATTTTATTTCATTTTCATTTTCATTTAAATTTATTTTATTTTATTTTATCTTATTTTGTTTTGTTTTATTTTATTTCATTTTATTTTATTTTATTTTATTATATTTTGTTTAAGCGGAGCTTAAACAGGGCTTAACGAAAATGAAACCACCGTGATAGCTGTGAACCGCCAAGTTCACTTGCTCGTTGTAATATTTCATAAATAACTATACAACAAGTATTTAATATTTATAAATAAAATAAATCTGTGCTTTAAATTCAAATTTTGAGACAAACTTTATTATAAAAATTATCGTTAACCATTTTTAAATTTTTTTTTAGTAAATATTATTTCAAATTGAATTTTTTAAACTAGCTTTTTATATAAAATTAATATTATAATTAACTTACACTAATAACACATTTTTGCAAGATTTAATGGTTTACCAACCCTGAGAATAACTTCCACTAGATGCTTGAGCGCTGGCTGAGGCGTAAGAACTACTGCTGCCACCACCACCATAATATTGATTGCCACCACCGCAGGAGTTGCAACCACCATGGCCACCACCACCAACACCGCCGTAGCCTCCTTGATTACCACCTCCATAGCCGCCTTGCCCACCATAACCACCATGGCCACCACCTCCGCCTTGACCACCGTAGCCTCCATGGCCACCACCACCTCCATAACCTCCACCACCACCTCCGTAACCTCCACCACCGCCTCCATAATATCCACTGCCACCAGTATTGTAACTTGTTGGAACTTTCTGTACTGTGTAAACAGGAACATGACTGACACCTACTACTTTATAGCCACCATCACCACCGCCTCCATGGCCATAGCCATGAT
Organism: Phasia obesa; assembly: GCA_949628195.1. Lineage (NCBI taxonomy): Eukaryota > Metazoa > Arthropoda > Insecta > Diptera > Tachinidae > Phasia > Phasia obesa. The sequence continues at coordinate 78,426,863 of OX451218.1, forward strand.
TGTATCCTTGTATAGGATAACTACCGCCACCACCTCCACCTCCACCAATGCCGCCACCAAAACCAAATCCTCCTCCCAATCCACCTCCACCCCCACCACCAATATTCAACAGTTTATGTTTTAATTTGTGAAGAGTGGGAGTAGCTGTTACCACTCCTACAAGTAGTAACAAGACTGTAACACTTCTCATTTTATTCCACTGTATAGTGTACCGGATTTAGAGTAAAATTCTTAAACACTATTTTTTTAAAGGCTTACGCTTGATTAGAAACTTTGCAACGAACTGGAGTGTATGGATACAGAAACCTTCGCATTTATACTACAACATGGAAAATATTATATTCTAGACATGATTCCTTACTTTGTTATTATTAATTTTCTGTGTTGTTTTTTTTTTGTATTTTTATAATATTCTCACCAATAATCACACGCTCGATGCACAGTGGTGCTGATCGCAAAATAAATGCTATTCAATATTTATCATAAAAGTAAATGTATAACGTTCATACCGCTATAGCTCAAAAATGAGATCAAAAATGTGATATAGCCCTCTTTTCCTCATCCATAATAATGGGAGTATTATTAACCTGTTTTAAAGTAGTTTTACACGACGTGTATTTATCATATGACTTGTCATTTTTCCATGTGTAAATTCTATACACGTCGTGTGAACCCTTTCAAACATATTATGTGTATTTTCCATGTGTAAAATACATACATATGAGATTTTTCATTTAGAACGTGTTCTATTTTGATGTGACAAAGCATCTGATATCCCGTAATGCCAACTTGATACTTTGCTATTTTAAGCTTTATGTGGTATCAAAAGCGCTAAAAACACATATTCCATATCATTGATATACATACGTATGTATATAATAAATAATAAAGCTCCTAAAACTGAGCATTGAGGCACTCCGTAGTCATTTTTTATTTTACCAGATTCTACATTGTTGACTTGGTAATTGGTGTACGATTATTTAAATATGATTGAAACCATCTTAATTCCTCGCCTTCAATTCCATACATATATATTTTTTTTCATTATAATGTCTTTATCTATGGTTTCGAACGCACGTTTAAAATCAAGAAAATTTGCTAATATTTTACTGCTTTGCTTTTTGTATTTCCATCTATTTATAGTGTAATTTGCTGCTTCGCATAAATATTTTTTTCTATTGGTACTTTGATAGTAAATTATTTTGTTCTAAATAGTTTTCTAGTTGATTTTTACAACTTTTTCAATAATTTTTTCAAATAATTTTTAAAGTATTGATCGGCCGATATTCCTCACATATAGCGGTTTCCTTAACTTTTCCAAAAGGCGTAATTATTTTCGGCTATATCTAAGTCATTATTGTATTCTATTTCATTATATATTACAGACTTTATCACATTTCCGGCTTTCCTTATAACTAATTTTCTGATATTAGATCACATTACTTTTTGATTGTTCGACTTAGTTATTTTATTATTTATATAATTATGTTTTTCTTTTTTAAATTTTTACTTTATAATAATTTCTTATTGTTTTATAATTGTGCCATGCTGCAGCTGTGTTTTCAATAATGGCTTTTTCATATTTATTAATTTTTTCTCTTTTTAGGAGCCTTAGTTCATTATTAAACCAGTTGTCGTTGATAATTTCTTTTACGATTTTTTCGATTGTATATTTCTGGATTGTACTTTCTAAACATTTATCAAAATCTCCCACATATTTATATAAATTATTTATTTCATTGCATTGTAATATTGCACATACATACATATATCATTTTTAAAGCTGTTTTTATTGTATTTAAAAATTCCTATTTAGTTTTCCCGTTTTCAAAGTAAATGTCTGTGCATTCATGATCGGCCATTTTATTGTTTATATTTTTCTTCTTATTTGTTATTATGAAGTCAATTTAATGTTATTTGATTCTTTCGTAATTCTGTTATATTCGCTTATAATTTGCTTAAGATCGCAATCATTTGATATACTTTCCAATTTATTTTTATAAAAATCTTTGTTCCAATCGATATTAAAATCACCAGCTACTACAATTACGTTTTTTCACATATTTCATCTTGAAAGTCTTGGAAAATGTCACAAAATTCTGCTTTTGAGCTGCTTGGGGATCTATATACCATAACTATTCTCAATACTATATTTTTTCTCTTTGCCGTAAGTGTGCGGTAATCCCGTATTTTAAGTCGATCACAAGTTCTTTTATTTTATTTATATACCAAGTTTTTTTGAATATAATCGGGTATGTTCTGTAATCCGAAACCTAGTGTAATTGAATCCGAATGAAATTTTAAATTGTCATAACTTTTAAATCTTACAACATGTTGATATTATTTTTTATACATTTGTGTATTGTGACCATTCACATAACTTCCTTGATTGCTAATGTTTTAAAATAATATGCGAAACTAAGTTATATTTTTCTTAAAAAATCTTTTCGATTTCAATTTCACTCGGTTTCGGATTACAGAACATACCCGAATATCACTACAAAATAGGGTAGCGTTATATTCGTATTCTTTCAAATTAATTTCGTTTTCATAAATTTTTTTTCTGTTAGATGGCTTTTTGATAACATTATGAAATCTGGCTTGGTCGTTTCTGCTAAAATTTACTTTTAGTTGAAGTTATTTCAGAGTCCTTGAATGTTTGTATATACACCATGTATTTTATGTGATTGTTAAGCTGTTAAGCTGTTAAACTTATTCTTTTCTTTTTTAAACTGAGTTTATTTTGATGTACTGAACAATCTCTGCTCATAGTTCCATGGTTTTTATCAAGCCCTAAGCTTAGTCTCTTATTTTCTTTAATACATTTATTTATCATTTATTTTTTACATTCTTCACTTTTGTGATTGCCATGACATTTATAACATATTTCCTCGTTTTTACAATCCGATGATTTATGGTTGTAACCTTGGCATTTAAAATATTGTATTATATTTGTACCATCAAACACTTATCCCATCCAATATTTAGTCTTTGACATGCCACAATTTTTGGATACGATTCAATGTCAACTTTTAGTTTAGCATTAAATATTGTTTTGTTATACCTTTTTTGTTCTGTGGTACAGTTTTTGCTGGTTGGATAAATCAATCGTTTTGGTTAATATATATAACTGTAGTAATTTTAATTAATATATCGTATATTTGTGGATAACCATATAAAACTCAAACTTTCACTGGAGGAGCACCATTAAACTCAATTTAGTTTTAACAAGCTGAATTTGGCAATGGTCCTATATGGCGGTATAGGTCCCGTTTTATATCCTGAGGCAGGCGATGTAAACTGTGGCACTTTGGTTACGCCATTACATAGTTTTAGGAATAAAAAAGAGAAGTCGATGATTAAATAAAATCGATTCGATATCACTTCGATGACCACTTTCTAAGATAAGTTAATTTCAAATTCTATGAAAAAAATTGTTATCACCAAGTCGTTATTATTGGGATATCAAAACGACTTCTTCATTGTACCCTTCTTTTCGAATGGTAGAATCTCTAAAGTATTTAATCAGTTATCTTACCGCAAGTCATAGTCAATATAATTAAAGAGATGGGATTTTCGTCTCGAATCGCCAGGTTCACGTTCCCATCCGGATCAAACACAAAAAATTATTTTTTCTTACTAGTTTTTTTTACTACATAAAGGATTTTCCTTTGAGCAATATTATGATTAGAAAAAAATTAATAATCAAGATCGCTGATTACACTGTACGACAAAATCAAATTTTTTCCAAAATTACAAGGTCCGGCCTAAATAAATTTTGATAGAGGAGACAAAATAAAAAGACACGTGTATCGGCGTTTTGAAAGTTTACATCTGAATTTCTTTTGAGGGGGTGTTAAAGTTTCCCAGCTCTGCCACATTCTTATTGTTAATCGGCATAAGAAACCATGTGAACCTTACATCTTAGGTATAAAATGTGTTCAGCAAATTTATGTAAAATATTACGCAAAACATTTTTGTAGCATGTCTTAACCTTCTAACTCCTCAAGGTATGGGTCTTTTTTGTCCTTCTTTCAAAAAAGAGCATAAAACAACATTAAAACGGGGATTTAAGGGGTTAAAATGTTCGCAAAAATATTATCCGTTACATGACAACAAAAACAATGAAAAGCAAAATCAAAATAATAATAATAAAAAAAATTGAAGTAAACAATTAATTTTTACGTGTAAGATTTGTTTTGGCAAAAATGTCCAATTGTTTGGAAAAATTTGATTTATTTTGCAATATCTGCGGTAAACATACTATACCGAAATATAAAGTTACGTTTTTCAATAGTAAAGTTGAAGATATCTATAAAAGGTATTTTGAGCTAAAAGTTTTTCCGGGTGAAGTGTGGTCGCCGAAGCATTGCTGTCGCATTTGTTATAACGGCTTAATTTTGTGGTCCAAAGGTAATTCATTTTTTTTTTGTTCTAAAACTATAGTTTTATTTTTGAACTCTCACTGAAGGTCAACGAAATTCAATGCAGTTTGGTATTCCTATGCGGTGGTTAGATCCAGGTGAACACAATGATGCTACGTTCTACGTGTGCCAAAATAGTCCTATATTGACGTTGAATAGATATAGATGAAAAAGTTTTGTATACAAAGCTGTACCATCAGCCAAGCCCCCAGTTCCGCATTCTGACGAACTCCCAGTACCTGTGCTACAACTGCGGAGTCCTAGTCATTATGTTGATGGAACTATCGCTGCAACAGGAACCTTTTATTACGCAGGTAGTGATTACACAGGAATTGAAATTATCCCAAGACCAATATTAATGTCGCAAGAGCATTTAAACGCATTAGCTCGGAGACTGAATCTGTCTAAAAACAAATCAGAAATTTTAGCTGCAGACTTAAAAAGTCTATATCTACTTGAACCTGGTGTCAATGTTACCAGCTTTCGTAAGCGTCAAGACAGCTTTCTGCCATTCTTTTTAGTAAACGATGATAACACGTTTGCTTATTGCAATGATATTAAAGGAATAATGAATGCAATGAATTTTGAGTATAACCACGAGGACTGGCGTATATTTATTGATTCATCTAAGAAGAGTCTAAAAGCTGTACTTCTATATTACGATAATAGCAAAAATCCTATTCCAATTGCCTATGGAATGAACATTAAAGAAAGCTATGATTCTATGAAACTAATACTGGACTCCGTAAAATATGAGGACTATAAGTGGCGGATCTGTTGTGACTTAAAAGTCTTTAGTTTCCTTTCAGGTATGCAGGCCGGATACGTAAAGTACAGATGCTTTTTATGCACTTGGGACAGCAGATGGAAGGGCGACCAATATTCCAAAAAACAATGGAAGTTGAGAACTGAGGAAACATAAGCAGAGCATAATATCTTTCTTCAAGCATTGGTACCAACTTAAAAATTCTCTTACCCCAATTGCATATTAAACTTGGTGTGGTAAAAAACTTTGTTAAATATCTTGATACGAATGGATCAGCAGTCAATTTTCTGAAAACAATGTTTCCAAAATTAAATTTTACTAATAATTATTAGTAAAATTCGTTACAATATCTATAAATAAAATTGCGAAAATAGTTATTCTATATTTAAACATAAGATGTTAATAAAGATGTATATATAAGTTAATTAAAAAATCTATTATTACTAGAATATATGTATGTCTTTTGCGAGTATTACCCTATAGCACTAAATCGTCGGCAAAGTAAAATATTCATAAAAAGGCTATACAACTTGAAAATTATTGTGCCTACTTGACACCAGAGGTGCTGCAATACTGTTCTAAAAATAAATGTCAGTTGCAAATATTGCCAAAATTGAAGTCTTTTTCTATTAATTTATTTCACCATCTGCCTTTACTTTGCTTTATATGCAGATAATAAAACTGTAACAGGACCGTGTCTGTGCATGTATTATTTATTTAAAGCTTCACTGGTGCAAATAATAGTCTATATAGAATATCTTACAAAAATTTTTTCTATCTGTCTATCTGGCCGTCTGTCTATCTGTGTTCGAATCACGTAAAAACAAACCATTCGATGAATTATAATAAAATTTTGTAGAAAGGTACCTCAGTACATTCGATTCACATATAAAATACATTTTTTCCGTAGAATATCGTTTTGCCTATTAGAGTAAAAACCCGAATTTGCGCAATGTTTTTTAAAGAAATATAATACAACATTTGGAAGCTGTTGCTGTTATAGTTTGCTTTATAGAGGTTAATAATTTAATATATGAAAGGAACATTTCTATGCAACTTTTACAATGTTTTTCTTTTTAAACTTCATTCGGACATTAAGAAGCTTCACAAAATTGACAAAATTAGTGCCAACTTTCTGTTACCAACCAACAATATTTGATTTTTTATTACAGATTGTATATTAATAATAAATTATTTTCTGATCGGCCCCACTGTGCGTTGTTTTATTAAAATATCAAGCTGTATAAGTGCTGGTACAGACATTTTTGTCGTCATGAAATAAATAACGTCATCAGTTTAATGTTAAGCTTGCAAATAAAAATAAATACAATGAATGAAAGAAAGAGTTGCAGTAAGTGTGCTTAACTTTTGTTTTCGGTATAAACTTTATAAGTTCATCTTAACTCTCTATTAAAAAAAATTACGTTTGTTAAAGTTTAACAAATATTTATGCTCTTATTACGAAAAAGCAAGACTTCAGGACAACAAACTTAATCATCTGTTACAAACCTTAACGAGTAACAAGGCTTGAAGGTTTGTCAACAGTTAAGAAATAATTTTGAATTAATTGATTTAATTGATTAAATTAATTGAAATAATGGCAAAGCATAAATATCTTTCAAAAAAGTTCTATGAATGACTAATAAAGGTTTATATTTAACAGTAGCGCTATTCTAAATCGTTTTGACCCAGCTTTATTAAAATGTAAATAATTGTTGTTTAATTTAATTGATTGTTGTGCTTGTTCCAACAGAAATGACTATAATTAATTTTCAGCGTGTTTATTAGTTTGGGAAAACCATCATCAGAAATATCACTGCGACTCATCTTTATTTTTGCAAATTTTGTTTTGAATTATTTTTTTTTTGTATTTTTTTAAAGCAATACTGTTTAATTCTACATATGTTTTTTGAATTCTTTTTGTTCAAACCAATGCATACAGATTAAAGTTAGTTTGGAAAATGATTACACTAATAATAAATTTTTAAAATTTTAATATGAAAGTTTCGAATTAATCATTCGATATAAATGAGAGGTTTCCGAATAGTTTGAGAAGATAACAAAATTTAAGAAAAGGAGAAAAATGCGTTTTAAGTTGCAGCTTCTACCTTTGTTATTTATTGTTTATCATTAACCTCGCCAGGCATTTTTTGATTTGTTTTTAATTTTAAAAATAAAACCGAGGGCGTAAAAATTTATCAGAGAAACATTTTATTCATACATCTAGGCCTTCCTCAGTCAACTTTTATTAAAAAAAGCAACTGAAATTCAACACAAAAGCCGAAAGTGTGTGGACCTGACAAGGGAAGCTTTATTGGATTCGAAAACTTTCTGTACCAATTGTTAGAAAACCAATCAGCCGCAACAAATTTATTGAGAATAAGAACAATATTAGAACCTATTTTAATGAATTGTTTGCTACTTTTCAGGTACATATCAATCGAGGAGCAAATGAGCCAATGCGTGCCAGCTAAGCCTAATTCACTTAGGTGCCCAATAAGGGGTTGTGTTAGATTCCGAGAACACATTACCTCTAGATGTTATGAACTAACTGAGCCGCCACATCGTGGGAGTCCTGACAATATTTTACCTGATTTTGCTTTGAAAGTATTCCACACCAATTGTAAGACTCTTACTTTTATAGTGCTTCAATTATGGTTTATGTAATGGGTGGTTAAATTTTAAGGGCCGATGTTGAATGTGAACCACATCTAAACGTAAAGTTTTTTTTGCATATAATTTGACATTTCTCAATTTCAGACTTATTCAATTTGAATTGCAAACGTCGTCAATTGTCAGAATGATGGCAAGAAATGGCAACGTCGGATGATCAATTTTCGAAGAAAATCATCACATTTTCACCTCAGTAGATTTGTCAATAAACAGAATTGCCGCATTTGGGTGAGTGATAATCCAAGAGTGATTTTCGAAAAACCAATGCACACACAAAGAATGACTGTTTGGTGCGGTTTATGGGATGGTAGCATTGCAGTCGGGCAATTACTGTGACTGATGTTCGATATTTTTATAGCCCGAATTGGAAGATATGGATGTGGACGATATGTAGTTTCAACAGGACGGTGTCGCTTGCCACACAACTAACGAAACAATGGCTCGTTTGTGTGACAAATTTAATGGCCGTGTTATCTCGTGTTTTGACACAGTTCGACGTCTTTCTTTGGACTTTTTGAAAGAAAAGGTGTACGTCGATAAGCCAGCAACAATTCAAGAGCTAAAGGATGACATAATTCGGCACATTAACGGCATAGAACCTCAACTATGCCTCAGCGTCATCGAAAATTTGGAGCATCGGATGGAGGTGTACCGCCGAGGTCGCGAATAAATGACAATAATTTTCTAATAATTTGTGTTTTATTCAAAATCCACGTCGGCCCTTAAAATTTTACCACCCTTTATTTACTTTATATAAAGGTACCCATCCCTGAATAAAATTCTAAAATTTATAAAAATTCCAAGAATTATTGTAAAGCTCTGTAAAAAGTGTTTAAAATATTTTAATAACTTTCTAATTTCACAAAGAAAAAATACAAATGAAATAAAGAATTTTATTCAATTGGCGGCCAATGTTACGCCAAAGTGTTTAAAACTTCCCAGTTTTAAACCCAAAATTTCAGTTCATTTAAACCAGATTTCACAAAGTAAAAATACAAATCAAACACAAATTTTATTCAATTGGCGCCTAATATTACGCAATAGTGTTTAAAAGATCCCAGTTTTAAACCAATAATTTTAGTACCTTTAAACCGGAAATTGCGTTTTTTACTGCTTTTTCTCCACTTTCTCCTGGAAATGAAATATTTTTGCAGAATAAAAGTATCCTATATTGAGATCAGAATAAGGTACATCCTCACAAAATCTTGTTAAAATCCATCCAGCAGTTTTTACGTGATGCGAACGCAAAAGAAAAGCAGACAGACAGAATGACAGTCGGAAATGAATTACTATTTTATTATATGTATAGATAATATTGGACTAGAAGATGATGGATATGTAGAATAACTTTATAGTAAAATGTGTTTTAATGCAGACAATTTTTTTAATAGTCGGACTTTTCTTTTAATGGCAAATAGGATCGAAATGGTGGCACAAAAATTAAAGTCCAAAAAGTAGTTAAAAAAGGCAGAGATGTGTGAGAAAGATAGATATAACTTGTCCTGTTGTATTAAAAAAATACATGGCAGAGATTTATGTAATGGACTAACTGCTTACCAAATCAAATGCCGATGATAGTCTAAAAACTGCCTCGGACACTCATGGCGAATGGCGTTATACACAATGAGTGTATGGAGAACGACATCAGCATTTTTACTGATGGTACTTTTATGGGCGGTAGAGCAGGTATATACTCAGCTTAGCTTAATTAGTCCTGTAGTCTCCGTTTGAGGGAGTACGTCTTCGTTTGCCAGGCAGAATACCTTGGCTTGCTGCATGCGTTAGATAACCTATAATTGGCTCTGTATTGAGAATAAGGCCGGCAGTTACCAGTTGACAGTCTGAAATCACTACAGTCTAGATTAAAGGCTGGTTCTACCACTTGACTCAATAAAAAGTTGCGTAATTACATTTCGGTTGCCTATAATCATTGAGGAAGAATGAGGGTCGAAAAGGGACCCATTTAAGCAGTGGTCTGCTTCGATAATCTTCCTATATTAATAATATTAACTGCTTACCATTGAAGTGCAATGCGATTAAAAAAAAACGTGAAAGCTTTAAGGCATTAATGGATGTGTTTGTACAAAAATTAACGTTCAGTGTTAGGATAAACTACATACAGACTTAATCATACCAAATCAGTGAAGTATGGCCGCACCCAATTAATTTTATTTCGCCTTTGGATCTCGTCCCATCACCACCTTGAAACCCACAGCCAGAAGTAAGGCTTGAATACGTAGGTCTAAGTGCTCTTTCTGCCGCCGAGGCGGTTTGCCGCTCCGTACCATTTGTAAATTGCAATTTCTATTTGTGTATTTTAAAAAATAACTATTTGGAAAACTGGACTAATTTATTTTTTTTTCTAATTTAAATAAAAGTTTTAAATAAAATAAGACAGGAGTACATATTCTTATTACAACCTAAAAGAGAAAATATTTAATTTAAAAATTCTTTTTATTCAATAGGATCTTATTAAGGTCTTAAACGAATAATTCATTTTTTTGTCAGTTCAAAAAGCTTATTACAAATTTTTATTTAATATACAAGCGATGGCAGCGAGTCCTAGATGGTAATTATTGCCATTTCAGTTAAGTATCCACTTGTGGTTAAATAAACCTAACTAAATTTACAGTTTTGAAAACATTTTTGCAGTTTTTGGTCCTTCGAACTAAACAATAAAATGTGACGCTTTTTAAGAGCTGCCAAACAGCATTTTAAGCGAAATAAATATTAGAAATATCTTAAAGACGAGATGATACACTTTAGCTTCACTCGCAACTATGAGTCATCAGAATCGAAAAAAAAATAAATTAATTAACTAAACGCAGTTGTCACAATGCATCTGTTTTCGCAGTGTATGAACAACCTTTGACGTCATTTTTAGTCAATATAATGATTGTAGAAATAATGAATAAACTATAATTAGTAAAATTCACTTTCTGTTGTATTGTTATGCATTAGTTTATATTAAAGAATCAGGTAAACAATGAAATCTTTTGGATATTTCTAAGTAATTGTAAGTAAATCCCCACTGAGCCGGTAATAAATCTGAAATTTTATTTTATTTTGTTTTAATAATAGTTTTGGGGATTGTAATTTGTGGTTGTAGTAGAATTAATTTCTTATTTTAGTTAATATACGAGTATAAGCGAGACCTTAAAAATTTTATAACTAAATCCCTTTTCTGAGAACGACGATTAAGGAACGATCGAACATCTCTTCTGCTTATGCTTTTCGAGGTGCTGCGGTTGAGTTTCTTTCTCATCAACTTCCAGTTGGCGCGATAGATTAATTTAATTAATTATAGTGAGGTTTCAATGGCAGTTCCTCTTTTGCACTTTTCATTACATATTTTCTCTCTATTTTTTATTTAAATTAACTCCTTTCGCTGAACACCCTTTTATCTGTCTCTTCCCTTTATCTTCCTCTCGGCAAGCAACAAAAGTGGTCAGTAAACTAGACTCAAGTGAGCTATAAGTCCCAGCTATGTACTTAGCAAAACTAGTCTAACCCAATAGCCTGCTTAGGTTTTTACTTGTTACTCATTGAGTTGAAAGACCAGTCTTACAACTGCCAGCAAAGAAGAAGACTAAATCAAGGCACTCATGTTTAATTTTTCACTTCACACAAATACTGCTTTTATTTATTTTCGCATGTCTCGAAGAAGTATTGAATTAATGGTTTTATGACATCATCAAAAGACTTAAGCGGCAAACTCTCTTCAAGAACAAAAGATCATATCGCTCATTTACTTGAAGACCGTCATAAGTCAAAAAACGTGATTTTTGAGTTAGTGATGCAGAAATGTTCTTTTTATTCCGCTACATGTTGTATATTAATTTCATGATTTTATCTTGTGTACTTTTCGCGTGGGAATAGAATATGCCGTTATTTCATTTCATTTGTTTCAATTTTTTTTATTAATAATAACGACATATTTTAGTTACACCGCAGCCAGATTTTCCCTAAATAATATACAAATAACATATCATTTTATTATTTGACTTCGAAATTGAGGCATGTTCATGTTGTTTTACTTAACAGTGCAGAATAAAAAACTTAAAATGCGTTTTTTACAAAATGCCTTTTTTTGACTTATGACGGTCTTCAAGTAAATGAGCGATATGTAAACTTGGGTTCAAAGACGTGATAGGAGTAAAATTAAAGAAAACATAACAAATAAAAAATTAGCAAATAAACATTATTCAATAAAACAAAATAAATTATATTAATATTTCTGTGGCAATAAGGAAAAAGTGCTTAAGTCTGATTTTTAAGTTTTGTAGCAGAGCAATTTTAAATTTTAAACTTTAAAATTAAATAGCTTATCTTAAAACTTTACATAAGAGAGTCTAACGTATGTTTTGGAAATAAATCTTATATCTACCAAAAGTACGCAGGTGTTGCAATAAATAAATTATGAAAGAAGTTTTTATGCTTTAAAAAAATAACTTAGTAGTTTCTTAAGCTTTTTTGCAAATGCAATTAGACATTGAAAAAAGATAAGCAGAAAGTAATTTCGCTATGACTTCCTGAAAAATGGTACAAAATAATTGAAAATTTGCACATGGGTACTTTGGATTACGGAGATTACAAAGGTGCTAGTAACTAAAATTTTGCTTAAGTCGACTTAAGCACTTATTCCTTATTGCCACAGATTTCATGACGTACATACATAGTATGTAAGTAATTAAATATCTTAGATTTTTGACGTTAGACTAATTTATTTGAGAACTAACTGTAGGCTAGTAGTGTTAATATTTTATGTTTATTACCATTAATTCAGACCAACTGAGTTAAGCTGTTGTGGTGTTGTGGCAACTATAATATATCAATATGACTTCAGTGTAATATTTTGAGTGTTCGCAACTTGAAACCCCCAGGTTGATAAAATAGCGCAATACCAAGTAACTACCAAGGCATCTGTAGAAATTCGTATAATCCTTTAAACAAAGGCAACACCGCTGCACGACCTCAAATACCGCGGCATGCCATTGGCTATATTCGTCGATATGTAGTCTGCTAATAAATTCTGTTGAAGACGACAGCTACATACCTCAAAACTATGAAAATATTGTAGAAAATTACTACAGCCACATCGGTGGTCGTGTAGCCATGTAGCTTTGATGGCTTCAAAATAATCGTTTACCTATAAACGTGTGTATTTTATTAACCGACTTCAAAAAAGGAGGCTATCAATTCGTCTGAATGTTGTCATTTCTGAACCGATTTTAAATTTTTTTTTTCTTTATTTCAAAGGTTATCCTACCAGTTTGGTCCCGTTAAAAAACAGTTCATTATTTTATAAATTAAAGGGTGTCCCCATACAATATACATATTTTTATGTGTAAGAATAGTAAAGGGCACCAATTTAAAATAAAAAAATAAATGCTTTTCACTATAGCTCCCAACAACAGAAAGTAATAAAAAAATAGATATAAAATTTAAAGGGTGTCCCCATAGGTGACGTAATTTGACCTATATGGGCCTATCTTTTGAACCGGTTTAGACAAAACCTTGAACATTTGACAGAATGTCGATTACTATGACCGTTATAATAAAAGTATAAATATTCAAAATTATAAATTAATGGGTGTTCCAATAGTTCATTTAATTTAATGTTTAGGCCATACTTTTTAACAATTGTACACAGACCGTTGAAATTTACAAAGAAAGTGTATTGCTAAGTCTGCTATAACAAAAAGTATAACATTTTAATTTGGATATAAAAGGGTGTCCCAATAGTTAATGTTATGTATGTGGCCAAACTTTTTAACTCTTATAGACAGACAAGCTGAATTTTACCGGGAACCTGTATTGCAAAGTCCGATATAACAAGTATACGATTTAAACTAAGAAATTTAATGGTTTTCTCCATAAATGATGTAATTTGACTTATATGGCCCCATCTTTTGAACAGTTTCAAACAAATGTCCAATATTATAATAAAAAGTATAAATATTTGGAATTATAAATGAAAGGGTGTCCCAATAATTCATCTAATTTGATGTATATGCCCAAACTTTTGACAGAGAGTTGAAATTTACAAAGAATCTTTGTGGCCAAGTCCTCTATAGCAACAGGTCAAATTGTAGATTAAAGGGCATACCAATAGGTGATATAATTAATATATGTGGCCCTATCTTTGAAAACGTTATAGACAAAGGCTTAAAAAGATGGATGCTTGTGAAAATAGCTTAACTTTTGAAAAGTAATATGGAGATGCTTGAATTTCACATAGACTTTACTCTTTTTACCACAAATTTTGGCGTGTCTTTTATTTGGTTTAAATTTAATTCTTACAGATTACTTCTTACATTTTTAGTTTAGAATTGGTGCCCATCTATATGTTTTGAAATCGATATTTTTATGCTACATACTGAATTATTTTTTGTAAAATCTCATCTCTCTCTTGGTAAACATATGATTATAAGATAAAATTTTGATTTTTGTTAATGGTTCCTTTTTTGTAATACATAATTTTCAGATAGCTGCCTTATTACCAATAGAGGAGAAAAAAGAAAAAAATTAAATCCTTGTTGCCGACCTTTGCTTATAGAACTAGGACTATATTAAGGTATTGGAATATAAGAACGCTTCGAGACAGTGGTATAGTCTTACCAGTAAATGCTAAGTATTTGTGTGTCGAGCGTAAAATGTTGAGATATAGCCTTTACATTATGGAGCTGAGTAAAGTTCGCTGTACCGGTTCTGATTCGTCACCTACTTCACAGAAGGTGATACCATACACAGAAGAAAAAATAGGTAGTGGTCATGAATCGCGCGTTGGTTTAATGTTAGCAACAAAGTCACCTAAAAGCCTAATTAATTGGAAACTGATGTCGGACAGGCTTATCATTGTTTTTGATCTAAAGTTATATAAATATCTGTGATACAGTATTATGCTCCTACCGAAAGCGCTACCGATGATGTCAAAAACTCTTTTTATAGTCAGCTAAATGATACATACGATACCGTATAACTTTATGTTGTAATCGAATGTATACTCTTTCAAAACAAAGATTGTCATAATGCAATTTGGATGTAAATGGACAACCACAAAACTACCAAACGAACCGATCACTGTGCTTATAGCCATCGTTTTACAAAATGTCTTCTCGAGGTAAGAAACAAGAGGGTGCTGACATTCATCAATCTTGAGACTATCATTTGGTTGTAGCCAAAATTCGACTATGCACCGCTGCCTTCCAAAGTTATAGGTGTAAACTGCGACATAGAAAAAATGATATTGGGCGACTTAAGAACAGCAACGTCCGAAACAACTTCAGCAACAATTTTCGAGGTGCTATAACCCAAGGAATTAAAAGAAAAATTTAATGTAACTCAGAACATTTAAGAAAATAATATACTGGAAGCCAAATAACGTGAATTACTTAAAATGTCAGAGCGTAGAGACAAAAGCAGATACGTTTATGGTCTTGCAATACTGAATCTGGCACAATTTTGCGGATCTTAAAAAAGTGGCTGATCAAGAGATGCGAACTGAACACCCTATCCGCGACCTTAAAGGAAATCTGCTCAATATGGTTTAAGAATAACTTTAAAGATGGAAAAAACACTTTTCCATTGTACTTAACAATATTGCAGATTATGTTGTTGAGCCACCCATACCATAAAAACTCAGTGCTTTTAGGGTATGAGAACTTTACCCCCAAATCAGTCTGAAATTATAGAAGCCATTAAACAATTTCCATATGGCAATTTGCATATGGCATATGGCCAATGATAGCATGAATTGAAATTATATATGGTTAGCCCTTTGCAGAAGGGAAATACCGGAAAATTGTACATCCCTTATCAGTGAGAGCTACGACCAGTTCTCCGTGCTCCGTTCTTTACAATGATAATCTTTCTAAAAATTTTCTTGTAAAATCTAGGAAAGTCGATAGAAAAACAAACACTGAAGGTCGACAGCATTTTAGAAGAGACAAGATCCAACTAGCGTCTTGCTACTGGCGGATACCACGCAGAGATAGCCGAACTACTACCATCGATTACGGCAACACATACCCTTGTGCCTGACAACATTTATTATTGTTATATATATTATTACCACTGTATTTTATTGTAATTGGGGACTACCCTCACATATCTTACAATTGGAAAATTTTTATTAATCTGTCTAATAATACAGCCTTTGTTTTATTTTATAAAGTATAGTAAGCCATGTCACGAATAATTTTTTTTATGAAAGACTTTCTAAGAAAAACAGTTCGTATCTAAATGCGGTGTAAAAAGAAAATGATAAAAAACAATCAACTGCTTTTTATATCGTTAGGTAAAATGCAAAAGCACGTAACATAGATATTTACTTTTTTTACAAGCGCAAGGAAAAATTATTTCAATTGAACATATACTTGTAATAATTTTTGTTTTTGTTGATTTCCGGTAATAAAATTACTTATTGTTATTTAAGAAGTCTTAAAGTTATTGAGGAATGTTGTTCATATGTATTATAATCGATCCATAAGCCAATTTTATTTCTTTAGCTACGTAGTGTTATATTTTAGCTACCGATATAATAATTTTCTTTTCTTCTTTTGACAACAGATACCACAAAAATATTTGCATAAATTAAAAGCTGGTTCATGCAATAAAAGAAGCGGCTACGTAAAAACACTAAACTTTCATTTTTTTAACCTGGCATTGAACCAAGTACATCATTCTTAAGTACACCTGACTTGAAATACAAATGACTACAAGAGAGAAGATTTTAACGTTAAGCTTTTGCCAACAAATTTTGTTTCTCCGTAAAGAAGCTTTAAATAAAATATTCGATTAAATGAGAGCCATCTTTTGTCAAAGCATCAAATTTATGTTAAAAGCTTAGCTTTTGAATTTATTATTAAAGTATTTATGCAGTAAATTGCGATTCTATAATAAGTTTGTTCGAACAGTTTTTTACAAAAGAGTTAAGTTAGTTCATTTAAGTAAGATATATATAGCCTATTTTGTTGTTACTAGGAAATATGTCGATAAACTGATATATTTTCTTTTTTTCGAGTATTTGTAAAAATACATATAGAGGGGGGTCAAATTTTAAGGGCCAATTTTGATTCTGAATAAAACAAATTATTTAGGAAATTATTGTTATTTCTTTTTATTTTGATAATATTGGTATAGTTCAATTATTTATGGAACAACATATCGGCCAAATGGCTCCGATGCTCCCAATTTTCGATGACGCTGAGGCATAATTGAGGTTCTATGCCCTTAATTTGCTGAATAATCTCATTATTTAGCTCTTGATAAGCTCTTAGCTGGCTTATCGACGTACACCTTTTCTTTCAAATAAGCCCAACGAAAGAAGTCCAACGGTGTCAAATCACATGATCTTGGCAGCCACCACGTGAAATAACACGGCCATTGAATTTGTCGCGCAAAAGAGCCATTGTTTCGTTCGCTGTGTGGCAAGTGGTACCGTCCTGTTGAAACCACATATCGTCCACATCCATATCTTCCAATTCGGGCCATAAAAAGTGCGTGATCATCTCACGATAGCGAACACCATTCACAGTAACCGCCCTTAAACCGCACCAAACAGTCACTTATTGTGGGTGCATTGGTTTTTCGACAATCACTCTTGGATTATCATTCGCTCAAATGCGGCAATTTTGCTAATTGACGAATCCACTGAGGTGAAAATGTGCCTCATCACTGAATATGATTTTCTTCGAAAATTGATCATCCAACGTTGCCATTTCTTGCCACCATTCTGACCATTGACGACATTTGGAATGATAAAGACGCTTTAGTTCTTGAGTTAGTTGCATCTTGTAAGCGTGTAAATGCAAGTCTTTATGTATAATGTTCATCAACAACGAGCGTGAGAGGAGCAATTGTTGGGCACGACAACGAGTTGATGTGGACGACTCTTCAGCCACACTATAGAGAATAGCAGCAATATTTTCTGCAGTACGAGATATACGAATATGCACTTGATGTTTTCACAAGCCCTTTAAAACGCCTCGATTGCTTTTATTTTTGTCAAATGTCTTCCATAGCCAAAATGTAGTTTTGGGCTATACAATCGGATATGTTGCGTAAGAGTAACAGCTTCTCAAATTTGTGCTTATTAGCTTCTTATAAAAATGCATGTCAAGTTTAAATGGGGATATTAACATTTGTCTATCGACAAATATAAAGGTACGGGAAATTTAATGGGTGCACGGAAGTTAAATCGCTATATAGTGCCTTTGGCACGAGCGCTTTGCACACTTAACTGAGTCGGCACGGCAACGCTAATAAAGGTGTTAAATCAACTATTTATTCTCTTACTACGATAAGTAGCCAAGAATTGTCAGCTTAAACACAGGTCATACCCTATATGACAGTGCCACTCTATATATCTTCATTAAGGTCTTCTTGTAGCCAACGACTCCATTCGGGACTGGTACCAACGTTTTGTAATTCGCAGCAGAGCGTTTTTTATCAGCTCTACTCTAAGAGCTACAGCAACAGCAGGTGAGTTATTTCATTCAACTTTATTACAATTGTTATTTTGCATTTCATATTTTGAATGAGCCCTGTTTTCAACGCCACTTAAATATACTTCACAAATCAAATCTACATTTGGGCTTTGCGAAATTGAGCCAATAAGTTCAAGAGAATACATTTAAATTGGTATTTGAATTTATTATATTAGATCCTCTACCTTAAAAATAAAATTAAAATTAATTTTAGTTACTAACACTTAGATGGGTGTAGATTTAACTAAAATTCACTTCAGTTCAGCATAACAATTAAAATTTCTTAAACATTTTTGCGTTTATTTTGTAATTTTTATTACGAAAAAAATTTTTTAAATGTATACACTAATATATGGGTGTAATTGTGGTCAAAAATATGTTAATATATTTAGCTAGTTTAGCCCAAACAAAAAAAAAAAAAGTTTAATAGTTTGACTGGGTGCAGGTGAAGCACTAAAACAAAAGACTTAAGACACATGCACTGTAGACAAAATTTCAAGGGACAGATCAGAGTGAACTAGGAAGTGTGTAATAAATCTTTTTAGGCAAGCTAAAGCAAATATCAATAAAAAACAATGTATGTTTGAAATAACTCAACAGAGAGCCTAAAAGTTATTTAAAGATTTAAAATTAAAAATTCATATTTAACTTTTTTTTACCAATATGCTTTTGCGTAACAAACCAAAACAAAAATTTTTGCTATCCGGTTGATAATTTATGACTAGGCTACAGATTCTCTTGCTACAGTTAACTTATTCGTTCGACTGTAGTTATATCTGACAGTCGACTGGTAACTGATGACCTTTTTCTTTATCACAACGTCTGTAGTATTTGCTAACATTTTTCTAAGCTTGCGGTCCTCCATAGTATCCACAATATATTTCCAAAACTAATACTAACCAGTGCTGGAATACTCCATGAGTATTTCATTAAAACAGTCTAGGTGTATTGTATTACTTGATTTTCATCATGTCAGGTGATGTTTGAAGCTTCCATGATATTTCACTACCGAATCTTCCATGATATGTGACTGTCGGTTTTTATTGATATTATTATGCAATTAGAATTCATAACATTTCAACCACAGTTCTTGTGGGGTTTGTACAAATCATACCGTTTGACATATCAAAATTCAATTTAGTATGTGCCTTGGTATATAGTGATGAAGAGCTGTATAATCGGGATGGGGCAATAGGTAGTTTCCTTACCCACAAATTTTGTGAACACTCTACAGGTCAAAATGAAATTCAGTATGTGCGTTTGGTATATGGAAATTAAGAGTTGCGTACATTTTGGGCATAATGGGAAAGGAGCAAGAGGTAGTTTACTTAACACCCCAAACCGAAAATAATTAATTTTTCGATTCGAATATACTTTGAACTTTTATTCTTTGTGTAATATATCCATAAAAATATCTGTTTCCATTTAGTATGGTAAAGTAGAGTGTAGGCTACTCCAGTTTTATTTAATTCAAAATTTAATCACAGTTTATTGTTTTTCCAAGTTTTTAACAAAAAATTAATTTAATTTTCTTGACATTTGTTAGTTGAAATTTATTTCTTCACAGTATTGTATTTTTTTTTTTTTTTTTGGTCTTTTAGGGGATGACAATTTTTAATACATAATAATAAATAATTAAAATTTTTATTCAATCCAACGTTTTTAGCACATAAATGTACTAGCAAAAAATTCAAAATTCTCATTCCCAATTAAAAACAAAAGAAATATTTTATTTTAACATCTAAAATTGTTTTTAAAAAAATAAAGTTTTTTTACAAAACATTTTATACAACTATATGCAGTTTAGGGGCTGCACAGTAAAATGTCTAGTGGAAAAAAATTAAAAAAAAACTTTCGCATTTATCAATAAAATACATATGGGATGAAAGCTGAGACTACCACGATTCCAGAGGTGGTGTATTTTGATGAACCCGAAAAAATAGGCACATGAAAAAACTACTTTTATGCATCAATAATCTTATTTTCTGTTATATATACTCAAATATGTATAAAAAGGTTTAGGTGTTTTCTATGCCAACTTTTGAAATATAATATATAATATTGAAAATTTAATTATTATAATTATTATTAATTATCATTGTATATAATATATAATTATATTATAATATAAAAATCATCTATATTTGATATTTTTAATATTTGAAAATATATGAAAAGAGTAGGCTATGCTTTAAACAAGGGGAACTAATACAAGGTGACGGGCGAATACTTTAGAATGCCTGCACAAAACAATTAAGACAGAACAGACTTGAGCAAACTCGAAAGAATAGCATACAAAATTGTAATCAGGATTTAATGAATAAACTCCTAATTGAATTGCAATAAATACAAGCAGCTCTTTCAACAACAATCAAGAAATTAGTAATTAAATAATAGTAGATGAATCTATTAACACTGATTCAGACTCAGAAACATATTTTAGTGACTAATAAATTGTTTACAGTTGTTATGTTATTTGAATTTCTTTGTTACTTTATTATTAATCTTTATATTAATATGTTTTTTATCTTAAATAATAATTTAGTTTTGAAATATTTAGTGTTATCAATTTGGTAACCCTATTCATATAATGTTATTTGAATGCCAATGGTTATGAGTATTTTCAAAACTTTTAATAATAACAAGTAAAAGTGCTATATTCGGCCGTGCCGAATTTTCTATACCCTTCACCGCCGTGATTTTATTAATAGACACATGTACAGCATTATCCATATTGTTGGCTCTTTACATGAATTAAAATAGGTCATATAAGAAAAAACTCATTATTCATACTTTAAAGAAATAGCAGACAGCGGCTACAATTGTCGCCGTGTTATCAGCTACTTAATGGTATTGAAGACGACAGCTACATCGTAAACTCTGACATTGTTGAAGAAATACTTATTGTGCTTTTATAAAATTAAAAAACTTTTTTAAAAAATTATAAATATTTCCTTCAAAACTTTTTGTTTGTATATGAATTTGTAATTTGCAATTTTGTGACATTTTCTTTTGTTGAATAAAATAGAAATTAGCCTAAGTTGACGACAGCCACAACGGTGGCCGTGTAGCCATGTAGCGATCTATACAATAATCGTTTAACTCTAAACGTGTGTATTTTATTATTGACAGTTTGTAGTCGGTATCCTGATCTTGACTATGTGTTAAATGTATCTAAGTTATAAAACAGACATCTCATCTATTCAAAAATATATGTTACATACATATATTCTTAATATTAAAATATATTATGTTACAGTCATGATTTTAATTTTCACAGAAATATTTAATTTTTTAAATTTAATCCGAAAATTTTTTTCGAAAAATTTTCTGTGGACATATTGTTTTCAAAACGGTTTGTAAAGTTTTTTGTAAAAGTTAAAAAAAAAAACTTAATTTTTTTTTTAATTAAATTTTTTTTTTAATTTTGTTGAGTTGTTTTTTAACAGTGGGTAGTACCCTGTGGGTCAATTGGCTACCCTTATGTGTATTGCTTTTTGTAAAGGTCTTTAATACAAAACAAGGCCCCCCGAGATCTGTATGCACTTCTTGCGATCTACCTGTCGCGGTCAAATATTTATTTGACAAAATAAGCCGAAAAAAATTAAAAAATAAACATGAAAAAAGTATAGGTGGGCGTGGTTTTTGGCCCGCAGCCTCCAAAAGAATGATCCGGTGTTGCTGAATTGCAATCCCAAAATTTTCGAAACTATGCCTGACAGATTGGTGTGCTTAAAGTTTTTGTATATCTTCTGGTGCCTTGGCAAATGACATTTCAACCCGAACACGGACAGACGGACATCGCTTAATTAACTTCTTTATATATAAGGATCTAGAATATATATACTTTATGGAGTCGGAAATGAATATTGTAGAAATTACACATGGAATGACAAACTTATATATACCCTATCCACCTGTGGTGAAGGGTATAAAAATATTAAAAAGTGTAAAATAATGTTATATTCAAAAAAGGTATACGGCAACCCGTTATATTTCATTAAAAAAAACAATCACGCTTTATCATTTTGTATGTGGAATGATGGATTAAAATTAAAAAAAATAATAATTACTGAAATGGGGGAATTTTGGGTATTTAATTGTCCGCGCACCGGAAAAATAAAAGGATTTCTAAAAATGTTAATTCGTTTTTGAAAATAGTAGGCCGAGAGTTATGTGCCAGAAATTTCATTAAACTACCATAACTCCGATTTTTTCCAGTTTTACTACCATGGGGACTCTTCACTGTGTGCTGTAGGAAATTTTATTTTAAACCAACATTTATACAAATTTTTCTACCATACATTCTTAGACTTAGGTTTCTTGACAAGAGACTTAGGTTTTTGATATTTCAGTTGACTATCTATGTGTTATCTACGGTAAGTTATTATTAAAAAAAAAAACATTAAATATTGTTGAGTTGTCCATAGCTAATTTTTCTAATTATTCTTACAAATATTTTAAACGTATAAATTTCATTCTCAAAGTGTTGTTTAAGTGATCATGTGTGAAAATAAAATAATATTTTCACTTCATATTTTTGTGCTTTATTATATTTTTTGACGCTTGTTGATCTTAATAACACCGATTGTTGAGTATTATTATATAAAAGCTTAGGTAATTTTTATATCACAATTATTACCGACTTTGTTTAACGTATGTCTTCTATATATATTACTTTTTTTTGCGTTATTTTTATCAAATTATTATTTTTGTGTACAGCCTCGAGGTACTATAATTATGATTTACTGCAAAATCACTGATTATATCCCAATTAAAAAGGTGTTGCGATATACAAACATACATAAACTAATAATTTATATTTAGTTTTATTTTTATTTTTGATTTGAGTTTAATATACATACATATGTATTATATTATATGAAACTAATGTAAAATCTTAAAACAACTTTTAACCAAGAAACAGTTCCTTTAAAATCAATTCCGCAAAAGTTAAAAAAATTAAATTAAAAAGGTTTTTAACCCCCTGACACATGCATAATCAAGGTTATATTGTCGGAAAAAATTAAACTACAGTCTTCTTATAAACAAATTAAATTATTAACAAATAGAATAATAGTAAATAATATTAAGAACACTGCTCTGCAAAAAAAAAAAAATATTTCCATCCTTGAAAAAAATGGGATGAATAGAAGGATTTGACGTTCTTAATAAGAACCTGCTATAAGTAACTACTATCACGTCGAGATTCCTTAAGCGGTAAGTTGTAATGGATCACAACACAGTTACTAAACGCCATAAAAACACCTTCAGGCTCTGTCTAAACATAGAGTGTAGCAAACGCAGCATACATCTCGCGGACACCTTTTCATATCAAAATATTCAAAAAAAAGTGTTGTACATACAGAGTTAAGCTGCCTGCAGCCTTAGTCAAATCACACATTTTCAACATTCAACCAATTTTATCGCTGAAATCTGCCAAAATAGGTAGTAGGCTGAGTTGTTCTAACGTCACATGTTGACCCAGTTTGTTCGAATTTCTTAACCAAATTCTAAATTGTATTTACATAAAGCACGATATGCATTTTTTCTCCAGAGCCCATGTTTATATTATACTTTCTAAGGTTTCGTAAGGGCAAAACGATAACCCTATTGTTTTCACCACAATGTCTGTTCGTCCAGACGGACGAACAGACAAACTGTCAGAGCCTTTATCTCTGCAACCGTAAGAGGTAAAAATTTAAATTTTAAAATTTACAAAAATAATTACAAATTAGTTCGCTATATAAACAAGTATATAAAAAAGAACCTAAAAGTTAAAGGGTGTTCCGATAGTGGCGTGATTTACATGTATATGGCCTAAGTTTGGAACCATAATAGGTAGACTATTGAAATTTTCACAAAAGGTGGCCGCTATAGCAATAAGTACTAAAACTTATAGGGTGTTCCACAAGTGACGTGTTATTTACGTTTATGTCTTTATTTCGTGAGCTGTAGAAGGCAAAATTTGCAGACAGTAATTAAAACTATGTTCGGTTTTTAAGCAAGTATACAAAATTAAACCTAAGAATTAAGGGGTGTGCGGATAGTGATGTGATTTGCATTTATGTATATGGCCTAAGTTTTGAACGATAATATCTAGTGTCTTGAAGTTTTTACAGGATGTGTATTACTATGGCCACTATAAAAAACTGTCAGAATTAAAGGGTTTTCCGAGAGTGACGTGATTTGCATGTATAACGCCTTAATTTTTGAACCGTAATGGATACGATCTTGAAATTTGTACAGAAGATGTGTTGCCACGGCCGATATGACAATTACTAAAAATTAAAGGGTTTTCCAACAGTGACATGTTTTAGACGTATATCGACTTATTTTTAGTATTTTTATTTTAGTATATGTATTACTTCAGACGCTAGAACTATTTCTAAAAATTATAAGGTGTTCCATTAGTGACATGTTTTTCAACGCAATAATTAGGTTCCTGATATTTTTATAAAAATTGTGTTACCATGGCCGCTATAACAACGATTACTAAAAATTTACAGGATAGTGATGCAATTTTCGTAAATATGACTTTAATATTACAATTAAAGAGTGCCCCACAAGACATGAAAAATTAACAACTTGAATTATTATAATTGTACTGAACATAGTACGGAACACTACGTGTGTGAGTCTAACTCTGACTTGACTGATTTATTTTCTTCGCCTTCTTCACAGCACAGCCTTGCCGCCCTACAAAAATATTTGCATGCGCTACAGAAGTACTCACTGCGTTAAATAGTGTTACACGATTTATGCAATTGTTATTGAAGGCATAAAGAAAGGTAAAAGAGACTTATTTAAATATTGCCGTCAGTTGGCTAATGCTACCGCCAATGGACAACTGCCGTTGATTGCTTTCAAACGCATTAGACTTCTGACAACACCTTTTGCATTATAAAAACAGCTAATAGCCCATTCAGGATGCCACAAAAGTAATTAATTTCAATCTAAATTTTCAACGAAATCCAAAGTGCTCTTGCTGGGTTATTTGACATTTGAGTTAATTTCTTAAACAACTGGTTACATTTGTATTTTATTCTCAAAAAAAAAAAAAAAAAACAAAAATCCTTTTATATATAAAAGACTTTTGTACAGCACTTTAAATTTAACTCTTTGAATTTAAAAAATACACGAATATTTTAAAAACACTAAAACCAAAACTTACGTATGTAAGTGAGGGTGACCTAGCTCAAGAGCTTAGCGCGTCGACTAGTAAAGCATGATCACGAGTTCAATACTCAGCCGTGGTTGATATTTCTGATATATATTTCTTCTCCTTATAATACATATCACAGCGCCCTTCTTCGCCGGTATTACCACATAAATTGGCTATGTTAGCTTCAAAAAATTAATACGCCATAAAGGCCAGAATTCACTATCGTACACAATCGTATGATTCAATCACAAAAAAAAGCTGACAGAATTCTGTCCTACTCAAAAAATCGTTTCAAAATGGCGATGTAGATGCCACACTATCATACAAAATAAGATTTTGCAACTCTGATCACATGGAAAAATACTATTTTATGAATTTTTTCGAAAGATTATAAAATCGTACAAACGTACACACTATCATAATTTTTGAGCACACATGCATTTTTTGAGAAATCATACGACTGAGTATGATACCGAATCATGGCCTTAACGTGCAATTGCAGTGTTGCCGAAAGTGAAGCTTTACTATCACTCACCATCTGTCTCATCTACTCCTATCCCTTTCCCAATTGTAAGAGTGTTTCTTATCTTAAAAATAAAATTATGTCTCTATTTCCATTATTTCATTGGACCTTTAAAATTTCTTCTTCTAAAATGTTACAGCGTTTTAAGTGTGCACCTGGTTGCCAATAAAGTAGCTTCTTGTAATAAAACAGTATTGTATAACATAATTTTAAACAATTTCGAAAAAAATTAAGTAGAATGAGTTAATTTGGGCAATGGTAAAATGTATACGAAATTACATAATTTCAAGTCGATTTCGACCGAAACCATGAAATTACTTAATTACATGGTAGCCTGAATGGACTAGGTCAGATGGTTTGTCAGATCAAAATATATCACGTACTAATTGAAATTTACATTGCAAATGTATTTTACCCCCGTCCACATTAAACAAAAAATGATAAACATTAACATTAACACTAACATCATGTTAGTCTTCACTTGCCATCAGCATGTCTTATCAAAAGTCAAACTTCATATAAAAAACAGTATTAAAAATAATGTTTAAATTTTTTATATGAAGTTTAGCTTCTATAGCACTACCATGTTAAGACGTCGAAAAAACTTTAATATGGGCAATCTACACTTAACACCCTCTTTTCATTAGCCATCTACAAGTCTTAACAAAAGTAAAACATCATATAAAAAACAGTATTAACAAATAAAAGTGCTATATTCGGCCGTGCCGAATCTTCTATACACTTCACCTCGGTGATTTTATTTACACAGACATATACAGCGTTATCCATATTGTTGACTCTTTACATAAATTAAAATAAGTCATATGAGAAAAAGCTCATTATTTATGCTTTAAAGAAATAGAAGACAGCGGCGACGCAGCTAAAAGAAATCAAATTCCGTTGGCTACAATTGTCGCCGTGTTGTCAGCTACTTAATGATATTGAAGACGACAGCTACATCGTAAACTCTGACATTGTATATAAGGATCCAGAATATATATACTTTGTGGGGTCCCAAATGAATATTGTAGAAATTACACAGCAATTACAAACTTATATATACCCTTTTCATCTGTGGTAAAAGGTATAAAAATACTCTATATACATACATACTACATATAATGGGTGATTTTTTTGAGGTTAGGATTTTCATGCATTAGTATTTGACAGATCACGTGAGATTTCAGACATGGTGCCAAAGAGAAAGATGCTCAGTATGCTTTGACATTTCATCATGAATAGACTTACTAACGAGCAACGCTTGCAAATCATTGAATTTTATTACCAAAATCAGTGTTCGGTTCGAAATGTTCAAATGAGACAAATTTTGTTCAGCGATGAGGCTCATTTCTGGTTGAATGGCTACGTAAATAAGCAAAATTGCCGCATTTGGAGTGAAGAGCAACCAGAAGCCGTTCAAGAACTGCCCATGCATCCCGAAAAATGCACTGTTTGGTGTGGTTTGTACGCTAGTGGAATCATTGGACCGTATTTTTTCAAAGATGCTGTTGGACGCAACGTTACGGTGAATGGCGATCGCTATCGTTCGATGCTAACAAACTTTTTGTTGCCAAAAATGGAACAACTGAACTTGGTTGACATGTGGTTTCAACAAGATGGCGCTACATGCCACACAGCTCGCGATTCTATGGCCATTTTGAGGGAAAACTTCGGAGAACAATTCATCTCAAGAAATGGACCGGTAAGTTGGCCACCAAGATCATGCGATTTGACGCCTTTAGACTATTTTTTGTGCGGCTACGTCAAGTCTAAAGTCTACAGAAATAAGCCAGCAACTATTCCAGCTTTGGAAGACAACATTTCCGAAGAAATTCGGGCTATTCCGGCCGAAATGCTCGAAAAAGTTGCCCAAAATTGGACTTTCCGAATGGACCACCTAAGACGCAGCAGCGGTCAACATTTAAATGAAATTATCTTCAAAAAGTAAATGTCATGGACCAATCTAACGTTTCAAATAAAGAACCGATGAGATTTTGCAAATTTTATGCGTTTTTTTTAAAAAAAAAAGTTCTCAAGCTCTTAAAAAATCACTCGTTACAAACATATATTCTTAATATTAAAATATATTATGTTACAGTGATGATTTTCATATTCATAGAAATATTGAAATTTTTTTTTTAAGTTTTTGAAAATTGTTTGTAAATTTATTTTTTTTTAAATTTTTTGTAAAATTTTATTCGAAAATTTTTTAGAAATTTTTTTACAAATTTTTTTTCGAAAAATTTTCTGTGGAAATAACCCCCTCGCAGGGGTTTATTGACCCCCCGAAATCTGCATGCACTCCTTGAGATCTACCTGTCACGGTCTAATATTTATTTGACAAAAAAAGGTAAAAGAGAATCATTAAAGCCGAAAAATATTAAAAAACTTAAAAAAATATAGCTGGGCGTGGTTTTTGGCCCGCAGCCTCCAAAGTAATGATCCGATCTTGCTGCTTATACAAAAATTTTCAAAACTATGCCTGACAGATTGCTGTACTTAAATTTTTTTATCTCTTCTGGTGCCTTGGCAAATGACATTTCAACCCGAACACGGACAGACGGACATCGCTTAATCAACTTCTCTATAAGTATATAAGTATAAGTAGCCAGATTATATGGGGTCGGAAATGGATATTGGAGAAATTATACCCTTTCCACCTGTGGTGAAGGGTATAAAAATAATGTTTTAACTAAACATAACTTTAATCAATTTAAGCACGAGCAAATAACACGAACCTATAAACTACCTTAGTAGTTTAAGGTATATAAGGTACCTTAGTATCCTGATTTAAATATAAAATACTTTTTTTTCGCAAAAATATCTTTTTTCCAAGAGAAAATGGAGAAAAACAGTGAAAGTACGCGTATTTTTTACCAATTTAAAGATACTGCATACCTTAGGATACCTTTTGTTTTTGAAAGCAAGATATTTTAAACACGGTTGCGCAACAGATGTCGCTGTTTTAAAATAATGACAAAATATAAATTACTTACTTCCAAATTCCCAATTGAATAAAATTTTTATATGATTTGTATTTTTACTCTGTGGAAAGAATATTGTTATTAAAATATTTTAAACACGTTTTACAGTCCTTGACAATAATTTTTAGAATTTTATATACATTTTAGAATGCCTACCTTTATATAAAGTAAATAAGTATACGTGAAGCACTATAAAAGTAAGAGTCTTAAAATTTGATTAGGATTACTTACAAAGCAAAGTAGTAGGGCACAGCTAGTCTTTTATAAATTTCAAACTTTTGTGAAAATTAGGCAAATAAAAAACCACATTTCAAAGCCAAATTGATTATGTTAATAAAAACCTGACTACTTGATTTTATTCAAGATCTATTGAGATAAATCAGTTTTAAAATTTCGCAATGACCTTGATGATAACAAAATCGATTTTTTTTTATCGACTACTTGTGATTCCTGCTTCTAAATTTGTTAAAAAAAAAAATATATAATAAAGAGTAAGGTAAATAAATATGCAATTTTTATGTTAATCAGATAAAATTTAAGATCTTTTAGATCTTTTTTATTTTTTTAATCGTTTGACTTATTTGTATCATCTAAAACTAGTTTAACAAGAAACATTTACCAGCCACTCCAGCCACCGTATCCACCGCCACTACTCCAACCACCATGACCACCTCCACCATAACTACCACCTCCATAGCCGCCACCACCACCTCCATAGCCACCACCACCATGTGTATTTATAACTTTATAAACATCATAATGACCGCCATCACCACCATGACCGCCGCCGTAACCTCCACCTCCATATCCGCCACCTCCATAGCCGCCTCCGTAACCCCCACCTCCATAACCGCCGCCACCATAGCCGTCGTCTCCATGGGAGGTAGTAGTTATAATTTTGTAAACGTGAACATGACCTCCACCTCCATGGTCATCTCCATATCCACCACCACCATAACCGCCACCACCATGTCCGCCACCTCCATAGCTGCCACCACCATAGCCGCCACCACCCCAGCCACCACCGTAACCACCACCACCACCACCACCACCACCGTAGCCTCCACCAATTAAGCCTCCAACTTTGTCTTTTAATAATTCCAAAATGTCGGCATTAGCTGTAGCCACTAGGATTGCAACAGTCAAAAACCCGAAAACCTTAATGAGAAATTAAAAAAAAACATAAGTTATCCTTTCGCAATGTTTATTTCGTATAACAAGTAGCTCCGACTTTTACCTTCATTGTGATTCTAGTTTTATTTCAATTTCGAAACTAATTGTTTATTTGGCTGTGAGTATTTCTTTTATACTTTTGTATCGTGTTTTAACAAAATTCTTCCTCAATTTCAATGTTAACTACCGTCTAACAATTTGGAAGACAGACCTGTTGTCAGTCACAGTCATCTTCTTTAATTCTGTTTCAAGATATTCGTTAAGAACAAGTTAATTTTTTATTTTTGTATCCAATATTTGACTTTGGCATTCCGTTTATTTGCCAAAACACAAAAGAGAAAAAAAATCAGCATAAACAAATAATTTAAAAATAATTGCTGTTTTAGTGTCATTTTTAATTTAACATATTTGCTATTCAAAGCCTCACTTGTGCATTTGGTATCATTAAATATTTTTATTTGTATTATTTTGCAAGTTATTTCAATTAATAATAAAAAGGAACAAATATGCAGCATAATTTTAGGGTGAGCCATAAGTGAGTTATTTTAGTGATTTTAAAGTCATTCAATTTAAGTGGTTTTAATTGTTAACAGTACGAAGTTGTTAGTAAAATGAGTTAATAAAAGTTAATAGGCCAAAACAGAAACGCATTTCCACTTAAGAGATTTTAACTGCCAACTATCAAATGTGTTTTTAATAAAGAGTTAATGAAACATATTAATAATGCAAGTGCGCAAAAACTTTAAATAAATAATAATTATTTCAGTCTTAGTTTTTTCATAAGCAATCCGCAATTACAAACTTAAAAAAAAATAAAAAGTATTAGCAAAGGCGAGCGAGAAAATTGGAGCGTAAATGTAACTCTTTGGAATTTAAATTGGGCTTTAGAAAAATTTACCTTAATTCTTACTTTTAAAATATATGATATTTACAATATATATATATATTTTACTCTTTCTGAAATTTTCTGCAAAAGGGGAAGAGATGCAACGGATTTTCCTTAATTTTAATCAGGGTTCAGAATTTATCATTTAAATAATTGAAAGTAACATTTATGATACTACGCATAAATGAGATTAAAAAAAAACTCATTCTCATTACTAATTTTTATATAAAGGCCTGTGCATTTTTTTTCATTTATCAACGTTTTCATTTATAAAATTTCTCATTTATGAGAAATTTTCATTTATAAAATTTCTTATTTATGAGAAATTTTATAAATGAAAATACTTTGTTACTGAATGCGCCGGCAGTTGCACATTACAAGTTATGTGCATATAAATATATACACACATAAATACATACATCCGAATGACTAATGCGAACATTTTTCAAGGATATTTTCATTTAAGAAAAATTAACAAAATTGTAAATTCTCATATATGAAAGACAAAATAATTTCTCATAATTTATATTTTGGGTATTAAAACTTTTATAATTAAAAATTTTCATTAATAGCGTACTATTAACCCAAATTATAAATTCACTGAAATTTATTATTACGGGGAAGCTAGATTCGATGGCCATTTCGCTAAGTGCGCAATTCAGCATCATCAGGAAATCTTAACCCAAATTTTAGATGAGCTAAAGTTACTCTTAAGTTGAGAAATTTATTTAAGTAAATAAGAATTCAGTCAAAACAACTTAACAACAAATAACAAAGGTCAATCAAAACAATAATAACCAACGGTGAATCTATATTTTCTTACTTCATTTCCACACTCATTTCTCATTTATTCACTTTTGAATAAAAAGCAAAAAAAAAAATAAATCACTTCACTCATAAATGAACAAAGACAAAATATTTTCACCTCTCTCACGCATGTATGAAAAGAAGCAGAAAAAACCAAAATGTGCATACTCACACATGATTGAGTGAGTAAACATTTCGGTACTCTGCAAGCAGAACGCTTGCAGGTTGTGCAAAACAATATCGAAAAGCGTGGTCTAGTTCGAAACTATGCTGTTCAGTTTTAGCTAACTCTTACTAAACAAAATTGACGTACTCTAATTGAGGAAAATCGACAAGAGATTTTCCTGATACGAAGACCAGCCAATAACCAACAAGTTCCAAGTAATGTTTACTGAAAACATGTTTTTCAATACAAGGGCTCCATAAGTCACATAATCGACTTACTTAAAGAAACATTTTGCGAACGAGTTATTATCAAAATGGTATCGTCAATTGTCTGCTAAGATGATGTAGTGGCAACAGTCCCCGATGCTCCAGAAGTTGAAAGAGGACAAGCTCTAAATAGCGTTTAGCAACTGGTAACATGGGAACCGATAACCGCAAGGGGATCCATGGACCCTAAGTTCGGTTATTGTGAGGATATTCAAAGAATAACATGGTGGTTGTGGTTTGGAGTTTAATCGTCTGAAGATCGATAAAAACCATATTTTTTCCTTTCATATTATTTACTAGTAGTGCCTGCCAAATCGTGCGCGTCCTAACAATATTTTATTCGATTTTGCCTCGACAGGAAATTTAAAGATTCTTTCTTTTATAAGTCTTCAAATATGGTTTATGTATTTACTTCATATAAAGGTACCCATCCCTGGGTAATTATTGAGGACATAAGCTTTATATTTTTTGTTTTATATTGGCTGTGAAAATTTACTGAGTGCACCTAGGGTCATAGGCAATTAAAGCTATAAAATAAGAAAAATTTGAACGAAGGAGGAAAAAGTTCCCCATAGAAGAACTAATTCTACCTCTGAAAAATTAAATTTTTTTAAGTTTTACCAAATTTTTGTTTAGAAAATGCAAAATAGTCAGTGAATGTTTAAAAACCTTAAATTGGAGCCTCAAAATTCTAAAATGCCATTTTTGTCCTTCCCGCTTTTGTGGGCGGAGACATACAATATTACTTGCAAAAATAATATAATTATTAATAGAAATGGATTAAATACGCCTTAATACCATAAAAATACAGTTTTTAAATTTTTATGGGATGGTATCCCTCCAAATACACAGTCTCCGAATCGTCCATGTGATTTTTCAATTTCCATAAATTATTAATTTTTAAACTTTTATGTCGAAGAGAAGAATATTAGTAAATTTATAGAATTTAATTTATCTGCGAATAAATAATTTATTCATAACCAGCTATGCCCGCCACTTCGCCACTCCATTTTAAGGCTCTTACTTTTATAGTGCTATATATATGGTTTATGTAATTACTTTATATAAAGGCTCCCATCCCTGGGTTATTATTCAGAAACATAAGCTTTATATAAAAAACTAAATTTTGTTATAAAATTCCAAAATTATTGTAGAGTACTGTAAATAGTGTAAATTATCCACTGACAAAAATAAAAGTTGCTGCCAAGTTTGCAGTACCATCTACAAAACATATAAAGCAACCGGTTCGTCTGTTACTATGTATGTTGACTATGCAAGATATTCTTCCGTTCGTGCTGAATACAAAAAAATTAATAAAAAATGCTATTCAACCCACCTCTGCAAACTCAAAAATAAATTCAAAATTAATCCAAAGTTCTTCTATAATTTTGTGAACTCTAAAAGAAGATCCACTGGCTTTTCACCCGTTATGAAGTTTCAAGAGCTAGAATCTGATGATGATCTTGCAATAAGTAATATGTTTGCTGAATGTTTTTTTCTACATATACGGATAGCGATTGTAATAATTCTGATTCTAATATTTTCTCCCAAACACCAAATTTTCAAATATCTATACCATTTTTGAACTAGTCGGTAGTTCTAAACAATTTGAAGAAACTAAAATTTTCTTATAAACATGGACCTGATGCACTTCCTAGTTGTTAGGTTTGGTTTTTCCCCAAATACTTGGAAAGAGTCGTATATTATTCCGTATTTTTAATCTAGCAATAAATCTGATATCTCAAATTACAGGTGTATTGCCAAATTAAGCACAAATTAAACTATTTCAAAAACTAAATATTGATCATTTATGTCACCATGTATCGTCCTTATTATCTCCGTTTTAACATGGCTTCAAAAAAGGTCACTCAACTCTTAAAAATCTATTGCAATTTTTAAATTGAATCAATCGTGGTTTTGTTCAACATAAAAAAACTGACGTAATTTATACTGACTTCAGCAAAGCCTTTGATTAGGTTAACCATAAACTCTTGCTGGAAAATCTTCACTGTATAGGTTTTTTCCAAAACTGCTTAAATTGGATAAAATCATATCTAACTGATACTGATGCTTTATAAAAATGTGACATCAAAATCAATTGCAGTTACATCGGGTGTTCAACAGGGAAGCCATCTAGGGGCACTTCTTTTTTCATTATTTATAAATGATTTACCGAAAATAATAAAACATTCTTATATTCTAATGTATGCGGATGATGTTAAAATATTCTACAGTCATAACAACTATGCAGATCAGTCAATCTTACAAAAAGACTTGGATTCTCTTCATTCCTGGTGTAACCTTAATTTAATAAAGTTAAATTTTAATAAGTGTAAACAAATGTGCTTTTTTTCGAAGACGTAATATGAACACCAAATATGTCTTAGGTGGTTGTGAATTGATTTTCTGACCTTGGAATTTTGCTGGACGCTAAATTTAACTTCATTCAACATATTACCTTAACTGTAAATAAATAACGAGGCCTTCTTGGATTCATCAAACGTTGGGCGAAGAAATTTGAGGATCCATATTTTAGAAAACAATTATACACTTCACTTGTTCGCCCAGTTCTAGAATATGCAGCAATAATATGGGATCCAATGCCTCCGTGGGTTACGGTGGAATCCATCAAATCTTTCCTCTTATACAGCTAGACTTGGTCTTATTAAGCTGCCATCGCTAAAAAGTCACAGAGTAATGCTAAACGTGATGTTTGTGCTGAAAGTAATAAATGGCCATATCCGCTCCGATTTCTTTATTAACAACATTTACTTTAAAGTTCCACATCGTCCAACATGTCGCTATCATCCCCTCTCAGGTAAAGCCTTAAGAACAAACTATGCAAATTTTGATCCGTTCCTAAGATGCTGCACTGATTTCAATAGTATTTATTACACACTGTGTAATTTTTTAAGTCATGGCAAAATAACCATATCGGACACCACTACGTTATAAAAGTGAAAAGCTTTTGCGGCTACCTAAGCGCTACCTAAACGGTGTTAAGAATCATTCCTAGGAAGTTCATATGTTCTAGAAAGTTGTTTATTGAGATCTTAGGTTCATTTTTCTAGTTGATTATTTCCTAGAATTTTGAACGGTTTGCTACCTATGGACCTGAACAGGGGAAAAAAGGTAAAAGAAATTGAATTTTTTAAAGTTTTTTGCGATTTTGACCTTGAAGATGAAGTTTTTTTTGATTTTATATATTAACAGTTTTCTGTTCTGTGTTCTTTATGACAAGAGCTACAACGTTGCCTCTGAGAGTATATCAAAATTCCAAACGGCTTGCAAAATATGAGCTTGAGTAAATGATAATTTTTTTGCAAAAATGACATCGAGGCCCCACATCTTTGAGGGCCCATAAAAAAAAATCTGGAGGACTTTGGGCAAAACTGGGAGACAGGGGTCTTTTTTTTGGTCTTTTATCACGTAGTGGTGTCCGTATATGGTTATTTTTTTCCGTGTTGCACTGTGTTATTGTATTGATTTTTCTGTCAGTAATAATGTAATTAAGCGAAATATAATGTTTTCCTTAAATAATTAAAATATATGTCTTATGTTCCTAAATTTGTAGACTATATTAATTGTCTGTAAGGATTGTAATCCATAGACTTTAATAATAAATAACGGCAAAATTTTTTTTTCTGCCGAGCTGCGAAATTACACTTTGGCCAAATGTCCGGTTAGATTGGCAAAATATCCCTCTGTGCATAGGTTAATGACTTTGTACGGTAAAACACAGAATATAAAATTTCCACACTCAAATAGTTCCCTAGTTACCTATTTTACACTTTGTTCTAACCCATACAGTTTTGCTAGACTATACACAATAAAAATAATGGCATATAATTTCAAACCTCCAGCTATTATAGCTCAGATAATGATAAATATTTTCTTTGTGTGAGAGATACCTCACACAATCAAATAAATATTTTCGACTATGAATATTATTAAGAAAGTTATTTCAACAAAATTTCAAAACTCTACCTATTGTGGTTCAAAACTAACGCGATGATAAATCTGTGGCAAAAAGGAGTAACAGCTTATGTTTTGTTATCGTGAATAACTCATTTATTTGGGACGTAGAATGACATATTTCTTAATTTATAAAGCCGCAACAGAAAGAAATATCCTTAACTGCAATAGGAATTATTTATTAAGAACTTGCTACAAAGTTTTAAGGTGGTCTACTTCAAAAATATATATGTAAGTAAACATAATCAGTTTTTTAGTTACACAAATATTTATTTTGTATACTTTGGTACACTTCCACGTGAAAAAATAAATAGGATACATATTTTAACCATCAGATAACTACTAAAGAACTTTCAAAATTGTAGGAAGATTGGTCCAGTGTTGTAGGCAGCTATAGCTTTCTGACAAACAAACAAACAATAATATTTGGTGCTTATATGTATATAGATAAAGTATAGTAAAAGTTTGAACAAAAAATACTTGGTATTAGAGCAATATGTAACTACTGATTAATGGGTTTAGATCTGTAGAAACAACATCTTACCGGACGTCGAACTACGTTCTCTACGGTACGAAACAGAAATGGTTTTCCAAAAAACCCAATCTTTATGTATGATTTCTAAACTTCGTTTCTGTATCCCATGTATTACGATAAAGCAAAATTCTTGAATTTTCCATTAACTTGTATTAAAGTCTTAAAAACTTTGCATTCAAGTCTTAACCGGGGTGGGTGTATGTATTTTTTAACCTAAAAGAAAATAATAGTTGCAAAGTCTAAAAACATTGTCTGTTAATCAAGTATTTTTTCTATTATTATGTGTGCTATACACAATATTAGTATTTGTCTTGCATCGCATATATACATATATGTATCCATATTTTCTAATATCTAATTGGCCTTCCAGTTCTTTTTATCATAATTAGACGTTCATATCTGGCATGGCTCTAGATTATTTTCATACTCTTTACTCTTTACAATTTATCAGAAACAAAACGAACTTGTAAATACTAGATTTCAAGCCAACTGCTGGTTAAAAATAAGAGAGCTGACGAATTTGAGAAACCTGCCATGGAACCAAGTGGTTAACTTTCCAAGTGGATAACTTTTTTACCTAGAACTTGACCAAAAAACATTCTATGGAAATACGTTCCTAATTATAAGAAAAGCAGACAGTTTCTTCATGCAGATCAAAGTATTGAAACATTTATAAGAAGTGTTTTACAGATAATAATTGAGCTAAAAATTGTCTCTTAAATTATTATTTATTTTTTTAATTATTTATTTGACTTTAATCCGATTAGAAGATTATTATATATTTTTGGCGCATTACTTCGGGATGGTTTCCTGCGTGGCCTTAGACCATCATCTAGAATTAGCACTTTTTCATCAATATCTACATTAGATTGTTCACGGCGTCTTCGAGAGCTGCAGCAAGTAATCTAATCTGGGTTTAAGTTTCCCGTTTCCCTTGTACCTCTGTTCATCTCTCTTTCTGCAGTACACAGGTCTGCCATCTTATTCTGCAATATTGTGTCGCAGTATTTTAAAACTAATCGCTAATTCGTGTCATCTACTATCATATTATCACTAATTTCCTCTACCGTCGGTGATCCCGTGACGGTTGCTACATCTCGCAGTTTTTCTTACCAACGGAAACACTTAAAAAGTGTGCTCTACGTCATCCATGAAATCTTCCTTTTCATACAAGCAACACGGAGAATAGCTTAAATTTATTCTATGAAGGAGTTTCCGGAAATATCAGTGTCTATCACAACTATATGGCGTCTGGTGTGAATAAGCAGTTCAGTTTAATACATAGCTAGTTGTAAAAGATGTTTATCTAGCCAAGATTTGGTCCTTTATTTGCTTTTTATTTTAATGTAGAGAGAATAACGATATAAACCACTTCCTTAACGGGTCCCTTTGAACCCCTTTCCATCCCCTATGATTATAGACAACCGAAATGTAATTACGGCAACCTTACCCTCATAGAGTCACGTGATTAAACCACCCTTTAATCTTGACCTTAGTGATTTCAGATTGTCCACTTGTAACTGTCGGCCTTCTTTCTCATCAAGCAGTCTCTGATAATTGCTAGCATATGTTCAAAGCTCAGGTCCCCCATGGAATCTACATTTAACAAGCTTCTATCAGTGGTCCTAAGTCTTATGCTAGACAGTACCGGATATTCACCCACAATGTGAGCTACCGTCTCAGCCTCCTTCAGGCACAGTCTGCAAGTATCATCTTCTTCGATTTCCATCTTGGCTAGATTATACTTGAAGTTTCCATGACCTGTCACTAATGCAGTTATCCAGTTTAGAGTACTTCTATTGTATCCGAGTACTTTACTGGCCTTCCTGCCCATGGGCTCTTTGGGCACCTTTAACCCACATCAATGTTACCTCATTAACCGAGGCACATCTGTTAAGTTTTAGAACACATTCCAGCACTATGAGGTGCCTGCTTCCGAAAAGGATTTACCTAAGCCCATAGGGTCAGTTG
This sequence comes from Phasia obesa, assembly GCA_949628195.1. Classification (NCBI taxonomy): domain Eukaryota; kingdom Metazoa; phylum Arthropoda; class Insecta; order Diptera; family Tachinidae; genus Phasia; species Phasia obesa. Next base: position 78,465,667 of record OX451218.1, read on the forward strand.
CGTCCAGCTCATTCGCATTCACCTCATAGCCCCAGGAGTATCTTCACACATTGACCCGTCCACCCCTCGGGAGGTTTCTTTGTCATTCTCATCCAATAACCCCCATTGGCCAGTGACAACCGGAAATCCTAAAGGATTAACCTCTCCACTTCTAACGAGGGTGCCTTGTCCATCCCAATCTGAATATCTCGGTTCAACGCCATAGAAGTGTCCTGTTAACCTGTTCTCCCCTTGCGAGGCGTTCCTGTCCATACCTTCTGATTTCTTTCTTAGGCCAGTTAGGACCGGAGTTTCCTGGGATTAATTTTTCTGCCTCGAGACTTCCTGGCTTATTCCTTGTGGATACCCCCAGTCATTCATGGAAATAATAAAGTCCACGCACACAGAGCTCCTTATGCGTGAGTAAGTCTACATTGAAACTGGAGGTCGACCGGTATCCAGTGTTCGCATACTAAAGGTCAAGCACGCTCTTGACCACGCATCCCTGGCGTATGCTGTTCCACAGTGGATTAGGGGAGCTGCTAGCGACTAGTCCTCTTTAACCACTAACCAGCCATTCAGGTTTTCGGCACAGCTACCAGCACCTTAACCTTAAATCCATTATAATGAAATGAGTAATAAGTTGCTCATTTATCGGCACTAATTTATAATTAATACATTAGTATTTATTTAAAAAAAATTTAAACTAAATTTTAATTTTAAGCTTAGCTTGCGCAAGACCTATAAAGGATTGAATTCTATTGTAGCACAAAAACAATTTTTTTACTATTGTTTTTAAATATTTATTATTTTTTTTATCAATAATAACATAATGTTTTATTAATTAACAACATTAACAATGTCTACACTTTGAAACTTATAAAACTAACAACAAAAATAATCGGCTTAAATTCAGCTTAATTTCTAATGCAGTGCGATGAACTGGCAATGAACAGGAAAAAGGCGGAAATATATCACAAAATATTAAAAATGAGGAGAGTGGTTCAACAATAAATGGCAGATATGTGTGTTTGTAAGTTTTGGAAGTATGAGAAATATGAGGTTTTACCAACCACCACTTCCACCAGCGGACCAACCGCCACCAATGCTACCACCACTATAGCCAGCATCACCACCAGCATGGCTGATAACTTTAACAATTTTTACTTCACCACCGCCAGTATGACCGTCAGAGAAACCACCGTGAGTATGACCACCAATACCATAGGAATAGCCGGCACCACCACCGTGGCCTCCAGATACAAAACCACCATCTTCGTGGATTACTTTTACGATTTTTACATCACCACCAGCATGACCAATAGATGAGCCACCATGACCACCAGCAAAACCTCCGTGACCGCCAGCAAAGCCTCCATGACCGCCAGAAAAACCTCCATGAACGCCAGAAAAACCTCCATGACCACCGGTATAGCCACTATAACCGCCAGTATAACTACCAGCAGAACCGTGTGATATCACTTTGACAATTTTAACATCTTCTACACCACCATGACCACCACTATAGCCGCCATCGAAACCACCGCTGTAACCACCATCAAGGCCTCCACCATGACCAAGGTCGTGACTGCCTTCATTGATGACTTTGACAATAGTAGCAGCATTGCCGCCACCGGACAAATAGCCTCCGGTATAGCCGCCAGAGTTACCACCAGAATGGCCTCCAATACCATAGTGATACCCGCCAGAGCTACCACCACTAAGACCCAAAAGCCCAGCTTGAGCTACGGCCAACAAAGCAGTCAAGCAAATAAAAACCTTTAAAAATAAAAAAAAAATAATAATAAAAATAATAAAAAAATAATAATAATAATAATAATAATAATAATAATAATAATAAGATAAGAGAATAATCTAACATAAATCATATATATCGTGTATATTCCCGTATTCCTTGCGTTTTTTGTTGATCAGATATGTTAATTATTTTTTTACTAAGCTGTAAGCTCACCTTCATTTTGTTGTAAGTTTTGTTTAATTTAAAATTAAATTGTGTAGACGAAGCTAACCGAACTGTAGTTCAAAACAGTGTTTAGATAACTAACGATATTTGCCAAAAATACTTAAACTTTTATACCAAAAACACTTAACAGCATAACACATGATATTAACGTCAACGTTTACCATCAAGATTATGCAAAAAAAAATAAGACACTTTATGTGAGAGTGAGTGTATGACTTCATGTAAAAAACAACCCAAAGAAACATCTTGCCATCATTACCACCGCCATCGCCATCAACATCATCATCGTCATTACTATGGTTTACAAGCAGCATATTTTTGCAGTGTTAAAGTGAAGGTGACCCAAATGAAAACGAAAGAAAGACTTTGTGAGTTAGTTACCTCATAATCACAACAAGGGAATATCCAATATAAAAGTAAAAAAGGGTGACAGCCTGAAAGTTACAAATGTTAACGATTGTCGGCAGGTTTCCTTGATTTAATCAGGTTAGGAATGCTTTATTATTATGCTGTTAACATTACTAAAATAAATTATTCTTCAAAATTAAAAATATTTGAATTTATATATTTTTAATAAGTTTCAAGAAATATTGGTCTGCTAAGTTTTAATTTCTTGCAAAATTTATTTTAAATACAAAATGTAATAAAACTAATGTATTTTCTATGTAAATTCCATGCAATCCCATAATTGTTACTTTGTACTTCACGCATTTCTTTTAAACACGTCTCCGTTCATTAAGTTGACATGGCAACAAAAGTTTCCTTATTAATGAGAGGGAAGATTAAAGTATGGAATAAAGTTGCCAGAGTTTGTTTTTCATATATTCCTACTTGAATAATTAAAATTTCCAAATGAAATATTTTTTGAACATGAAATTGAAATCCTTTTCTTAACAACAGTCTCAGCTTATAAAGGGTGGTTAAATTTTAAAGAGCCGATGTATATTTTGAATAAAACACATATTATTTAGGAAATTATTCTCATATCGATTTTATTTTGATAATATTGGTATGGTTTAATTATGTATGGAAGAAAATATCGGCTAAATGGGCGCCGCGATCTCAGCGGCACACCTCCATCCGATGCTCCAAATTTTCGATGATGCTGGTGTATAATTGACTTCTTGAATTGATGCTGGCTTATCGACGTAGAACTTTTCTCTTAAATCACCCCAAAGAAAGAAGTCCAACGGTTTCAAATCACATGATCTTGGCGGCCAATTGACATCGCCACTACGTGAGATAACACGGCCATTGAATTTGTCGCGCAAAAGAGCCATTGTTTCGTTAGCTGTGTGGCAAGTGACACCGTCCTGTTGAAACCACATATCGTCCACACTCATATCTTCCAATTCGGGCCATGAAAAGTTCGTTATCATCTCACAATAGTGAACACCATTCACAGTAACTGCCTGACTGGCCTCATTTTGGAAAAAATGCGGCACGATGATGCCGCCGGCCCATAAACCGCACCAAACAGTCACTCTTTGTGGGTGCATTGGTTTTTCGACAATCACTCTTGGATTATCATTCGCCCAAATGCGGCAACTCTGCTTATTGACGAATCCACTGAGGTGAAAATGTGCCTCATCACTGAAGATGTTTTTCTTCGAAAATTAATCATCCACTGTTGCCATTTCTTGCCACCATTCTGACCATTGCTCGATTGCGTATCTTTCCATGGTTTAAATGGTTCAAATTGAGTTAGTCTGAAATTGAGAAATGTCAAATTAAGGTTATACTAGAGTATCCATATATCCTGAATAGGTTTTGATTTGACTCTAGCAAGTAATTAATCGATTTTGCAATTTAAATTTTCGTCGATTAATCGCTTAAGGTTTTCAATTAATACAGGTGAAATTTGAAGTCAAGCTTAGATTCGTTTTATTCTCTCTAAAAAAGAATAATTTAAATTACAAATTAATTGATTAATATTAAAGAAAAATTGGGAAAATTTAATTTTAGACCATCAGCAGCACTATTTTTATCTATCTACTTTGGGTAGTGTTTAATTGTAAGCATCATCTATTTAACCAACCAAACTCAGATAAAGAAATACGACAAAAACTGTATACTATCATCAATTGTCACTTGGTGAGAACGGAGTCTACCTCTACCCTCTTGTTTAATATTTTTACTTTAATATTTACCAACTTATATTTGTTGTTGCTTTAGCTAACCTTCGGTTAGCAATGAAGGCTACTTTTTGTTTATTTGTTTTCTCCCAACACTCGTTTTCTAGTTAATACTAACAAAGGATGATAGAAGACAAGGTTAAGCCATGCCGAAAATAAATTTAAAACTTTCTACGCATGTCGGCTTAATGACGTCATGAAATTGCCTTCCTATTGGCTAATACTTCTGACTGAGAGTATAACTATAAATTATAAGAGCTTTTAATATAAATTATGAGAGTTTATTAACAGGGTGCAAATTTGTGTCTATTACTTAGATTTATTTGTGTTTATTTGAATCAATTTGTTGTTTACAGACTTGTCAACCTTAAATTAGCTGAAGTCAAGCTTAAGTTCGTTTTATTCTTTGTAATAGAGAATAATTTAAATTACAAATTAGGTGATTAATATTAAAGAAAAATTGGGAAAATGTATTTTAAGTCACCAGCAGAAAGTTTCATTTGTATATGTCGAACTGAAGAGCCTTCACAAAAATAGTGGCAGACACACCCACAGACATCAACAAAAAATCATCATTAAAATGGATTCAGGAGACCTCAAGACGCATAAATCCCTTGAAATTCTTTTTCTACACTGCGTATGGTAAAGTAATAAGGACTGTCTCCATTTTGTTGGGGTTATCATCAAAGCCACACTATTCAGACCACTACTATATTCCATTAATGCAGACTTGGAAATTTTCCTCAACCAATAGTACTATATTATCTGCAAATGTTACTACACTTGCGAAGAGTTTATCGAAGTCTAGAAGGATTTAATGAAATACTGGGATGCCCATACCAATACCCAATGCCCAAGATGCAAGAACGTTAATAACTGCGACTTCCATATTAGCATTAATTTGTTTTTATCAAAGAACTTTAGTTTTGTATTCTTTTACCATTTTGTCACTTCCAGAACTCTCAAGTGGCGTCTGCGCCTTATTCTTTGGTGATAAATATGCGCATCAGTTTAAAACTGATAAAGCTATTTTCGATTTCGCGCCATAGAATAGCTTCGAACTAATTCGCCTAAATAACATCAGAGGCGCTGCAATTCTGTTCTAAAAATAATCATAACGTGCAATTACAGTGTTGCCAGAATCGAAGCTTTACTATCACTAACCATCTGTCTTATCTACTACTATCCCTTTCCAAAAGGAAGTACCACAGTTTATGTAGGCATTAACTGCCTTCTCTTTTAAAAAAAAAAAAAACAAACAAACATCGTGTTCAGCTTTTTTGCATCTTTTTCCAGGAATTCGAAGTAACATTTTCGTTGAAATTTCTAAAATTTCAGAAAATGCAACATTTTCTGGAATTTAAGATAGTGAAGTTGTTTGTACCCAACTTCACTATCTTAAACTCTGTCAAAAATAGATATTTCAATCGATAATGGAGTTGACGCCGCCATTTAGGTTTGCTTCATACATTTTGTATGTACATGAGAATTTTTTACAGTTATCTTACGCATTACGCTCTTGTTTAGGTTTAGCAGTAAGTTTTAGTTGGTTGTTGGCTGATTTTATACACAATTATTCAAATAAAGTTTGTTCACCAAACATTAAACAGGTTAATAGAAATAGATTCCGTTCAAATAGGTAGATATAATGCACAAGACAACATCACTTTTTGCAATAACGTTTTATCATTTGTACTCAATGCACGAATTACTCAATTGCCCGTAAAATTAAAAATTAAAAGTTACTGAGAAGAAAAAGTTTCCCATTAATTTGAATTTAATTCCTAATTTTAGTGGCCATCCCAATTGCGTTGAAGGTATGTATATTCATCTTGTTCATCTTCCTTTTACTACAACCGGTTGCCGGCTAAGGTTTTGCATAAACTTCTTATACTGACTTACTAAACTGGTTTCAATGTTAATGGATTTACTGTGATGTTAAGTAAAGAAAGAAATTACACTAACACACAAATGTTCGCACAACATTTTTTGTAGATGTTTTAAGATAAGCAGTTACCTTCATTCACTTTTAGTTTCGTTTTGGTGTTATTGCTTTTCGTGCTTTTTTTCTTGTCGTCTAGTAGCTGTGATTGACCTCTTATTTCGATTACAGAGGAGGCGTTTACTTTCATTAAAAATATAATTTGGCAAATAAGATGATTTTCAATTTACAGCACGCAACTTGCTTTGGGCTATGTTTAGCTGTTAAATCAATCTGTGAAATTTGCACTTGGTTAGTTGGTCAAGAGTTGATGTTGTAATTTTATATTTTGTCACATTTTGCCTCGATTTAAAGGCAACACTCGTGTGTGCGGGTTTCTGTATAAAAAAGCTGCTTTTAGGACACAACGAAAGACAATTGAAGTGGTTTTCTGGGTTTTCATTTGGCCCTTAGCAGTAAAATTAACTGCTGGCTATTTTTGTTCATAAAAGGTTGTGAACGTTCCATTGATAAGAATGGCTAAAATCATAAAGCAGATTTTTTACTTAGTGTGTAAAAGTTGGAAGCTGTCCTGGGAAGAAATTATTGCATTTAAAATTTTGATCAATATTTAATATTGCAACTTGATTCCAAAAAAAATCCTTGATTGTTTTTTGCCTATAGATGAGGATTATAGTAGGACACTCTATGATATATCCAATATTATTCTATAGATGATTATCATTCAGCAACTGATGTGAACCAAAATTTCTATAGAATTTTAATAGCAACTTTTATCGTTATTAAATGCCGTCACAAACCATTAGGAAAAATTTGATGTTAGAGTACGCACAGTGGATCTAAACAGGTCTTCTGATTTCATTAAAATTGCACATCACTATAAAAAAATTAAGTCGAGCTTTAGTTTTCAAAACTAAGACTTTTTAGAATATATCTATACAACCAAATAGTAACCGTCTGTCTGTGCCTGGCTTTTCTTTTGCGTTCGCATCGTAAAAATATCTCATTTCCAAGAGAAAGTGAAAGTATGCAATTTCTGGTTTAAATGTACTGAAATTTTCAATTTAAAACTGGGATATTTTAAAAACGGTTGCGCAACTTTTATTTTTGAAAGTGGGATATTTTAAACAAAATTGCGCAACAGATGGCGCCAGTTGAATTAAATTTGTATTTTTATTTTCTGGAATTACATTGTTATTAAAATATTTTAAACGGATCTTAATAATTTTTGATTTTTTTATAAATTTAAGAATTTTATCCAGGGATGGGTATCTTTATATAAAGTAAATATATAAACCATAACTGAAGCACTATAAAAGTAAGCCTTACAACTACAATAGCTAGCGCCTTGAAACTTTGCAAAAGTAACCCCTGTGCAAATGCGTATAATTTTCCAAAATACAGAACGCATTGTGACAGTGGGCGTGGTACAACCCATACAAAGTGAACAAATATTATCGTTTACATAGTGTTCTATAACAGGTAATGTCTTTTAAGTAGGTAAAGGTAACCCTGAGAAACATAGGCTTAATTGGGACAGTAATCGGGGTACCCCCATACAAAGTGAAAAATGATTAGAACTGGAATAGGTAGCGTCTTAGCGTTTATCATCAGTAACCCCCATATTTAAATACATTGTGCGGAGAAACACAGACTGAATTGGATTGGTGGGCGTGGTACCTCCTATACATCGTAAGAAATTATTATCGTGTACCTAAAAAACTGTAATAGATAGAGCCCTAAGTTTTGCACGAGTAACCCCTATGTTAATGCATTGTAGCATTCGGCGTGGTCTCCCTATAAAAAGTGAAAAATTATTTTCGTGTACCTGGAGAACTAGAAGTAGAGGTTTGAAACTTTGCACAAGTAACCTCAGAGTAATGTGCATTGTCTAGCAAAATACAGACTGTGATAATACGTATAGTCTACCAAAAAACAGATTGGATGGGAACAGTATGCGTCGTACCTTGCATATAAACTAAAAGATTTTTGATGTGAGAATAACGTGCGTTTTCGAGTTAAAGGTTGGCCATACTTTTCTTCCAAGTTTTTATTGTATTTTTTGTGCGAAGCGCACTGGAAAAAGCTAGTTTTTTATAAAGTAAAAAAAATGTTTAAAATAATATGTAGCATATCTTAAGGCGGTTCGAAAAACGTTAGGGTCTTTGGAGAGGATTGCTTTCAAAGCAAAATCGAGCAAAATATTGTCAGGACGCTCACAACGTGGCGGGCACAGCTAATATAATGTAGAATAGCACTCTTTTCCTACAGTAGGAACCATAAATGAGCACATGTTTGTAATTTCTGCATTAGGCTATAAAAATAGTAATAATGAAGCGGTTTAATCTTTTATTTTATTTATTATTCAGTTGTTAACAATAATGTTTTCAAAACAAATCAAAATACCATATCTGCAAAGAAAATTTTAAATAAAAATTAAAATAACTCAAAAATAACTCAATTTTGCACTTCGTAGTAACATTTAAAATATTTTGTATTTTTAGTACATTCTCCATACATTTATTTTGTAATACACTATTGAAGCATTTGGGCATACCCTCAACCAATATTTGTATAATTCCATCAGGATTTTTCTGCCACTCCATCTAACCCCGGGGGTTCCAATTTTCACTACAGGAAATGGCAAATGCTTTGACGCGGTTCACTCGGGAGAAATAGGTGCACCAGACGCTAGGGTGCCTAGAACCACATCTGGAAGAAAAGGTCTGTTGTTATAATGCACGGGTCCTCTTCAAGGCCCGACCAGTGCCCAAAGGACTGGTACCACGGGAATCGGTAGCCGTACAGAGCCTATCCTCTCTGTGACCGTGGTGGTTGTGGTTTAAGATAGATTAATGTAGGTATGGTGCAAGGTCGATCAAGTGTGCTGTTGCACTCTCAACAGACGGAGTTTGGATAGTCTCCAAACCCCTAAGCAAGAGACTATAATATGGAATCTATGCCTGCCTTTTAGGCTTGCCATATTATATAAATTACTACTCATTGTAACTGTATCGCACACAAATTGCGATTGGCGGCAACGTCATATCGTAAAGTGTTGTTATAATTCACAATGGGGGTGCTAGTCTACGCTTAAATTTCACTCGGTGGTAAGACCACCGTGGGATTAGGCCAACCGGCAGGTGCCCACGTTAATCTTGTTCCACATCTGTCACCCAGCTGCACACGTTGCCACCACCCGATTAAGTTAGGTGAAGCTCTTCGATATTTTCCTGAACGTCTTTTTACAATTGACCACAAATTCTCAATTGGATTGAAGTCGAAACTTTTCGAAAATTTTTCGAAGTCAGACATTCCGCAATGATTATTCAAGTATGTTTCGGGTCTCCAACCTGTTTCAACACAAGTTCTTCCTTAGCATATGCGCTCATATAAAAAAAATCGGGAAGATGGATAGTCAATATGTTTTAATAGTCTTCCTTTATCAAGATGCCATTTTTTTTTTCAATGAGCCAAGATGCCACCATGTAGAACATCACCACTATATGATGTTGCCTTGCCTCCGAAGTCCTTGACCATTTGTTTAGTATGGTGCAGTTGAATAGTCCCCTGCTATCGGTACTAGTAATACTGTTTACCATCAGACTGATATCGGTTTCATTTGGACTCATCTGACCATATTACGCTCTTCCAGTCATTGACAGCCCAATCTTTCTGATGCATGGCGAATTGTATATGTGCCCACAGATTTTTATGTATCAATGCAGGTTTAGGTTTCTTCACAGCTTCGAGATATCCAATGTTGTGTAGCACTCTTCTTGCTGTCCATCGTCTAACAATGTCTTATAGTTTACATTTGCTGCCTGTAAAGGAATAGAAAGACTAATCTAGCCTTGCAGAAAAATAATAATTTGTTACCTTTTATGAAAAACTCAGATTTTTAGCTGACAGTGGCTTACCTAAATAAACGTTTATTAATTAAAGTGTTATATGATTTAGTTACTCATTATGAGTTCGTTAATATTAATTTAAAATTTTTAACATGTTTAATTTTGTTAATTGTTGAAAAACTAGCGCATGGGAATGCCTGTGAGCTGAAATCTTGTTTTTTTTTCATCATCAAGTGTTTATACTTGTTAGGCATAAATACTTTTATCATTAATTTTTATCATAATCATGCAAATTATATAAAACGTCTTGTTTGCAAAAAAAAATATAAAAATAATAAAATGAAAAACAAAAAACAATAAACAACCGCTTTCGGCAACTTATAGATAAGTTTTAGATCAAACTAACATTGAATAATAATTTTATTTAAAACTAGCAAACATTTAAATAAAAAATACAATTTTGCCAACACAAGTTGTTTGAAATGCCAATAACATAAGAGCATTAACAAATTATCAAATTGTCGCTTCTTGATTTAAATTTAATTAAATTCAAAATATGCATTTGAATCTTTTCATTTTTGCGTTTTTATTATTCCTTAAAAATACGATATTTTTTAATATGCGTTGTTGTAGGCTAGTTAGGGAAAATTAAGCTCAACCGCCAGTATAAATCTAATTGGCCACTGCATTAGTCAAAATCTGGTATATGAGTCGATTTCTTTTAAAGTAGTGTAAGTGTATTTTATTCAAGATTTTATACTTGAATAACTTAAAAATATGGATATACATATATTATAACACTAGTTTTGTATTTTTAAGTATTAAATTGATGTAAATTTATAATGTAATAATTCTTTTAATTGTGATTAAACAAAATTTATACTTCAATTGACTTCAAAAGGACTAGCACCACTTTCAAAGACAGCAAAAAAATATTTTTAAAACAAACTAATTTATTTTTATGAATTTTTTGTTAAATACTTCAAAGTTAAAAGGTTTTATTTCTACATTTAGCTTTCAACCAAAATGATTAATTTTGGTTATCTAGTCATCTTATCCATTTTCTTTAACCAGTTTTCTTTTTCTTTTGTTATTTTTCGCCTTCTTAGAATTGCATGTTCTTACGGACGATGAAAAGATACAAAATCGAGCAACTGTCGTAGAAAATCATCTTCAGTGATGAGGCACATTTTCGCCTCAATGGATTCGTCAACAAACAGAATTGCCGCATTTGGGCGAATGATAATCCAAGAGTGATTGTCGAAAAACCACTGCACCCGCAAAGACTGACTGTATGATGCGGTTTATGGGCAGTATTTTTTCCAAAATGAGGCCGGTCGAGCAGTTACTGTGAATGGTGTTCGCTATTGTGAGATGATAACGAACATTTGATGGCCCCAATTGTGAACGATATGTTCTTTCAACAGGAGGGTGCCACTTGCCACACAGCTAACGAAACAATGGCTCTTTTGCGCGACTTTTCAATGACCGTGTTATCTCACGTGGTGGCGATGTCAATTGGCTGCCAAGATCATGTGATTTGACACCGTTGGAGTTCTTTCTTTGGGGTTATTTGAAAGAAAAGGTGTACGTCGATAAGCCAGCAACAATTCAAGAGCTAAAGGATGAGATTATTCGACACATTAACGGCATATAACCTCAATTATGCCTCAGCGTCATCGAATATTTGGAGCATCGAATGAATGTGTATCGCCGAGGTCGCGGCGGCTAATTGGCTAATATTTTGTTCCATACATAATTGAACCATACCAATATTATCAAAATAAAAAGAAAGGACAATAATTTTCTAAATTATTTGTATTCAAAATCAACATCGGCCCTTAAAAAATAACCACCCTTTATTTTGCTAACTCTGCCCACGCACGTTGTGTCATGACAATATTTTGTTCGATTTTGCCTTGAAAGGAATCCACACCAAATTTTAAGACCCTTACGTATTTGCTTTATATAATGGTACCCATTGGCAGTAAGTAATTTATATTTGGTCATTATTTTAAAGCAGCGCTATCTGTTGCGCAACCGTGTTTAAAATATTCCACTTTCAATTCATATTTTAAAACAGCGCCATCTGTTGCACAACCGTGTTTAAAATACTTTGTCATTATTTGAAAACAGCGCCATCTGCTGCGTAACCGTGTCTATAATAAAAGATGCCTTGAAGTATGCGATACCTTTAAGTCGGAAAAAATCGGCGTATTTTCACTGCTTTTTCTCTACTTTCTCTTAGAATAAGATATTTTTTCGGGAAACGGTATCGTATATTGGAATCAGAATACTAAGTTTCACTATTTCTGCTTTAACTAAAGTCATCTGAATGTTTTTTATTATCTTGTATACCGATTGTGATCAATCTTAGAATCTTACTTAAACATCGCCGAATTTTTTCTAAGAAGGGGAGACAATAGCCCATAATTAAGTATCATAACAATATATTGGTTTAGGGATCGAATTATAAAGCAGTAGTTTATAGTCTAACTTAAGTGTTGAAGTTTCTGCTAATAAACCATTTTATTTGCACTGTCTTTAACTTTATTAATGGAAAATTTGCTTCTACGCGATTAAGATGTTTGATAACACAAAGTATTTTGCCTCCTGTTCAAGAACAAGGACTTTGGTCTCCACCTAGTGTGAGTTTGTGTAATTAAATTTTTTGTTAAAAAACTGTTTGTAAAATCAATAAGTAGGACATCCCAGTAGGCTATTAGGTTGAGGTCTAATCTATCTGTCAAGAGATTGTGGATTCGATTCTCACTGGAGACTATAGGGGTTTTACTACAATGAGTGAAGCACTTCTACACTATACGCGGTAATTTAAACAAGAATATAATTCGTAATTGCACGCAAAGAAAAAATATTGGTTATAGTATGGTCACAGGAACCAAATTATGTTCTCTGTAATGTATGGTTGCGATGAATAAATTTTAGTTGTTTGTAACATTACTTTGGACACGATAAAGAAGTTTTGGTTAAGATTTCATCATTTGATGGTTACTACACCCAAAAAATTCAACATGGTTGATTTTAACTATACAATTTTTGGTAAACTTTAAACCACAACTAAAGTTTTATAAATACTAAAAATTAATAATATTAATTTTAACCATTATATATTAATAATAAACAAAATATGTTAATTTTATTCATATGAGATCAAATAATGCTTGTTTTTATTCAACAGGTTTGACAACTTTTTACTTTTAAAAAAATAAAAATAAGAATAGCAACAAAATGTGTCAACATTTTTACAAATTTAGTTATAATTTATTATTTATTAGCTGACCCGCCCGCGTTGCTGGCCCTAAGCAAACATTAGTATTGTATTCAGCGATGCCAACTTAACTCTTTTCGCGCTATTTTTAGCTCTATTTGACTACCTCTAACGCGAAAATTATCCCTTCCGCACTTTTTCAGAAAAAAGAGCAATTTTCTGTGGCGCCACCTGTCGAAAATTAACCCCACCAACTTAGGAAGCTCCATCGGCTCATGAGCAACAATTTTGCTAAAGATCATACCATCATCAAATGCACAGCTTACGATTTAATTAATTTTGAGTTATTTTTAGTGACGCCACCTGTCAGAAATTAAACGCACCAATTTACAATCCTTTATCGGCTCATTCGCAACAACTTTGCTAAAGATCACAGCATGATCAATTGCACAGTTTACGATTTAATTCGTTTTGACTAATTTTCTGTGGCGCCACCTGTCGGAAACTAACCCCACCAACTTAGGAACCTTCGTCGGCTCATGCGCAACAACTTTGCTAAAGATCATACCATCAGCAAATGCACAGCTTACGATTTAATTAATTTTGGGTAATTTTCCGTGGCGCCACCTGTCGGAAGTTAATCGAACCAACTTAGAAACCTTCCCCGGCTCATGGGCAACAACTTTGCTTAAGATCATAACATGATCAGATGCATAGTTTACGATTCTATAAAGGACAAACAAACATACAGACAAACATTCCTTTCAAAGTATGTATTGATATATAAATCATTGAAAAAATATTAAATAAAAAAATTTTATTATAAAAAATGTTCCCATAAGACATTTCATAGTTTTTAACCATATATATAGTATGGTATGGTATCGCTTAATTTAACCATAATATTATAGAGTTTAATAATAATATGGTTTGACTACAACCATATAATTTAACCACATTATGTTGCTCTTAGATTGTGGTTACCTCAACCATATTTTTTCTTTGCATGTGTATTGTATATGTTACAAAAAAATAAATAAATAAAAAGCAATAACTAATATGCATAAATAAATATATTTATTTTTTTATTAATAACGCTGCATTTTTTTCGTTACAGTTAGTCACTTTTACTAAATATTAATGTGTCAGAGCGAAGAAATAAAAACCAGAAGAAGAGATGAATTGATTACAGTTATTTTGTTGCAATCAATGATCATATGTCTCAGCGTGGTATTTATCGTAAGATCAACTTTATGTATGTGAGTTAATAATTTTTTAAATAATGTTTCCTTTAAGGTGTTACAAAGTTAATTTTTTTTAATAATGAATGGATTAAATATTAATAACTCATTTCTTGTTGGATGTATGTATGACCATTTGAAACGGCAAACGGGAATAAAGTTATAAAACGATTATGTAATCGTGTCAAAATAATTTAGTTTGATTCGTCGTGGAATACAAAAAAAAAACCCCAGAAACAATTTTAGAAATAAAAAAAAATTCAAAATTATGATAATCTTCTTACTCGCGCTTTTAACTTTTTCTTTCATAATTTGTCAAAAACTACAAATCTTAGTCGATTTAAATTTATGTTAAATGATAATGTGATTTTTTCCGGTATCCGCAAAAAAAAAAGCTCAAAAGTTTATGTGCAAAAGAAAGGAAATAAGGTTTTTTTTGTTTTGTGCTTCATTAACTTTTGTTTAAATTCATTTTTTTTTTCTACTAAATAAATCATATGGCCCCGAAGCGATTATTGAACATGTCTGTCTCTCATCATTAAATTTTAAGTAGTTTAACATAAGTAATAAAAAGATTCCCGTGATGATTAGATTCTATTTGTTTTGTACAAATATTTTATATTGTGTTGTTACCTGCATTGAAAGTATATTATTAAATTGGACACGCCTTGTAAATAACAGACTCTTTAGCATTGTTAGATAATAATGACTTCTATTAGTGCAAAGTTGTGAATGCAAAAGGGGGTAATAACGGTTAATAAATTGTCTATTGCTAATCATAAAGTAGAGAATTGAGCTCAGCAATAGTTAGGGGATACGTGACGTATCAAGGGGCTGGGTAAAAGTATAGATTAATCGAAATAACGATTTTTTCATAAAAAAAACTAATATACATATATACATAGATTATTTTTTAATAGCGATATAACATTATAAATACTTATATGCCGGAGTATCGATATGTCATACGGTATGAACTGTATAGCGTTCACAAAATTTGGGAGTAAGTAATCTACCCCTTGCTCCCTCCCGATTATGCCCTAAATTTATACAGCTCTTAATATCCGTATACCCAAGGCACATATACTGAATTTCATTTTGATATGTCATACGGTATGACCTATAGAGCGTTCATAAAATTTGAGAATAAGGAAACTACCCCTTGCCACCTCCCAATTATGCCTAAAAACTATACAGCTCTTCATCTCCATATACCAAAGAAACATACACATACATGTGCAAACTTAAAAAAAATATTGGCATAGACACCCACCCACCAATAGACATCATCGCGAAAATAGCCAAAATGGATACAGGAGATCTTAATTCGTATAAATCCGTCGAAATGCCGATCTCATTTTTTTTTTCGCGATTACTATACTTTATACTACGTATGGTAAAGTAAAAAGTACTGATATCAAAATGAGATCCTAGTACTTGTTTGGTTCATTGCCTATCACACTATAAGTCTGAAATTTTGACTTTTAAAGAACACCATCTGGGCTATAAGATGATAGCGACAGTTTTTGAATTTGATTCAAAAAGCCACTTTTTTTCAAATGGCCTCGACGGGATTGTATGTATATTGAAATTTTAAAGCCAGCAAGAGAATAACTTTAAATACCGTTTAAATTGTAATTTGCACTGTAAAAATGAATATATGTATAGCAAGATTATTTTGAGGTGATATCTTTCTGTTTCAAACGATATGCAGCCGTAAATTATATAGATATTGTCTTTACCGTTGTCCTAGTTTATAATAATAACTCCGGGTAGTAAGAAAGAGACGGTAACGTAAATATTCCTGTAACTATAGAATATATTGTAAAAAAGATAATATAATATACAGAATTCGAATATAATATAATTCGATTACAAATATTATTCGAATAAAAACATAATCGAATAAAAAAATTTCGAATTCATGTGGTTTTTATGAAATTTTGCCTTGATATTTTGTTTTTTAGTAAAATCTGCAAATAAAATTACATTTTCATAAATATTCGATTCTTTATAAAAAATAAATTTTTATTTTTAGTGCTATCAAGTATTTGAAAATTATCATTTTTAGTGAGTTTCGGATTTTCGAGAAATCTTCGATTTCTTTCTATTGAAATCTCGTTTATTTTTTTGGGGGAATATGATATCTCGTCTCTTTAAAAAGAAGTTTTAATTTTTTATGTAATTTTAATCGAATAATTTTTTTCTTATAATTTGTTGTTATCGAATAATTTATAATGTTTTTCTTATAATATTGTTTCAATCGAATAATTTATAATTCTTTTATTATAATCCTTAAGTTTGGGTAAAATCTTTTTTTCAACAATTAAAATTTTTCGCTACATATTGTTTTACTATATCTCACTATAATAATCCATAAAATATATGTTGAATCCCATAAAATTTATTTCGATAAGAATGGGGACGGACATCTTATAAATAATGTAATTTCAACATCATAAATATTATTAAATTAACTTTCTTCTGACACTTAATCGAACCTTCATTAATCCGTTAAAAAAGAACTCGAATTTATAAAAATTAAACGAAAATTCAACTTATATTTACAAGGCAGAAAAAAAAACAACTAAAAGCAGGTTGGAAATTTAAAAAAAAAAAATTTAATTTTTTATTGCTAAAAAAACAACATGAAATTTATAATTATTTAACATACAAAAACAACTTTATTCTACTGAATGTGCCTTCCTGAAATATTTAACAGAATACTAGTAGCACGGTGGAAAATTTGAAAAAACATTTTAAATTTCCATTGCTAACTCGCCCACTGTTAAACATGTATTTTGTTATACTTATGAAATTATATATATATATATATATTTAAATAGACTGAAAATAAAAATATCCTGAAATTATTTTAATTTGTAAAGTGTATTTTTAATGCAACACTGTATTCGCCTAAGAGATATTGGTTGTGGTCTTTGCTAAAATTAACGTTCAACCCCGTTATTTCCAGCTGATTTTATTTTTAAATCTATGAAACACTCTGTTAAACAGCTGACTTTTTTTTCACTTTTTTCGTTTTCTCTTTTTCAATCATTTATCACGTATTTGACACAATTCCAGCCAAACACAAACCAAATTAAGCAACAACACATTGCACGTTGTTGTGTTTTTGTTTTCAGGTTTTAGACCTATGTGTAGATTACCATAACAACAATTTGACAGTTTGGCATTTTCTACGTTACCTGAAGGTTCATTCATAAAATACTTAAACGAATTGAAACTTCGTTTCGTGTACTGTTCGAATGGGATAGTTTTTTTGTCGCTTTCTTTTCTTCGTGCTGTGTTTCCTTTCAGCAGTGTGTGTGTGCGTGCGTTCCTTTTTACTTTCGTCCTTTTTTTATTTTTCTAACTAAAAATTAAGTAAAGCCTTTAAGGGAAAATAAAGAGAAATTAATATATTTTTATAGTTATAAGCAAAAACTATTGTTAAATGTGATTAGATGTGATAGGTATTTTGTAAATTGTGTTTTTCGGTTCATTCTGAACACTACAAGCATTTTTCCACATATTAAGTAATTAAATATTAAACAAAATATGAAAAAGAAATAAGAAAAAAAAAACTAATTAAATTGTGAATATTTGTTAAATGATGTCATTTGTTTGTTTAATGTTTGAATGATGTAGTGAAAATATAAATACAAAAAAAAGTAAATAAAATTATGAATATAGAAAAAACCTTGTCTGGATGCAAAAAGCACCAAAATTTTAAATTTTTATTAAAAAAAATTCAATGAAAAACTTCGTAGAAAATGCATTTAAAAAAAAGCAACATCAGTATAAATTCATCTATAAACAAGCAAACAATATCTGTGTGAATTCATTTGTTGAGTGTTTGGAAGTGTGTGTGCCTGTATGTTTAGAGTGGTTTGTACGGAAGTGCGTGTGTGTTTGTACGACAAGAATGAATTGAAGTGTTTCTTCTTGGGGCTACACCAGACCAACAAACTACAACATCAAGTATCTGTACCACTTCAAAGTCTTAGAATTCTTTCTACTTCATCGACCTTTCAGAATTGAAAATAATTGTGTTTTTTTATTGTTGTTGCCTGACTAAAGGTTGAAGGCAATTTAATAGTTAAAATAGTCAACTATGTATGTATGTACATCGGCATATGGACATACACTCTTGTGTGAAAAGGGAGGAGCCCACTCCAATTACATGCAACGTAATTACGCATTGTTAGAAATTATGTGAATATTTTGCGGAGACAAACGTTGAGAATTTGAAATAAATAAATTTGTAAAAATTCGAATAATAAAAGGAAAAATTAAATACCTACACATCATTATTTAAAATGCAAAAAAAAACTAGACAAATAATTACTTAAAATAAATAAATAAATAATTAACTACAAAGAAAATAAGTAAATATACAAATATAAAAATATATATATCCACAAAAAAATAAATAAATACTTGAAAAATAAAAAAAAAACAATGTATAGGGTCAAATTTAGAAAGATGCTTTAAGCGTCTTATCAACCACTTAAAAATCTTACTATATTTCAACAAAATTAACTAAAAAATAAATCAGTCAAGTGCGAGTTAGACTCACACACGTATGGTTCCGTACTATGTTTAGTACAACATTAAAAATTCAAGTTGCTAAATTTTTAATGTCTTATGAGTCACCCTTTAATTTTAAAATTATAGTCGTAATCGCGAAAATGGCATCACTGTTGGAACACCCTTTAAATTTGAGCAATTTTTCTTATCGCGACTATGGTAATACACTATCTATAAAAACATACATGCGCCTACCTATTGCGGTTCAAAAAATAAGGTAATATACGTGAAAAACATGTCACTGATGGAACACCCTTTAGATATTATAAATTGTTACAGCGGCCGAAGTACAACATCTACTGTAAACATTTCAAAAGTCTACCTATTACGGTTCAAAAAATAAGGCTATTTACATACAAATCAGATCACCTTCGGCACACCCTTTAATTTTTGCTAATTGTTATAGTGGCCAAGGTAATACACCTCCTGTAAAATCTTCAAGAGTCTACCTATTATCGTTCAAACCTATGTCATATACATACAAATCACGTCACTAACGGAAAACCCATTAATTTTTAGGCTTAATATTGTATACTCGCTTATAATGCAAACATAGTTTAAAGCACTGCAACTTTTAAGCGGTTGCCTCCTATAGCTCAAGAAATAAACACATAAGGCAAATAACACGTCATATTCGGAACACCCTATAAGTGTTAGTATTTCTTGCTATAGTGGCCACAGTTATACACCTTCTGTGAAAATTTTAAGAGTCTACCTATTATGGTTCAAAACTTAGGCCTTATGCATGCAAATGACACCACTATCGGAACACCCTTTAATTTTTAGGTTTATTTAGTTTAGACTTGTTTATAAAGCGAACTAAGTTTTAATTACTGTTTGTAAATTTTAAGTGTTTCCCTCCTACAGTTCAAGAAATAAACACATTTTCGTGAATAACACCTCTCTATTGGAACACCCTATAAGTTTTAGTATTTGTTGCTATAGCGGTAACAGCTATACACCATCTGTAAAAATTTCAAGAGTCTACATATTACGGTTCCAGAGATAAAAGGAGCTGACAGACGGACAGACGAACAGACATTGTAGCGAAAACAATAGGGTAACGTTTTTACACTTTGTGTACGGAACCCTAATAGACAACCCTAAAAAGTTAAAAATTGTGCTTAAATCTAGTAATAGAAACTTTTTACAATTGACATTAAATCTTAACGGCAACACCATATAGGTAAAAAATTTTTAGGAATTTTGTGGTTCCGAACCCTCCAAATTGTTCAATCTATGCAGGTACCGATAGCCGAAGTTTCAGCAAATTCGGAATACTTTAACACGTGCCAGTGGGAAAAGTACGATTTTTTGCCTATTTGGCGGCGTCTTTTGGCCGTAACACCTGAACGACCCATACCTACCATACGATCTATGCATTAAATGAAATTAATCATTCAATCATACTGGTCCGATTCTAATGACTGAAAGCTCATTTCTCAGCAAATTATCTTTATTCTTGTGATTTGAAATAACTTCCTATAATAGCTACAAAAAAAGAAAATCAACCAATATGGACATAGTCAAATAAATTATTCTTGGAATTCTATTCATGATAAAATAAAGTCTGATTTAATGTAGATTTAGGTCGACCTTTGTACCTATTTGTTGTCCTTTTATAAAAGACAAGTAAGTTCCTTGGTTCATGATAACAAGAGGACACGTCATGTAACGTCGATTTCAAGTTCCTTTCTGATTCCAAGGGTCGAGGGTCTCTGTGTGATAGAGGGTTTAAATAAACTGGTGCATAGCTGAAAGAATTCGTTTTCTTTCTTAATTTTAGTTTGTTGTAAAGTATCATTTGAACATTCAAGATCTGAGTAGTTTCTGAGTAGTTTTTGCTTTTTCTCGTAATATTGTTTGAATTATTTTATTTTACCCAAGTACATATATATATTTTATTTATTATCAATTCTAAAGCCATTTTTATCAAGTTGTGCTTGTGTGTTTTTTTTGCTATAGTTCACTCCTTTAGCGAAGGCTATATATTGTTCTTTGTGCGAGATCTCCCTATGGAATTCATAAAACAAAATTTCTATGTAGATCGTTGTTGTTTCCGGCGGATATGAATGATTATTTACTGCTTTATCCATAGCCTAGAACTTGTTCGATGAACACAAAATCAGTACGGAAGATCTTTTGGAAGATCCGCGGTACTTAGGCTCTCTAAATTAATAATAAAAATAATAATACTAGAATTTATGAATTGTATGACAAATAGACTATGAAAATAAACCAAATAAATATAATAACTCTTAATTAAATAGCAAAATTAAATTAAAATCACTCTTAATTAAACACAACAAAGTGCTTATAACAAATCAATTTTAATAAAAAAAAATAAGAAATTAATAAGCAAAAATATTTATTTAACATTTTAAATCAGAAATAACTCTTCAATTACAAAGCCAATAAAAAAATACATAAATACAATCCGCCATTAAATTACAGACGTTCAACACAAATTGTTAAATTATAAGCTTGCAAATTTCTATAATTTTTATTATTTTATTAAAACGTAAGTTTTTTCTTTAATTTATTTTATTTTATGTTTTTTTCTGAACAACTAACCTTTAAAACAAATATTTAATAAAGCGATGATAAACGAAAAAAATGTCTCCAACTGCATGTGGGATTTAATTAACAAAATGCAAATAAACATTTTGACTGATTCATCTTATTTAACCATAATTTTATTAAAAAAAAAACTTAGAAAAACTCAATACTGAATACTGAGACTTGTTTACTAACAGAATTTAAATTATTCCAGCAACGGAATCCAACGTTATATAATTCTTGCCAAACAAAGCCGACTTCATAACAATAAGATGGGCATAAATTCCAAACTAAAAATACAAGAAGTATGAATTAGATTTAAACCAAATAAAAGATGCGGGAAAATTAGCGGAAAAGAAAGTAAAGACTATGTGAATGTCAAGCATCTCCATATTACTCTTCAAAAGTTAAGCTATTTTTTACCAGCAACCGGCTTTTATGGGGACACCATTTCAGCCTCTATCTATAACGGTTTCAAAGATAGGTCTACATATATCAAATAACATCACCTATTGGGACACCCTTTAATTTACAATTTTAAATTAAAGACTTTTTGTTATAGAGGTCTTGGCCACAAAGATTCTTTGTAAATTTTAACTGTATGTCTGTTCAAAAGTTAGGCCATATACATAAAATTATATAAACTATTGGAACACCCTTTAAATTATTATTTCAAATATTTATACTATATTTATATCAGACAAAGTAGTGGACATTCTGCCGAATTTTCAAATGTTTGTCTATAACTGTTCAAAAGATAGGGCCATAAAGGTCAAATTACATCATTTATAAAGACACCTTTTAATTTCTAAATGCAAATTGTATACTTGTTATTGCGGACTTTGCAATACAGGTTCCTTGTAAATTTCAGCTGTCTGTCTACAACAGTTGAAAAGTTTGGCCACATACATAGAATTACATTAACTATTGGGGCACCCTTTTATTTCCAAATTCAAATTGTATACCTTTTGTTATAGCGGACTTAGCAATACAGGTTCTTTGTAAATTTCAACGGTCTGTGTACAACTGTTACAAAGTATGGCCATATACATTAAATTAAATGAACCATTGGAGCACCCTTTAATTTATAATTTTGAATATTTAAACTTTTTATTATAACGGTCATTGTAATCGACATTCTATAAAATTTTCAAGGTTTTGTCTATAACGGATCAAAAGATAGGCCCATAATTACGTCATCTATGGGGACACACTGTTGTTGCGAGCTATAGCTTCAGCTTCATATATTCTTAATAAACGTAAAAAACATGTATGTTGTATGGGAATAAAAAATAATCCAATAAATGGGACCAAACTGTGAGCATAACCTTTCAAATAAACAAAAAAAATTTAAAATCGGTTCAGAAATGGCTAAGTTTTGCGGGCACATACACTTTATCTCTTACAGTTTTTTCGCTTAACCTTATGAAAACAGAAAAATATTGCTTTTTATATATTATATAAAAATAAAAATATATTATAATTCCGGTACTGTAAGCCCTCATTTTAAAGGAGATTTTATACGCTTTAATTTGATATCAATCATGAAGAGCGCAAGTATTTAAAAAATATTTTTTTACTTTTATTAGAAAAAAAAAGTTTTTTTAAAGTTTTTGAGATAGTGATTTAATTTTTTTTTTATTTATATAGAATGTTCTTAATGTGGTGGACTCACTAACCACCATAAAAATTTTAGAGAGGGACCACGGTGGTATCAGAATAATTTATTTGTATAGAAAAAAATCTTTTCATAGAATCAAATTAACATATGTATACAAACATTGTAATGGACTTTTTACACCGATCAACATTTAATTTTTAATGCCACTGAAAGGTTTCTTCTAAGCCTTGAGTATTATCCGCCAGACTGAAAGGTTTCTTCTAAGCCAGGAAAAGATCACACGAAGATAAAATCATATCCAATAAACATCAAGCCAATAAACCTGTTATCAAATATATCAAAGCTATTTGAGAAAATACTAATTACTAAGCTGAACCCATTTTTGAGCTAAAAAGGATTTATTCCGAATCATCAATTCGGCTTTAGAAGACAGCATAGCACTATCGAAAAAACGCACAGATTGGTAAATATAGTTAAAAAGGCTTTTGGAGAAAGAAAGTATTGTTCCGTGCTTATCGTAGATGTGACTCAAGCGTTCTACAAAGTTTGGCAGACACGAAGGTCTAGTTTATAAGTTAAAGAAAAATTTTCCAAAAATTTATATAAGCTTTTAAAAATTGATTTAACTGGTCGTACGTTTGAACTTAAGGAAGGAGATTGGTTATGCTAGCCCCAGCCAATTAAAACGCAAGTTCCCCATCCCAATATTTTCAATACTATATATTTTCTCTGGAATTGTTTGCAAAAATGGAGAATAAAAATTAATGATCAAAAATGTACTCATATAACATCACATTGCATAGGGACTCATGCCCTCATATTCGAATAAATTACTAAACTATACCACAAGACCCGGAGGTTAAATACCTTTGCATAAATCTCGATCGAGGCTTAACCTGGAAAGGTTACATAGAAGAAAAATTGACACAAATGAAGTTTAAAGCAGTGCAAATAAATTGGCTTAATGACAGAAACTCAATTCTACGAATGATTATAGTCGCACCCTAGCACATTAAAAACTTGAGCATTTACAAGAACTAAACGTGTCTCTAATTAAAGCAGAAATAGCGATACGAATGTAACCACGATCCTAAATTAACATGTCAAAATAAAATTCAGAGCTGTATAGTTTTTGGGCATAATCGGGAATGGGGTAGGGTTAGTTTACTTGATACTCCAAACAGAAAATAATTATTAGGGGTTTTCACGATGGGTAGTGCAAACTGTTTAAACGTGAGTAAAAATGCATCGTTTTTATCAACACAACAACAAAATATACATACATGCTTACTTGAAATTTACTTCGTTTGCTTCGTTTGCACTAGAAAAACCTTGAGCAACAGATGCAAATAAAAATAAACAACAATTTTTTAAATATTACTAAAATAATTTTTGCAAAAAAAAACCGACTTCAAAACAGATAGAAGGGCACCAATTATAAACTAAAAATGTAAGAAGTAATCTGTAATAATTAGATTTAAACCAAATAATAGATGCGTCAAAATTAGCGGATAAAAGTAAAGACTATGTGAATGTCAAGCATCTATTACTGTACAAAATTTAAGCTATTTTCACCAGCATCCGTATTTTATGAGCACACCATTCAAGCCTCTGTCTATAACGGTTTCAAAGATAGGGTCACATAGATCAAATAACATAATCCTTTAATTTACAGTTTTAAATTAAAGACCTGTTGTTATAGAGGACTTGGCCAGAAAGATTCTTTGTAAATTTCAACTATCTGTCTATAACGGTTAAAAAGTTTAACCATATATATCAAATTACAGGAACTATTGGGACACCCTTTACATTATAATTCCAAATATTTATACTTGTTATTATACGAGACAAAGTAGTGGATATTCTGCTTAATTTTCAAGTGTTTGTGTTTAACGGTTCAAAAGATAGGGCCATATAGATCAAATTACATAATTTATGGGGACACCCTTTAGTTTCTAAATTCAAATTATATACTTGCTATAGTGGACTTTGCAATACAGGTTCCTTGTAATTTTCAGCTGTCTGTCGATAACAGTTCAGAAGTTTGACGACATACATAGAATTACATTAACTATTGGGACACCCTTTTATTTCCAAATTCAAATTTTATACTTTTTGTTATAGCGGACTTAGCAATACAGGTTCTTTGTGAATTTCAGCGGTCTGTGTACAACTGTTCAAAAGTATGGCCATATACATCAAATTAAAGGAACTATGGGAGCACTCTTTAAAATTTTGAATATTTATACATTTTGTTATAACGGTCAGAGTAATCGACATTCTGTCAAATTTTCAAGGTTTTGCCTATAACGGTTCAAAAGATAGGCTCAAATAGGTCAAATTACGTCACCTATGGGGACACCCTTTAAATTTTATATTTATTTTTTTATTAATTTCTGATGTTGGCAGCTATAGCAATACGCAATTTTTTAAAATTTTAATTTGGTGCCCTTTACGGTTCTTAATACACGTAAAAAACATGTATGTTGTATGGGGACACCCTTTAATTTTTAATATAATGAACTGATTTTAAACTGGGACCAACCTGAAAGCATAACCTTTCAAATAAAAGAAATTAAAAAAAAATTTAAAATCGGTTCAGAAATGGCTGAGTTCTGCGGTTACATACATAAAAAAAGCAACATTCAGACGAATAGAAGATAACTTCCTTCTTTTTTGAAGTCGGTTGAAAATGGAAAAGTATTAAAAAAATTGTTTGTAAAAATAACAAATAATCTTGTTTATTATTTTCTTTTTTGTTTTTTATTTGTATTTATTTTTCTTTTGTAATTTAATGGTTTGCCAGATTTTTTTTTTAAAGAAAAATAAATGCTTTGCACAAAAATGCAATGTATTTAAAAAGTATGCTCACGATCTACTTTAATATCCACTACAAATTTACAATATGTAAATTTGCACTATAACCATCGTAAAAACTCCTATTTTTTCGATTCGTATATACTTTGAACTTTTATTTCTTATGTAAAATATTGATAAAAATATCTGTTTCCATGAGGTATAGTAAAGTTGCTTTTTTTGAACTATAAGTCCATTTTTAAATTGTCCAGTTATTTTTTCAAAATCCAGGTCAAATTTTTTCATTCTCCAGTTATTTGACTTTTGGTATCTGGCAATCCCATTTAGATATGATATTATTCAGCATTTTAGTGTTTCGCAATTAAAACTTATGTATCATATTTTATAAACACGTTGTATGCGTCCTGACAATATTTTATTCGGTTTTGCTTTGAAAGTAATCCACACCAAATTTTAAGACTCTTACGTATTTACTTTATATAAATGTACCTATCCCTGGATAAAATTCTAAAATTTATATAAAATTCTAAAAATTATTGTAAAGCACTGTAAAAGATAGACATTATTTTAAAGCAGCGCCACCTGTTGCGCAACATTGCTTGAAATACTTTAAAAAAAAATATTCCTTAAAGTATGCAGTACTTTTAAATCGTAAAAAATATCGCCGTACTTTTACTACTTTTTCTCTCCTTTTCTCTTGGAAATATGACATTTATGCGGAAAAAAAGTATCCTATATTGGAACCCGGATACCAAGGCACCTTCTCACAAAATTTTGTTGAAACCCAACCAGTAGTTTTTACGTGATTCGAATACAAACAAAGAATGACAGACAGACAGGAAATGAGTTACTATTTTATTATATGTATAGATTAAGAGCGTGGATTAGCCTTAAGTCGGAGATTCATTAACGAATGTTATATTTTAGAACTGAGTATGCCACGTACATGAAATATAAAATAGCACCGTTTTATTTTGCAGGCACATATTCATCATGTATCTATTTATATTGCAATGTGTTGTTGTTCTGGTAAATTTGTTTTTTTTTCCAAGTCTAAATTACAAAAATAGTAATTAAGCAAATTCCTTGGAAAAGTAGTAACACCTAAGATTTTGTTTGCACTATAAAAACAACAATATTGGATTAAGATACCTCAGAAGTATTTAACATTTTGTTTTTCAGTATATTTAATTATTTGGTAAGCTATTGGGTGATTGGGTGCGTGTTTTTCAATCCGAATACTTGTAAATTAATTCTAAATCAATTGATTCATTCGTGAAATAAAGGTCGCAAACTTGTTTCCTTTTGTGTTTTTTTTTAATTGCATTTTCTGGAGGCTTATCGAATTATTGCCAGTTAACAGTTGGTAACACAGTAACCGGCTTCCTTGAATACTTATCAAAATAAACAAATTGAATATTTGAAATTTTATTAGTCGAACTATTCATTTCATCTGCATCAAAATAAACTTTCTGCACAGCTAGTAAACTTGGCAAATTAAATTATAGTATTAAAAGAAGTAAATAGTATATTGGGTTTCAACGAATTTTACATAGCCTTTACTAAAGTATATACTAAAGAGCAAAATAAAAAGGTGTGTTGAACTATTATTCCTCCTTTCAAATACATTTTCTCTACGTTTTATTAATTTTTCTTCCTTAAAAAAAAATAACTCCGTGACAAAATTTTGGGATATACCGTAGTCCAAATACAAGTACAGTCTGTCAAGAAAGTGTTTTTACATAGTGAAAAAAGTCTTGGTTTTGACTTTTATAATAGAAAATGTTGTTTCCTTCTTTATTTTTATTCATTTTTTACTAAATAATTAAGTAAATTTTATCTACTCATATGTAACATAAAAAACAGCAAAAATAATAATAAAAAACAAGATTATAAAAAAATACGATGGGTATGAAATTTTAAGACAATCAGTAATTATTATGGCAACCATTGACATCAATTGCGACTTGCAGATACCGTTTGATGAAATAAACTAACTTTTGCAAACATTTCATTAGATTTCTATTTCATTCCTTCAAAATATCAACAAAAGCCAAGATGAGTTAAAATTTTGGCTTTTGGAACGCCTCTTAGTAACTTTTTTTTCAGATAAGCTTAAAGATTTTCAACTGGATAAGTAAGTCAGGACTCTAAGCAGGATTATCAGACATGAAACTTCCAAAAAAAATCGTTTTTTAAACCCGATTTTCTGTTTCCAAAGTAGTTTTACATATTCCACTATTATACCACAAAACATGTTTTGTAGCAACATATCCTTTCGGTTTTTTTAGTTGGATCTGGTCATCTGTCCCTAAAAATGGAAAGTCCAAAAAAAAGACGTCTGATAAGTGATTAACACCGCTCTGTTAACTGTCAAATGAGCTATGTTAGAAAAATGGTTTTTGTCTCTGCTAGTTAAATACATACTTATTTATCTTCACATACATTCAAAATTATTACCTTGGGGAACTGCTGCTGTAGTTGTTATTAAGGCAACTTTTGAATATAGCACCAGAACAAGCATATTTCAACAAAAGCTAATTTATGATATGACAAAGGAAAAAGAATTTTACCAACCACCCTATTCCTTTCTTAATAAGATTTGTGGTCGCAAGGAATAATTAAAACATGTTAACTTGCTTCTTATGGTGTCAAGGTAAATAAATTTATCATACCGTTTGCCATTTTCTTTATTTTTATTTTTCCATTAAAATGAAGTGTTGCAAATACTGAAAATGCGCCGCAATAAAAATAAAATAACTAATGTTCCACAAGATTTATTTTTAACGCTGTTTGCCAGTATTTGGTGGTTTTAAATGGAAATCAGAGCTGTATTTATTTTTTTCTAGTTTTCCTTTTTTTAAATTATCATTTGTTACGTTTAGAAATCTGGTGGCACTTGTGGCTTTTAATTTTTTTTATTTTTCTAGTTTTCCTTTTTTTAAATTATCATTTGTTACGTTTAGAAATCTGGTGGCACTTGTGGCTTTTAATTCACAACCTTTTCATCCATACCAACTTGTTTACACATACACGCACACACACATGCATTGATTTAGTTGTGTGGTGTGAACTTAGAAACCCAGTTAACCAAACTGTTGTAGACGAATATTTTTCGACGATGCATGCACTTTTTGTCCTTTGTTGTTCAGTTTTCCTAACGATAATTTAACGGAAATCGTCGTTCATTTCAATATAAGCGACTACGTCTTATTCCATATTAAAATATATCGAGAACAAGATAACCGAATCCCCAGCTATGGCAATTTGAATCAATCGGACTAGCAACAATGGCTGGATTATTTCCAAAATATTTTGATTCTGCTTCACTGTGCAATGTCTTCAATTTTATGTATATTAAAGTCTGTAAGTGCGGCCCTATGTTTATCTTAGGAACTAGCGGGAAATCGAAGCAGACTACTAACCTTATGGGACCCATTTCGATCCGCTTCGGCCCCGTATGATTTCAGGCCACCGAGATGAAATTTACGACTACCTTTCTGTCTTTTAAATACGTGCTGACACTAGCCTTTATTCTTTATTGACTGTAGTAATTTCAGACTGTCGACCATCTGCGTACACCTGGATTCTTTTATAATAGTTAGCTAGCATTTGTCTACGGCTTGGAATCCCTATGGCATTCACATTTAACATGGGTGTATCAATGCTCCTGAGCCTTATGATGGCAAGTGATGGGATTTGATACAAAATATGTGCTCTATTGTATTAGTCTCATTTAGGAGCAGTCTCTTCATCTTCGCCATTAACGTTAACTCAATAATTAAGGCACATCTGTTCAGTTATACACATGCTTAATTTGACAGGTTATCGATGTGAAATGACAACCTTTCTTTCATGCACCCGACTTACCAAGAAGTGGTCCAACGCTTTCAGCAACCCAAGCAATTCCTGGTAAAGGAACAAATACGTCCACAGACTGCTGGACAAACACAGTTCAACTGGGTAGGCATCTGCTCTACCGTCTATAACTGAACTATCAGCAAAATGCAATTGTTGATCCATACATAAACATATTTTTTAACGCTTTTCTCCATAGGCATCCGATCCAGCCTTTAAACTTTTTTTCTTCTACTTATGCCTTCCGAAGGCATCTGAGACTATCTTGACTATAAATGCAAAGAATGCCCAAAGTTATACTTTACTAGAGTAACCCTGGCCGCGTTGCTGGACAATACGTTTTCGTCTGTATAAATACATTTTATATAGAGAAAACACGCCATCACGCATATTCGTAGAAATTTTTCGATGTTTTTAGGGTTCCGTACCCAAAGGGTAAAAATAAAACCATATTGTTTTCTCTACAATGTCTGTCCGGCTGTCAGCGCCTTTTACCGCAATATGTAGACTCTTGAAATTTTCACAGATGATGTATAGTTGTTGTCGCTATAGCAACAAATACTAAAACTTAGAGGGTGTTCCGATAGAGAGGTGTTATTCACGAATATGTGTTTATTTCTTGAACTGTAGGAGACATAGACTAAAGATTTACAAACAGTAATTAAAACTTATTTCACTATAGAAACAAGTATAAACAAATAAACCTAAAAATTAAAGGGTGTTCCGATAGTAATGTGATTTGCATGTATATGGCATAAGTTTTGAATGATAATAGGTAGATTCTTGAAGATTTTACAGGAGGTGTATTACCATGGCCACTATGTGACGTGATTTGCATTAACAATAACTACTTTTTTTTAACCATAATAGATAGACTCTTGAAATTTTCACAAATGGTGTATTACTATGACCCCTATAAAAACAATAAAAATTTAAAGGGTTTTCCGACAGTGACGTGTTTTGCATGTATAACGGCATGTTTTTTGAACCGTAATAGTTAGACTCTTCCAATTTGTATAGAAGATGTGTTGCCATGGCCGTTATGACAATTACTAAAAATTAAAGGGTATTCTGACAGTGACATGTTTTTTAATAGTAATAAGTAGAATCTTGATATATTCATAGAAAGAGAATTGCCATGGCCGCTATAACAAATAACAAAATTAAAGGGTGTTCGA
The DNA here is from genome assembly GCA_949628195.1 of Phasia obesa. NCBI lineage: Eukaryota > Metazoa > Arthropoda > Insecta > Diptera > Tachinidae > Phasia > Phasia obesa. The sequence continues at coordinate 78,496,651 of OX451218.1, forward strand.
CAGAGACATAATTTTTACGTAAATAGCCTTATTTTTTGAACCCTAATAGGTAGACTCTGTAATAATTACTAATATCAAAAGGGCGTATTACCTAATTTTTTGAACCGCAGTAGGTAGGCGCACGTATATTTATATAGATAGTGTATTACCATGGCCGCTATAACAACAATTACTAAAATTTAATGGGTGTTCCAAAATTGATGCAATTTTCGCTATTATGACTTTAGGTTTAAAATTAAAGTGTGAGTCATAAGACATGAACATATTAACAACTTTTTTAAAGTTGTACTAAAAATAGTACGCAACCCTACGTGTGTGAGTCTAACTCGCACTTGACTGATTTATTATACATATATACATATAAATGAAATCGCTTATGCATCGTATATGCAAAGCTGACATGGGGTCGTTCGCCTAATAAACATTGCCTCGATTGCATGCGGTAGTGGCGTGCAGTTATACTCTCAGTTATACTTTGAGAGGCATTTGGCCGCTAGACCACATGTAGATAAGTTATTATGCATCCGCATCTTCTTTCCAACGTGTACAGAGAAGTCAAATTTTATATATCCAAAATATTATGTAGGAAGACTTTTTGGCGATAGCATATTAAAAGTTGTATATGAAGGTGCACTTAGCCTTGCAATAACTGAAAGAGAATATTTTTAAGAGTAATAAGAGTTAGAAATCTCGTTATGTCCTTGTCGACTACAAGTCGAAATTTTCCCTTAAGTACCCTCTTACGATAAGGTGGAGTAACTCTCCGCTTATAGAGTCGCCAACGACATGGTGCAAGAAATATTTGCTCTGCTAGTCTTTTATGATTTTGTAGCCATTTGTTAGAAAATTTTTTTCAACGATTGTGTTAAGATATTTTCATATACGTTTAAGAAGTCTTAAATTCATGGCCAACTGGGAAATGTCTCATTGGGAATGTGTGTGTGTGTGTGTAGGGAGCAAGGAATTTTAATATGTTCTCTAGTTATTCTTAAAAGAATGTTAGAGTTTTTAACTTGAAACTTTTTTCTGTTCACTGACATATCTGCGGTTAGTTTGTGGCTCTGTTTGTTTTGTTCCAGTTGTTGTAGCATTTGTAAATTACATTGTTTTTTCCGTTATTGCTGTTACGCCTGATTAAATTACATTATTTAATGTGAGAAAAATGTTTAATGGATTCTTGAAGTATGAGGAAATAAGTTGTGAATTTATTTCTCATTTTAATAGGTTTGAGAAGTACTAAACTTAAGAAAAATCTAGATGATTTTATGTTTGTTTCTTTAAAACAAGTTGTGGACTACAAATTAGAATAGTTTTGAAAATTTTTAAATTGACTACGATTAAACTACATACTTATGTAATTTTATAAAACAAATATTTGTGTAAGTAGCCGCTATATAATTTTTCTATAATTGTCACTACAACTGCGCCTAGTTAGAAACCTGTCATGGATTTTTATCTCTAACCACTGCCAACTAAAATTGAGAAAATTCTTGGAAAAAATTTTACGCTTTCAAAATGCCACATGTCATCACTTGTGGCATTTTACCGGGTTCCTTAATTTTCTGCTATGTAAATGTTTCACTTCAGAAGCGCTTTCGAGCTACTTCGTTTGGGCCCCGATCTTGCATATGAGCCGCATCATCCTGTTGGCCTATTTCTAGGCCCCCGGCTCTATTTAAAATTTTCTTGAAGTGCCTGAAGTTTCGAGATCTATATTTTGTGTGTTACGGGTCTACCTATATTAACTTCAGCTTATTGTGCAATGTTTTAAATTTGCACATGCTTCTTTTAATACACTTGCTTTAAAAAAAACTGTAATGTAGTTAGTCTCACTGATTCTAAGTGTTTTTTGCAGACAAGCAAAACCCTTCGCAGGCAGTGTTGTCTTCAAAAAACAATATTTTCTTCACTATGTAAGAGATAATCGTTAAAAATTCTTTTACTTTATTGCAATCGGTGCTTTACTCTCGTAGAAATTTAACAATAATTCATAATTTTTTTTTCAAAATTGGTAAAGTTTGGATAGGGCAAATCGGGGGAAAACCCCTTAAACAAATACGGTATTTTTTACAGGGCCCCAGGTGTTTACTTTTGCCGTGACCGTCTGCAGATCAACTCAAAAATGCTTCGGCTTTGTTGTTGTGTAATTATGTATTATCAATTTGATATCGAGAAACCGAATTATATTCAAAATAAATAAGTTTTTAAACCACTGTGCGTGCGTTGGTAGAATCCCGTATTTGTAAGGTAGAACAACTCACTAATTTGCATTTAATTAATGAATATGCAAATCAATAAAATTTAACAAGATTTTTGCAAAACAATAATGAGTCAGTTGACGCTATAAAAACTGTACTTCGTGAGTTTGTGTACACGAGAATTGTAATAAAAAAAGATGTTTGATATCGATGTTTAATCTAACTACAAAGAAGTCAATATGCATTGATTCATATGTATAACTAGCTATGCCCGCCACTTCGCACAGTGCTTTGTTCCATAGACAAAAATACAAAAAATAACTATATCTTGTATTGTAACGAAGTTATACTATTCAATAGCTAACACCATAATTCGAACCCGTGTGAAAGAATTTTTTAGTTTTAGCTACTATTGACGGCACGAGAGGGCGCAAAAGCCAGATAATTATGTGCTTTAATTATTAAAAGTAAAACTTAAACTTGAAAACAGCTGCACACATTTAAATTTTGGAAGCTGAAGATCGAAATTTGGTTTTTCTAGTAGCTAACATTATTAACAATAATAAGTTATTATAAGTTTGTGTAAATATTTTGTTAAAGTGACTTCTTATTGCACGTAAAAAGTCATATTATTCAAATTAAAATTGAAATAACTTTTATGTTCGATGGAATATTAAACAAAATGGAAAAAATATGGTAATCTGTTTTTTTCCTGTTCTTGATAATTTTTTGTGTTTCCTAAATAAATAATGAACATTTTGCCGGAACTTTGAAAAAAATTAAATTTGTTTAAAGTCCATTTTTCTTGATTTTGGCTCGAATATCTCTACTTTTTAAAGGATTTTAATGAAAAAAAAACCACAAACTTCGCAAAATATAAGTTTTATTTTACTGTTTTCTATAAAACCCACAATAGAGAAAATTCTGAAGAAAAAAATTGTGCACCTTTTTGCTGCAAGGGGGCGCTGAAGTCACAAATTAAATAGTTTTTTATTATTTCACAAAAATAATCGCTAAAAATTTATTTATAAAACTTGAGTTTGTATAATAGCTATAAAAACTCGATTGCCTATAAATTACATATGAATTTTCATATATAAAGTTTGTCTATAATATATTTTTTATTGTTATAAAGATCGCATTTATTTTATTTTGGAGCTTAAAAATTGCTAAACTTTTATTGAACATAACAAAAAAAAATCTGGTATTCTGGTTTTTTTCCGGTTCTTGTAATGTCTTCTATTGATCGGCCGAAAAATTTTTATAAAATTCGAACCGCAACTTAAATAAAAATCAAATAAAAAAAGCGAATTTTTCCTTTTTTTCGATTTAGAATACCTTTCTGAAATTCAAATAATAATAATACAATAAAAAAAAAAACATTTTAGGCTGGTTGTTGAAAGAAGTGCCAGAAGCAAATGACAAAATTGTAAAAAAAACGCCTCGAAAAAACACGCATAAGGATTTGATGACTCATTTGTTAATATCCACAAGATCCACTTATATTTTAAGAGGGAATATCAAGATTGAAAATAATATAGATTTTGAAGATATTTATAAACATATACCAAATAAAGTGTCGATATTGATGAAGAGAGCGTTTCAAGTAATGGCGATGAGCATTGAAAGGACTTTTTTGTAAAACCAATTGCTCGTGATCGTGCGTGAGTATGCGTGATCGTGAGTCAAAACAGTCATGTACAAGTTTAAGTTTTGTGAAACTAGCAAAATTGTTGTAAGATTTATTGCACTTTTTCTATAAAGGACATTTGATAGGATCAAGGGTCCTTTTTTCTAGAGCGATTATGGTAGGTGTAAAAAATCTATGTTTTCCCTTTTTTGCAGAATAACATAGCAAATATATGAACATTTGCTTTTTGAAACATGGGCGGTAGACCTGACCTTGCTTCCTAATTAGGCTAAATATAACTGTCCTGCAAAGTTTCAAAAGTCTGTGTCAACTTCTTCTATTTTTATCCCATCGTTATATGGGAACATATTTTAAGACTCTTACTGTTATAATGCTTCAGATATGGTTTGTGTATTTATACTTTATATAAAAGTATCCCTGGGTAATTACTCAGGAGTATAAGCTTTATACAAAATTCTAAATTGATATAAAAACCTAAAATTATTGTAGAGTTCTGTAAATATTGTTTAAAATTTCCCGCTGACAAAAATAAAAGGTGATACCAAGTTTGCAGTACTTTTAAATGGGTAAAATTGCGTACTTTCATTTTTTTTTTCTATTTTATGTTAGAAATGAGATATATACTTTGAGCCTAGATATTAAGGTACCTCCTCGAAAAATTTTATTTAAATTCATCCATTATTTTTTATGTAATGCGGACACAGACAAAAATTCTATTCCATTTCGATTACTAATTGCCCCAGCAACAAAGTGATCAGAAAAATATTTCATATACAGAAATGTCCCTGTTACAGTTTTATTATATGTGTGTATAGAAGACATATAGATACTCTTTTGTGCATAAAAATTAAGAGGGAAATATGAAGTGCACACTTGTTTCCAAAAATTTTAAAACAAAACAAAAAAAATGCAATGCTAAAAATTTTATAATAATCAAACTGTAGATACTACGTAAAGGCTACGTAAACACAAGCAAACATACGGGTATATACAAAGTAGTGACTTTTTTGTGGTGGTAACAATTGAATAGTGAATTTGATGTACCCTACTTTATGAGAAAAAAATACAAGTTTGTAAAATAATTTACAAGTTTAATTGGCTTAAATAATACATCTGTCGATCATGTCAAGGCACATGCCAAACCATATTGTAGTCGTTCCTTGTAACACAACAAAACAAAAGCATAAGGAAAATCTTATGACATGACTAAAGGCATTAGGACGATTTTGATTGTTTTTACAAAATACAATCATAGGAATATTTACTGCTTATATGAAATCATTTTTTTTTATGCACAAACTATTGTTTATAAATAATTTTTTTTTTTTGTGTTAGTCTATTAGTCTGGGTGTTGTGAGTTCGATTCCCACCAAAGCCTCTGGATGTTTCACTACAACATGTGAAGATTGCCGTTACTGTGCTCGATATTTAGGTTAGAATACTCGTATTGTAACGTTTAATAAATACATAAAAAATGGAACTTAAAAAGGCGAATCAAGGACTAACCAGCTCGATAAAAAGTAGAGCTGAATGGGCTGTATATTGCGGTAGTATCACAATAAAAGGTAGTCAAAGACGCCCAGAAATTATTACATAAGAAAAATTTACGAAAATTAGAAAAAAATAGAATCTTGACAAAGTACCTTAAGATTAAATATTAATTAAATGAATCTTCAAAGGACTATTTTTTTTTTTTTTTGGTGATACATCTAATTCTGTTTTTACATGGTATTTTTTTAGACGGTTTGAAAATAAAAAAATTAAATTTTTTCACGATTTTTTTCCATTTAACACCTTATGCCTTCTTAACACCTTGTGCCTTCCAAGGCACATGATAATGAGGATTGTATCTGAGAGAAGGTCTAAGCATATCTTATAGAAGACCTGAAGAGAGAAGGCGTCTTTAGTGTTACCACAGGGATAGAATGCAACTACTGCAATTGTTCTGTTTTACGGCGAATATTAGAACGCTACGTAATGTTAGTTACGTGCGTTAAAAAATCGTTATTAGGGTTTTGTAAAATTACAAAAAAAAAAAAAAAAAATACAAAAAAATAGATATCGTTTCTGCGCGTGTGTACAATACACGAAGTAATTCTCAGTAAATTTTCGAACACTGGTGTAAATACTCATATGTGATTTAATAACATAAACATGAATTTTTGTTCTTAAAAAATCCTTGCTTTTCACTAATTTTAATAGGTTTTAGAGATAATAGGAGAAGTAACCAGTCACCCATATGATCAATTTCTTTTTTTACACGTTTTTTTCTGGAACCAATCTACAGTGTAAAAGCAGAATTAGGTGTATTCTTATGACATACTATTCAGTCAATTTTGACATAAAAATTTAATTTTAAGATATTTATTTACAGCTATGCAGAACCCATATTTCACGAAAATCGGCTCTGCATTTCAGGAGCAATACGAGTTAAAATGTATCTTTAAGGTACAGTAGCAATTTGACTGTAACTTGACCACTATCAAATGTATTCTAGCAACAGCACGAAAAGATTACATTTTTGGTAGTTATAATAAAGGTAGACGAGGATTCCTTTAACCGGATTTTTATTTTATTCGAGCTTATAATTAATCGATTTTGCAATTTAAATTTTCGTCGATTAATCGATTAAGGTTTTCAAATTACTCGAATAACTGGAATTAATAGCGAATATTTTAAAAATGTATATCCAATTTTATTAATGATAACTTTAGGACGATTTTTAAAAATGTTTTATTGATTTGTTTATTTTTATTTATTATTTATTTTGTTTCACGTTTTTTGTTTTGTATTGTTTATAATTAATCAATAATTTTGATAGTTTCAACAACATTTTATTTAGAACACTTTATCTTCTAATACGCAGAAAAAATATGGAGCATAAATAATATGAACTGATTTCATAGATTTTCGGTAATATAAAATATGAATTAGGTGCTCCAGTAGGCTACAGTAGGTAGAATGCTAGTCTATGAATCTGGTTATTATTTTTTTTTTTTTAATAATTTGTTTATTGTATCTTCAATATTTTTGAACTAACAATAATTACTCATATCTTAAGGTTTAGGTCTTTGTGGATGTTCGAATTTTTTATATACCAGGGAGCAGATGTAATCATACGTAGTATCTTATTTTGGCGCCTTTGAATTTTTTCTACATTGCTAGATTAGGCAGTGCCCCATAACTGAATCCCATAACATCCAATTGGTTTGAGGATCGACTTGTACAGTAGAAGTTTACAATCTAAGCTCAGGGTAGAGTTTCTGCCAATAAGCCAATTTAGTTGTACTGCTTTTAGTTTCATTTGTGTTAACTTGAAATCAATGTGGCTTTTCCAAGTAAGGCGACGGTCAAGACGTATACCCAGATATTTAACGTCTGAAAGCTGTGGTATCATTTGGTTATTTATGCGAACAGGAGGGCATGAGTCCCTACGCAATGTGAAAGTTATGTGAGTACAATTTTTGCTCATTCACTTTTATTCTCCATTTTTCTATATATTTTTCCAAATTGAGTATGTGGTTTTGTAAAAGTTTTGATGCTTCTTGGGCACTTTCGTGAATACTTAAAAAAGTCAAACGAGGATATAATCATTGAAACAAATAACTTTTTTTAAAGGCCTTGAGAAATCTTATTTGGTGGTAATAAAAAAGCTAAAAAGAAACTATATTAAATGTATAGAATTAAATGTGGATATGTTGAGAAATAAAACGTCCTTTAAACTATAAGTCATGCATTTGCTAAATTATCCTCGTTAAAGGTAATCAAAGCAGCATTTATAGTAGTTCAAATGCTTTTGCGAAGTAATGAGAATAACAATAAAGCAGATATTATTTTATTGATGAATTATTCTGTTTAATAGATAGAAAGATATTTAGAGATCTTACGAAAATAGTTTGGACCGATATATTTGGCCATTCATTCCTCTATATAAATACAACAACACATTACTTTAACACAATACTTTATGGTTTGGTTGTTTCCTATGCCTATCAATACGATAGACATATGCAAGTTATTAAATAAAATTATGCAATTCCGCTTAAATCCCAATAATGTGATATCTAATAAGATCACCTAGGCATAAGTTAGGTTGGTCTTAGCAATTTAGATAGACCATCTCACAAGTACCACATACCCGGCAACTACAATAATATCCATTGTAGGAGTTCCAGGCCTACGTGTTGGCTAGGCCCAATGAAAGTTTAACTTTTTATGAAATATGGGGTTTCTAGGTAAAATTTCTTGACTTCGTAAAATTAAGGTCATTTTTGATATTTCGATACTTTATATAAAGGATAAAATTGGATAAAATTCTAAAACTTATAACAAATTCTAAAATGCAATAAATTTTTGCAAGGCTCTGTAACAGGTCTTTATTATATCTGTGGTAATAAGGAAAAAGTGCTTAAGTCGAATTAGTTACTGGCACCTTTGAAATCTGCGTACTTCAAAGTACCCATGTGCAAATTTTCAACTATTTAGTAAAATTTTTCTGGAAGTTATAGCAAAATAACTTTCTGCTTATCTTTTTTCAATGTCGAATCGCATTTGGAAAAAATCTTAAGAAACTAGAAGCTATTTTTCGAAATCATAAAAACTTCTTTCACAACTTGTTAATTGCAATGCCTGCATACTTTTGGTAGATATAAGATATTTTTTTAAATCATACGTTTGACTCCCATAGGTAAATTTTAAAGAAAAGTTATTTTTTTGAAAAATTTATTTTAAAGTTTAAAATTGCTCTCCTACAAAACTTAAAAATCAGACTTAAGCACCTTTTCCTTATTGCCACAGATATTTAAATAACAATGTAATTGCACAAAGTAAAAATAAAAAAATACAAATTTTATTCAAGTGGCGCCATCTGTCGCGCAATTTTGTTTAAAATATCCCACCTCAAAAATAAATGTGTTTATAATATCCCAGTTTTAAACTAAAAATTTCAGTAACTTTAAACAGGAAATTGCGTACTTTCCCTGCTTTTTCCTCACTTTCTGTTGGAAATATTGGAATCAGTATGCTAAATTTTGTTAAAATCCAACCAGTAATTTTTAACGTGATGCGAACGCAAAAGAAAAGCATACAGACGGAAAATGAGTTACTATTTTATTATATGTATAGATAGATATTCAAGAAATGACAATGAACGACTGCTATAATCCAACTCCAATAACAGCAAGTAGGGTGCACCTACTCAGGCAAAACCAAATTAATAGCCGGTACTCACAAAATGCTTTGATGACGTTATCTTTACAGCATGATAAAGCTTTAGGCGCTCCCCAAAAGGCATACACACATATAAAACAAGGTAGAGAGGGAGAACAAAAACTTACAATAAAATTGACTGAAGGTCGCTAAAAAATATTACTCACAATAACTTTATTTTATTAAAACACTAGAAATCAAACGAATACGCCACTCCAAACATAAAATGCTCAAGAAGTGTAATGCAGGAATGGAAAATAATATTTTTAAATTATAAATATTTTTCCTCAGTGCTTTAATTAATTTTAGTTAAAATAGTTTTGATTAAAATTATTAAATAAAATAAATGCTGAATTGTAAATATATATAAACTTGTGTATGGATTTTGTTGCAAGATATCGACTTTTGTAAAATATTTACTGTCACAGAAAAAAATATTTGCATCAATTAAAGGTTTTTTTTCGGACACAAATTTAATTAAATATTTAATTGATTCAATTATTTATTTAATTAGAATAAATTTTATTTAACTATATAATTATAATAATTAAAAAAATTATTAAATTTGTATCTCAAAGTAAAGAAATCTTTTAATTGGTGTAAAATTTTGTTTCTTTATTTTCATTATTTCAAATAATTAAAATGAAAAAAATTTTAACTACCATTAATTGCTACTGATTTATTTTTAATTACAATTGTTTATACCAATGGTAATGAAATTGTATAATTACTAATTATAATTGATGAAAAAATCATTGTTTTTATTAAACACTAATTTATGATCGCAGTAGGTTATAATAACTACGAATAAAGTATCAATTTCATGCCAGGTTATGCTTTTTCTAAATCTTTAATGTTTTATTCAATCTAGTGAGGCACTACTATTGCATACACTCTAGTTTTGAAAATCTGTACTATGCGATTACCAACGGGTTTAAAATTAGTCATAAAAAAACAATTTTCAGAAATTTTTGTTTGTTTTTAAATGCACATAATAGAAGTGGGACTTCATAACAAACATCACTACAAAAAGGTTGATGACAAATGTACCAATAATGATAATGCTTTTTTATAATTTAATCATTGACTAATGGTAATGATTTTGTTTTCTAAATAATTACTAATGCCATTCATGGAAACAATGGTAATGAAAAAAATTTTGTTAGCATTACTTAGAGTTCAATGCTAATAAAGTTCTCAATTAATTACTCAATCTAATTAATTTGTCTCATCTATAGTTCTCATAACAAATTTTATATAATAAAATATTTGCTTTAATAAATTAACAAATTTAAAAATGAGGCAACGCCAATGTTTATTTCCTGCAATTATTTTATAAGACAAAGTCACAAAAATTTTCAATGGGAATGCTAATTACTTAGGGCTTTGCTGCACTAATTTGTTATTTCAATGAAAAACAAATCGATTTATATTGTAAAATAAATGGCGTTACTACAAATAGTATCCCGTATTTTGTGTAGAACAATTTCTTTGTTAATTGGTACCACTGTTAGTACGTTCAACTCGCTTTTGATAGCTGCCTTCTGCCAAAAATCTCAACCTGTAATATTCCTGAAATCAGTAACATATAGACAAACGTACTGAGATCTGTATTATTTTCACTTTTCATCGCGTACAAGTCTACGCTGCAATCTCTCTCTGGATTGCATTTCGTCTGCGTTTTTATGCCTTTCGTTACGGTTGACAAAAATTGACAATAAAAACAAAATATTCACTACAGAAACTTTTACCTCCAAAATATTATTGGTACATACGCGTGGAATCGGAATTTAGATTTTCTGCAAAATAATTCACTCCCATAATATTCGCGATAGGGGTGATAGTCTGAAAACTTTGTCATCACCTAAATTTTAGTTGTTTCCAGAACGACACAACACGGAAAAAAGTTTTTTTGTTGCGCTGTGTAATTTACAGACTTGGGCGATGTCAATTAAAATTTGTAATTAATTACACATGCAAGTACGCAATTATATGTAATTGTAACTAACAATTTTCAATTACAATTACATTCAACTATTTGTAATTTAATTGAAATTTTTTCAATTAGTCATCAGATGTAATTTTTCAATTACAAATTACATGTAATTGAAAAAATCAATTATAGATACATGTAATAAAAAATTTTAAGGAATATAATACAATTTTGTTCAATTGAAAGTAATTATTATTGCCTAAATGCAATTACTTTTAATTGGTAATTGATAGGTTTCAATTACAAGCTACAAGTAGTTATAATTGACTTTAGTCCCGGATTTAATTTACAATTACTTGTAATTTTAATTGAGAATATGCAACTTCACATTACGTGTAATTTCTATTGTAATTAAAATGTAATTGAATTTCCCCATGTTTGGTAATTCACATTAAAAGAAGTTTTCTATGCATTTTGAAGTGTGCTTATGCTTTAAATTCTTTACCAGCTGGGGCTTGACTGCGGAGGCCCAGGAATTTGTTCAAAGCTTTTTCTATCTTTTATCTATTTTACCTTTGAACGCAACGTTTGCGAAAGGTGTTGTTTATTTTCATATACTGCACAGTGAGGCAGAAGTAAAATATTTTGGAAATAATTCAGCCATTCGTAAAGAGCCAGGCCGATTGATCTAAAATAAAAGTGTGTATAGACGAAGAATAGCTGAGCTTAAATCTTGAAGCTGGGTACCATACACTTGCCTAGGGTGGCGCTATGTAGTCTCAAATTTGGGTACTTGGCACCTGCAAACTCTTTTACAGCTTGTCATTTCATCAATTTTCTGACTTTTGAAAATTATACATGGTCTTAAAGGCCTAGGTAATACCTACAAAATGGTTCTCTAATCTGTAAATTATGTTTGAAAATAATCGAGTATAAGCATATTAAAATTTTTGATTTTTCTTTACACTGGTACATTTTGTTTTTAAATATTGCGTTCAATTTTTAGAAATTTGTTTAAATTTTTTATCGTACTTAGCGATCAACCTTTAAAAAATTTTGGAGCTTATATTTTTTCTGAGTTAAAAGCTAGACGATTTACAATTTAAAAAATCCAAAATTATTGCATTTTTGTATATCTTAGCCTAAAAAGGGCCATGAAGGTTTTTTTTTCTAGAATAACATTTTCTTAAGGAAAATTTATGGAACAAGATTAACGTGAGTACCTGCCTACTCGGCCTAACCTCACGGTGGTCTTACCACCGAGTGAAACTTAGGCGTAGACTAGCGCCCCCATTGTGTAGTATAACAACACTTTACGATTGCCACCAATCGCTTTTTGTGTGTGATACAGTCGCAATGAGTAGCAATTTATATAATATGGCAAGCCTTTCCAAGGCAAGCCTAGATCCATATTATAACCTCTTGCTTAGGGGTTTGGAGACTATCCAAACTCCGTCTGTTGAGAGTGCAACAGCACACTTGATCGACCTTGCACCTTACCTACATAAATCGATCTTAAACCACAACCACCACGTGTACCCCCGAAGGGGACCTCACCAATAACCGGTCACAGAGAGGATAGGCTCTGAAGGAATATATATAATATTTTAATATTTTTCTGTAAGCTTACTATGTTCATGTCAAAATTTGGATCAATCGGCCTAGCCCTTTACAAATGTCTGAGTTATTTTCAAAATATTTTGATTCTACCCAACGGGCACTGGTGAGAATACAGTTATTTGTATTGTGTAATTAGCGCGATACTTCGGTTTACTTACTTTACTAAACATCAGCTTGTATGTACAATACAAAGTAATGATATGACGGTTACAAGATAGGTTTTTGGCGACATTGTATTAGGTTACCATGTAATATACGAAGATAATTTCAAGACATATATGATAATTTTAAGACACCTTATATTCGAGTATCATTAGAGTACGATATAAAGCAATTGCATGATGAATAAAAAAATATTTCAGGAGAAATTGAATGGAGATTAATCACTCTTAACTACGGTTTTACAACGGTGGGAACAGAAAATAATCAAGTTCTCGAGGTGTTGCTTGAATTTTTCTTTGATATTATCAGAACACGCATACATATAAATAAGAACGAACAAGATAAATTCATAAAACAATCTGCAATATTGCAAATTGGGTTTTTCAATTTCAATTTTACTAAAAACTAGCTGTGCCTATACACGTTGTGTGCGTCCTGACAATATTTTGTTCGATTTTGCTTTGAAAGTAATCCACACCAAATTTTAAGACTTTAACGTATTTACTTTATATAAACGTACCCATACCTGGATAAAATTCAAAAATTTATATAAAATTCTAAAAATTATTGAAAATCGCTGTAAAAGGTGTTCCAAATATTGTCATTTCACAAAGTAAAAATACAAATCAATTACAAATTTTGATCTCTTGGTTATTTGGCAGTAAGTAATCCATATTTTGTGATTATTTTACAACGGCACCATCTATTGTGCAACCGTGTTTAAAATATTCCGCTTTCAATTTATATTATCATTATTTTAAAACAGCGCCATATGTTGCGCAACAGTGCTTTATTTAACGCTTTAAAATATAAAAGATGCCTTCAAGTATGAAGTACCTTTTAATCTTTCTAAACCTTTTCTTGAAAATAAAATATTTTTGCTTAAATCCTATATTGTAATCAGGATACTAAGGTACCTCTCACAAAATTTTGTTAAAATCCATCCAGTAGTTTTTACGTGATGCGAACACAAAAAAAAGAAAGACACACCGACAGACAGAGTGGAAATGTGTTGCTATTTTATTATATGTATAATAGATTAGAGAACATATTAACTTGTTTATATTTTATGTTGATAGCATCAAATGTTTCATTATAAAAAAAATTACGATAGTGTTTACTGTTCCAGCCCTGGTTTATTGAATACAGCTCTCCACTAAAGTACTTGATTAGTTGTTTTTGCTGAAGGTGTTGAGAGAATTTAAATAAAATATATAAAAGTGATTTTATTTGTATGTCTGTTTGTTTGTTTGTTTTTAATATTTAGTCCAATTCTAAACGTGAACGTGAGATGGCATTTTTTAACGATTTTGATATAATGCGGGCAATTTAAAGCTAATAAAATAAAAAAGTATTAAAAAAACATTAATAAATAAAAAAATTCAAATTAAAAAAAATTAAATTAAAAGAGAAAAATTAAAAATTTATAATGAAAGAGAGCTGCAATTAATGCAAAATATAAAAAAAGTACTAATAATTGTTTATAATAAAAGTTTTTTTTTTAAAAATTGCTAATTGTTAAAAAAAAAATTATAAAAAATACGAAAAATAAAAAATCATAAACCATCTGGCCCGTTAAAACAACATCTGTTATGACAGTGCTACAACAGCACGCAGCACACATACGGACACTGTTTAAAACTATTCTTGTAATTCAGTGCAGAGTGTTTTAATTCAAACTTCCGCTTAACTTGTTTCGAGTATTAGAAATCTGACATTAAAAACTGAAGACTACAGCAGCATCATCATCATCAGTTTTGTTGCATGTTCAATAAAAAATTTCTGACAAAAAGTGATATTTGTTAAAAAAAAAAAAAAAAAAATTGTCAAGTGAATAAAGCATGTTTATCACATTATAATCATAAAAAAATCTACAGCAGTTACAAATGAATTTTAGTACTATTCTTTACTCAAATCTTAATAAAATTATAATTAGTTTATAATTATTTTACTTAAACATTGTATTTCTCTTTCTTTTTTTTTTTGTACTTATATACAACAGCACGTTTTAACAAAAAGAATTAAAAAATAACTGAACAAAAACGTTAAATAAAATTTAACAATATTTAAGTTCCAGTTTTTACATAAATGTCTTCTTTTGATCATTTATTTTCTACCAAAATTCTACTACCTAAAGAATACCACTGCTTTTTTTGTACTTCTTCTTTTTTAAATACTTGACAACATTATCACCTCTTTCAAATCTACTGTTGAATCGAAAAATATTTAAATTAAATAATTTTAAACAGGCGTACAAAAAAAAAACAAATAATAAATTAAATCAAATATGTATTCAGCCGGTAAATAATTGATCTAAAAAATATTTTATTTATTTCACTCTATTTTAATTTTTCTATTATTGTATTTATTTATTCGTATATAAAAAAGTCTGATATTATTTTTATAAAATGTGTGTTTGTGTATGAGTAATAAAAACTTTAGATGTTTTCTGTATTTTTTATTGTTTATTAATGATTTATAAATAGTGAAATATTTTTTCTTTTCTTGACGTGTTAATTTAATAATTTATTTTGCAACAGATGTGTTAAAAAACTAGCACTTGGCTTATTTAAACAGTTTCTGCATTTTATAATTTTATTTAAATGTAAAAAATAAAACAAACTGCTTAACTTCAGCAGGGAAAAGTTCCCTACACCGCACTATAGGCAATTTGACCCCTTTTTTTGGCCAAAATTAATTACAGCCAAACGGCAGGACCAATTTGAATGATTTTTTTTGACATGACTTTTGGAAGACTATTAAGAGGGAGGGAGGGATCCTTAAAGTTTTGCATACACAGTGAACCGATCATTCTGAAATTTCCACAGTTTGTTTTTGCACAAACGGATGGTTAAATAGGTTACTTATTTTTTTGATAATCGATGTGGGCGTGGTACACCTCATACAAAGTAAATATTAATCATCGTATATCTTGGTAACAGTAATAGGCAGCGTCTTGAAATTTCGCACCCGTAACCACTACATTAACGTAAAACTTTAGCGAAACACAGACTGAATTGGAATAGTAGGTGTGGTACCTCCCATACAAAATAAATATTTATCATCGTATATCTTGGTAGCGGTAACAGGTCGTGCCATGACATTTTCCAGCAGGAATCTCTATATTAACGTGCATTGTTTAGAGAAAGATAGACTAGATTGGAATAGTGGGCGTGGTACCTCCCATACAAAGTGAAAAATTATTATCGTGTTCCTGGCAAACTAAAATAGGCAAAACCTTGAGTCTTTGCACGATTAACCCCTATGCAAATGTGCGTAGTCCACCAAAATACAAAATTAGTTGGGACAGTGGGCGTGGTACCTGCCATATAAAGTGAAAAATTATTATACTTATCTAGAGAACTGTCATAGGTAGCGCCTTGGAATTTCGCACAAGTAACCATCATTTTAACGTACATAGTTTAGCTAAACATAGAATTGAGACAGTGGGCGTGGTGCCTTCCATATAAAGTGAAAAATTATTATTTTTTTTTTTTTTTTTTTTTTTTCATAATTTATTTATTGTATCTTCAATAATTTTTGAACTAACAATAATTACTCGTATCTTAAGTCTAAAATAAAATATTCTTTTTAAGTCCAGCCAGTGCTAGACAAAAATAATGTTTGTTTCACGGATTTCGAAATCATTTGCGGGTCATCCCTCTAATGTACGGCCAAGAAAAGCAGTATCTCTTCTTTTTAGTCGAATGTAACCAGGTTCATTCAGCATGTTACGCGCCAAAGGGTTTGGATGAGATTCAAGCCTCTTTAGATATGTGACTGCATGTTCCGCTATTTCTGATTTAACTGATGGCATATTTAGGTCTTTGTGGATGTTCGAATTTTTTATATACCAGGGAGCAGATGTAATAATACGTAAAATCTTATTTTGGCGCCTTTGAATTTTTTCTACATTGCTAGCTGAGGCAGTGCCCCATAACTGCATCCCATAACACCAAATTGGTTTGAGGACCGACTTGTACAGTAGAAGTTTACAATCTAAGCTCAAGGTGGAGTTTCTGCCAATAAGCCAATTTAGTTGTACTGCTTTTAGTTTCATTTGTGTTAACTTGAAGTCAATGTGGCTTTTCCAAGTAAGGCGACGGTCAAGATGTATACCCAGGTATTTAACATCTGAAAGCTGTGGTATCATTTGGTTATTTATGCGAATAGGAGGGCATGAGTCCCTGCGCAGTGTGAAAGTTATGTGAGTGCATTTTTGTTCATTCACTTTTATTCTCCATTTTTCTAGCCATTTTTCCAAATTGAGTATGTGGTCTTGTAAAAGTTGTGATGCTTCTTGGGCACTTTCATGAATACTTAAAAAAGCTGTGTCATCTGAAAAAGTTGATGTGTGGACTAGGGTGCTAATTGGCATATCCGATGTGTACAGTAAATATAAAATTGGTCCCAAAATACTACCTTGGGGAACTCCGGCTTCAATGAGCTGTGGCGAGCTTAAAAAGTCACCTTCTTTTAATAAAAACTTGCGATTCGTTAAATAATCTTTTAAGAGCTTATACAAGTTTTCGGGCAAGTTCAGCTTTAGTTTAAATATTAGGCCTTCGTGCCAAACCTTATCGAATGCTTGAGAAACGTCGATAAAGAGCGCAGAACAGTATTTTTTTTCTTCAAAGGTCGTTTTAATTACATTTACTAATCTGTGTGTTTGTTGGATCGTACTATGTTGTTTTCTGAAGCCGAATTGATGGTTCGGAATGCATCCTTTCGCGCTAAGAATTGGATTCAGCTTAGTTATTAATATTCTCTCAAACAACTTTGACACGTTTGATAAAAGGCTTATAGGTCTGTATGATTCTACTTTTGTGTGGTCTTTTCCTGGTTTAGGAATCATAGTTATCAAAGAGACCTTCCACTCTGTGGGAAAGTACTCAAGACGTAAGATGGCATTAAAAACAAACAGAATAATTCTGCGACCTATACGGGGCAACTCAACTAACATCTTGTTACTTGTTTTATCAACGCCAGGGGCTTTTTTGGTGTTTAAATCTGCTATTGCCCTTTTAATATCGCGAAATTCAAATCTTAGGGGTACTACGGCACTAGTCTCTACTGATGGTAACTCAGCTATATGAGTACATACATTTGGGGTGAAAACCTTCTTCAAATGTCCAACAAACAAATTGCCTTTTTCGGTATCATTCCTTGCCCAGTCTCCACAAGAAGTTCGCAAGGGAGGCTTACGTACTACCGGTCTTTTAAGGTTCCTACATGCACGCCATAATGAATAATCTGATTGAGCAGTTGCATCGAGGTCTTCCAAGTACAGTGGGCGTGGTACCTGCCATATAAAGTGAAAAATTATTATACTTATCTAGAGAACTGTCATAGGTAGCGCCTTGGAATTTCGCACAAGTAACCATCATTTTAACGTACATAGTTTAGCTAAACATAGAATTGAGACAGTGGGCGTGGTGCCTTCCATATAAAGTGAAAAATTATTATCGTGTACATATAATAACATAATAGATATGATCTTAAAAGTAGGTATAAGCATGTGGGTTGCCATATACCCTAGAAAAACATAGACTGGATTGGGACAGTGATCACGGTACCCCCTATACAAAGTAAAAAATTATTATGCTGTATCTAGAGAATTTTGCATCATATGAAGATACATTGTTTAGAGAAACACAGACTGAATTGATATGGTGGGTGTGGCACATAGTGAGAAATTATTATCATGTACCTAGAAAACTGCAATACATAGAGTCTTGAGGCTTTGCACGAGTAGCCCCTATGCTAATGCACATAGTCTACCAATATAAACACAAGTAACACTCATACTAATGTGCATAGTGTAGCAAAACACAGACTGGATTAGGATAGTGGTACCTCCCCTAAAAAGTTAAAAATTATTATCGTGTTAATATGTATAGTCAAGCAAATAACAGATTGGTTAGGAACAGTAGACGTTGTACCTTGCATATACACTAAAACATTTTAGATGTGAGAATAGCGTGCGTTTTCGATTTAGAGGTTGGTCATACTTTTCTTCCTTTCTATCCCCGTTTCGCATCGCGGATAGCTAGTAATGTATAAAACAAAATTTGAACACTTAACGCATTTTGTAACAATTTTGATTTTATTTGATTGCAATAAAATGATATTAGAACGCAATTAGTTTGCAAATAAGTGCATCAATGTAAGTATATATGTACCCGTATATGTTTAAGTGCTTGACATATAAAAAAATCTATAAAACTTAACAAAATTAGCTTTATAGATTTAAAACGAAAATAAAACATATTGAGGATTAACACTGCTTAAACTCACTTTTGATAAGCAGACAAGAGTTCATGTTTAAAGAACTTTGCTCTCAATACTAAATAGCAATTTTTTATTTAATTTAAGCATTTTCTATGTAAATTGAATGTATGCGAGTGTTTATGTTTAAGTGTGTGTTTAGTTTGTGTTCAATGTCAGTTTATATTAGGAAATATTCCAAAAGCTTCTTATCACTAGCTTCTTGTATTCCATTTATGCTAAAAACAAGTATTGAATGCATTGAGTTTTCAACTATTTTATTCTAATTGCAAAAAGTGACATTTTTTAAACTTATCTACGAAAATAAATATTTTTTGAATAGATTCAAAAGTAATAGTGCTCTATATTCGGCCGAGCCGAATCTTCTATACCCTTCACCATGGTGATTTTATTTATACAGACATGTACAGCATTATCCATATTGTTGACTCTTTACATGAATTAAAATAAGTCGTATGAGAAAAAATTCATTATTCATGCTTTAAAGAAATATGAGACAGCGGCTATGCAGCTAAATGAAAACAAATTCCGTTGGCTACAATTGTCTTTGACTTGGTTGTAGAAATACCTATTTTGTATTTGTAAAATTAAAAAAACAAAACTTTGTGTTTGTATATGAATTTGTAATTTATAATTTTGTGACATATTCTTTTGTTGAATAAAATAAAGATGTCGCATACAAAAATGGAAATTAGCCTAAGTTGACTACAGCCACAACGGTGGTCATCTAGCAGTGTAGCTTTGCTGACTTCAAAATAATCATTTACCTATATTGATGTGTATTTTATTTTTGACAGTTTGTAGTCGGTATCCTGATGCTGTCTGTGTGTTTATTTGAAGAATCATTATATATATATATATATTTTTAATATTAAAAATACGTTATGGTACACTCATAGAAATATTGAATATTTTTTTAATATTTCTAAAATTGTTTGTAAAAGTTTTTGGAAAATTTTTTTGTTAAAATATTTTTTCAAATTTTTTGTAAAATTTTATCCGAAAATTTATTGGAAAGTTTTTTTAAAAGTTTTTTTCCAAAATTTTTTCTGTAAAAATATCTTTTTGAAAATGTTTTGTAAATATTTTTTAATTTTTTTTTTTTTTAATTTAGAACCATCCTGCAATCTATATTGAGTTCGAATGGTCAGACTAAAGCAAAAGAAAATCTTTAAAAAAATTTCCTAATATTGACCCCCCATGTGCCTTTTAACTGCTCCTGTTTACAAGTGGGCACCCTGTGGGTTCATTGGCTATCTCTATAAGTAATGCTTTCTAAAAAGGTCTTTAATACAAATCAAAGCAGAAAAACCCTACCAACCTAAAAACAAACAAAAATCGACCCTTGCAGGGTGCTATTGATCCCCTGAGATCTGTATGCACTCCTTGCGATCAATCTGTCGAGGTCTAATATTTATTTGACAAAAAAAGCAAAGCAGAAAAAATGAAAAAAACGTGAAAAAATATAGGTGGGCAGGGTTTTTGGCCCGCAGCCTCCAAAGGAATGATCCGATGTTGCTGAATTGCAATCCCAAAATTTTCGAAACTATGCCTATCAGTTTGGTGTGCTAAAATTGTTTGTATCTCTTTTATTGCCTTGGCAAATGACATTACTACCCGAACACGGATAGACGCATAGACGGACAGATGGACATCGCTTAAGCAACTTCTCTATGTATAAGGATCCAGAATATACATGTATATACTTTATGGGGTCGGAAATTAATATTGTAGAAATTACACACGGAATTACAAACTTATATACCCTTTACCTGTGGTGCAGGGTATAAAATATATTGAGATATTTAATAGGATGACAATTGGTATAATTTCATGTGAGCGCCACAAGTGGATGGAAATGTTGTACTTGATTGTTCACAAAAATCAATGACCTCATCTTATACCACGATCTTCACGGAAAAGAGTCTTCACCACTTCGAGACATAAAACGTGAATAAAATGCTGCCTTTAATAAATCGATTCTTTGACCTTCTGTATCAAACCATTTTTCGATAGATATCCTATCTCTATTCTTTACAATACAATCAGAATTTGTTTTCTAACTTACTATGCCATGCCTGCACGCAAAGAAAAAACTTGGTTATATTATGGCCACAGGAAAAACATTATGTTCTCTGTAACAATATATGGTTGCGATAAACAAGTTTAAATTTGTTTGTAACATTACTGCAGTCACGATAAACAAGTTATGGTTAAGATATCATCATTAAATGTTTACTACACCCAAAAAATGCAACATAAGTTTTATAAATATTAAAAAATGGGAAGTAGTTGGAGAATGATGTCAAATGTTGCACTTGTAGTGCAACCGAAGCTCTCGTCTGGACCTTGGCAAGACTATTATTTTGATTCTACCCCATTGTGATGTCGCACTTAATAATATCGATGTAATTTTGATCAACATTATAAACTTGTACAATCACACCTTAAGCTAAATTTACACGATTGAAATTTTCTTCAAAATGTTTTAAACACGTGTAAACAGCAAAATTTCTTCAAAATTTATTGATAACAATTTATTGAAGATTTTATTGTTGCCGTGTAAATAAGCATCAAAAACGCATCTGACAATATTGATAATTACATATATATTACTTGACAGCATGCGCATTCTTTTGATTCAATACATATCCAAAAACGTTTTCCGAATCACGCCTAAATCTGGACAACTTATAATTGAAAATTCTTTCCTTGTGTTTTGAATCCGAAAACTATATTGTTTCATGATATTGGAATTTAAGGGAAACGCATCATCTGCAACAATCACATATGGAATAGATTGTTGTCTACAGGGCAGTGGTTTCGGTTGCGGCAAATTCAACGTGTTATTATATAATCCATTCGATAGCGAACATCTACTGAATACTTCGCCATCGGACTCTCTACATCGAAACAAAATTGTAGTTCGCGTCCACAAGCGTCATCCAAACAATGCTGTTTTTATTTTTATAATTGAAATATGCTCTTCTACAGTGTGCTGGTGCTATAATATCGATGTATTTTCAATCTAATGCCCCGATTGAATTGGGAAAATTTCACGTTTTATTTATACTTTGGGAAATACTCTCCCATTCCTCCTCTGATGCTGGCATCTGAACCAATAGATATTATTTTTGAAATGTTTTTTTATTTAATAAATAAGGTTTTACCTTTAAACATTTATCTCTTAATACTTTATATAATGCAGCGCAGACTTCAGGCACAATATTGCATATCGATGATCTGTCCCCAGTCGCTCAAAATCTCAAAGTAATTGCCAGGCGTTCTCTGGGGCATATAGATTCCCGCATATTAGTATTGGCCTTTTCTATTGATGGGGTGGCGAGATTAAGCAAATAATCAAAATCGTCTGGTGACATACGCACAAAGTTTTTGTATAGGTCGGGATCATTCCTTTTTAAATGTTCCCTAAAAGAGACATACATACTATATACCATTACCTTCTAAAAGAAAAGGTCGAACCCAATGTACCTTTGGTTTCTTCTTTTTTTGCATTTTTATCAGCTACCTCTTCCTCCAATATTAAAAATATTGATGCTATGATGATTGTGTCGTCGTCCATACTTATTAATTGTTTTTTTTTTTTATAATAATAAATTATTTTTTATAATAATAAATTATTTCACAAAAGAAGCAAAACAGCTGATCAAAGTCAATAATTTCAATATAAAAAGTTTACCAATAATGTAAATTAGCTCAAGGTATATTTATCTTACTAGGTGGTTGCGTCCGCCCAGCTGATTGAGTAGTTTGACATGTCAAAAGTTGTATGTGTTCAGAAATTTTATAGTGTAGAAGTGAGAAACCAATAAAACACACACACGCCTTCTCAATTTTCTTCTATGTTTTTTGACATTTCGAACTATAAAGCAACAACAAAATGCCATGTTGTCCTGGTATTGTTGGATTTGTTGTAGGGACGCCACTACCTAGTAAAATAAATATACCTTGAATTAGCTGCAACAAATTTTGATCAAATTTTTATCAAAAGATTTTGAAATATATTGAAAGAATAAATCATCAAAATAAATTTTCAAAATTTTGATAAGACTTCAAAATACCTTCAATTGTGTAAATCTAGCTTTAGTCTATTGGCAGCATCACTTGATTGTGCTGGTATCGTTATAGCTTTGCTTACGAAAAACAATATTAATAACATGTATGTAGACGATATAAAGAAGGCAATTAGCAACGATTACCAATATTATAACCAATATTTTTAATTTAATCTAATTTGTAATACATTTTTGGATATTGGCTTATAAATATTTTAAAGCCTTTGAATTAAATTGTCCGATTTTTATAAATAATTTAATACTATTATCGCTCGATATTAATAGTTTTCTAGTGACTTCTTTTCTTATAGAAATTGCATGTGATACTTAAATTATAAATTATAGTTTGCTTTATATATTTTGTATTGCAAAGTTATTCTGGTTTATTTTTTAATTTATATTCCGTTGAATGGCTTATTCTGTTTAAACAATAAATGCATGTAACCAAATTCACAGTAAAATTTCAGTTTTCCTTAAAATAACATGTTTAGACTAAGAATTCAGCAAGTTTTATATTTACCTATATCGTCTCTTTCTCTCTGTCTTTGCAGTACGAACACACGACTACGATTATCCCGAATCTGAAATGGATGATCGTGAAAGTTTATATTTTGATACAATATCACTAGCAGACTCTGAAGCGGCAGCAGCTGCTGCAGCTCATCGTAAATCCTTATCGCAATCTCGCAATACAATTTATCATTCAGCAGTGGATTTGGCTGGCGATGAAACGCCATCACGCCGAACGGGTAGTTTGCGTGATAGTGGTCATAAGTCAAGATCATCATGGAATCCAAATTTCCGCCACTCAACACCTTTGGATCAATATATGCCACCAAATATGAATGGTGGCTGCGGTGGGAGTGTACCAGGTGGTGGTGGAGGCGGAGGTGTGGGTGGTGATTGTACGGATGCTGTTATAGCTGCTCAGGTAATGGCTTTACAGAATGGTCGTGCTAATTATAGTGCTGTTAATGGTGCCGGTGAAACATCACTTCAAATGGCCAATGATATGGAGTTGTCTAGGCGTCTCTTACAAAATAATGCCCAAACTAGTAAAGATAAGAAATTGCCAATTACGTATTCCCAGTGGAAATTTAGGGTAAAGATTATCTTAAATTAAATAAAATTGATGAATTCAATTTATACTCGTATCTCTAATATTTAACAATGATTTTGTTGGGCTTCTTTTTAAAGTGCACAAAGCTAAAATTTTCAAATATATTTTAATGCTTCTAACTTTACTATCTGTTGTATAAACAAAGACCCACACAAAGACACACACACACACACCCACATACAAAATTATCACTTCAATTAATTGGATAATGGAAAACTGTTCTACACTTTAATCTAATCAACTCTTAAGTCTGCACTTTTCTTTCAATTACAAAACAAACAAACAAACAAACAAACAAACAAACAAACAGCAGTGCAGCAGAAATTAAGCGCTTTCAACATATTTCTACTTGACTTTTTTTATTAGAATTATTATCATGTGCTTTACTTGTCCACTTGTGTTTCAAACACTGTGCTAGTTTTGTAAACGCTGCTGTTTCAATTTGTTCCTTAAAATGTATCTTTCTTTATTTAATTGTCTTTAATACTCAAATAATATTTAATTTATTTATAATAATATGTTTAACTTTATTTTTCCTTATTCTCTGAAACGAATTGTGTTGTTGAAAAATCAAAAAAAAAAAAAAAAATCAAGAGAAACTTAATAATTAAAACTGCTTGTGGGAACGGGTAATGGCAATTTATCTTATAATTATTTTAGCTTATTTTAGTGACATTTTCTTTTTTATAATTTAGCTTAATTACCTTCAATTTGTATGGCTTTAGAAAGTTATTTATCTAGATCGATTTAGATGTTAAATGCTTGAGTGCATGTTGTTTTTTTTTATTGCTAAACAACATTTGGATTAATTTTTTAAAAAATTTTACACAATATATCATGTTACCTGAAATTTTTGTCGTTTAATGTTTAGGTAGAAATTTAATTATGTATTTTAATTGATTTCGTTAAGGTTTAGTTAAGATGTTAAATGTTAGCAGAAACTTGCAAGAGAATAACTTGTTTTTAATAGTTTACACGTTTTTTTTATTTTATTTAAATTTAGTTTAATTATTTTTTAGTTATACTGTGTGACAAAACAAATACCTATAAAATAATACTGCTTTCTGGTACAAGTTATCGAGCAGCAGTAACAAGAATCTGTTTTTGAAATACATACACTCAAAATATTATGTAAGTTAAAATAACTGAAAATGCAATTTAAAATAAATGAAAACTCAGTTAAAAACCGGTCTACTCATTATTCTTTTAAATCAAATGAAATGTTTTGTTAATTTTAAATACTCAAAAATTAACCGATAAAATCCGTAAAAACAAATGTTTTTTTCTTTTATTTCAAGAACAATTAACTGAATATTCAGTAAAAGTAACTGTAATAAAATTAAATTTAAAATTCAGTAAAAATAAACGATTCTTCCGTTGTTTCTGTTTTTTTAACTTAAAAAAAATTAAACTACAAATTTCGTAAAAATAAACGATATTTCGTTTAATGAAAATTTATAATCAAGCTTAAGTTCGTTTTTATTCTCTCTAAGAAAGAATTAATTAAATTACAAATTAGGTGAAAATATTAAAGAAAAATTGGGAAAATTTAATTTTTAGACACCAGCACGAGTGGAATGCACATTTTCTAGACAGCCACATCCGTCATCAGCACTACTTGTATCTAATCTACTTAGGGTAGTGTTTTAGTTGTAAGCATCATCTATTTAATCAACCAAACACAAAGGAATACGAGAAAACTTGTATTCAATTATCAATCGTTAGTTGGTGAGAACGAAGTCTACCACTACCTTAAGCTTCCCTCTTGTTGAATATTTTTACTTTAATATTTACCACCTATATTTTGTTGTTCCTTCAGCGAACTTTCGGTTAGCAATGAAGTTACTTTTTGTTTATTTGCTTTACTTCCAACATTCGTTTTTAGTTAACACTAATCTAGTATCAAACCAAACTTTGTTGAGTAAACAAGATTGCGCTGTGCTTTGCGATTTTTAATTAATTAATTCTTTCTTAGAGATAATAAAAACGAACTTAAGCTTGATTATAAATTTTCATTGTATGTAATACATAAAACAGTTCGACTAATAATAATTAAAATTTTCGATATTTCGTTTATTTTTTCTATGTTTTATTTTACATAAAAATAAATTAATTCAACAAATGTCTTAATCTTAAAGATATAATTTTTATAAGATACATAAGTAAATTTTAAGCAATTTTATATGTATATATATTTTAAAAGATAAGATATTTTTACCACCATTCATCAGCAACTAAAGAACCGAAAATCACAATCGAGAGATTAACTAAAAAAAAAAAGAAATTATAAAAAATATATAACAAATAATCAAAAAAATTTATGAATTATAAACCTATCTCTTGAAGTACCGAACCGAATTGTAAGGATTTTTAAGAGGTTTTTAAAATGCATATACCTAAAGGGAATAATTGAGAAGGTGTAAATAAAAAATACAATGCAGTTTCAAAATATCTTAACTATCACTGAAAAACAGTTATGCATAAAGAAACATCTTAACAATGTTTTGCAACAAGTAAAGAAGAGTTCGAAATTCTACCTCCAGGCAGATTTTGAACAAATTACACTGCGCAACAAAAGTACACTGCGCAACCCTAGAAATAAAAGTCCAAATGGTCAAGCGTTTGTGGCTTCTCCGCATAGACCAATAACTTTACGTGAAATTAGGCGGTCACCAAAAGTGTCTTTCAATAAATCTATTGTGGCACGAGCTGTGTGACATGTTGCGCCGTCTTGTTGAAACCACATCTCCTGGACATCATGGTTATTCAATTCAGGAATGAAAAAGTTAGTAATCATGGCTCTATACCGATCACCATTGACTGTAACGTTCTGACCACCACCGTTTTTGAAAAATTACCAACCACGGATTCCACCAGCCCATAAAGCGCACCAAACAGTCAGTTTTTGTGGATGTAACGATGTTTCGACATACACTTGAGGATTATCTTCACTCCAAATGCGGCAGTTTTGTTTGTTGACGTAGCCATTCAAGCAGAAGTGCGCTTCATAGCTAAACAAAATTCGCTTATGAAAATCGGGAACAACGGTAATCTCGTTTTGGGCACTATTTGCAAGCGTTGTTCAGGCGTGAGTCTATTCATGATGAATTGCCAAACCAAACTGAGAATAAATCACTTGACAGCTGTTAAATCGGTCGCCATCTTAAAAAGTAATGCCAACTTAAAGTTATATACCTCTATAAAAAACAAGTCAATCCTCAAACTAATATGGAATTCAGTGATGGGGCAGTGCCTCAGGTTTTAATCAAGAACAAATTTAAAGGCGTCAAAGTTAGATTCTATGAATGCTCACGGTTGCTCTCTGGTAAATGAAAACTCGAACATTCACAAAGATCTAAGCAAGATATTAGTTATAGCAAAAATAGCGAAACATGCAGTAACATAGCACTATCTAGATAGCACTATCATAAGTTAGAGGGCTGCTATATAATTTTTGGCCTAATAATGAAAATACGAATATTTATTATCAAAAATGATTTTATTGTTTTTCAAAGTATTCTCCAGCATGATTTATACACTTTTGCATGCGCTCAAACCAATTGCCGAAGCACTTTTTCCACTCCGATTGAGACACCTCCAAAACATGGTTTTTGAACGCTTCAACAGTATCTTCTGGCGTCGAAAATCGTTGACCACGTCATTGAGTCCCAAGTCAGGGCTGTACGGTCCATGACCCATCAATTCGAAGTTTTGGCTGGTCAAAAAGGCGCCGGTTTGAGCCGATGTGTGAGAGCTCGCATAGTGAACAATGATTTGTCTTCTCATGTTAATTTTTCGAATTTCTCCGAAGACTTCAGGCAAACAAATTGTTGTGTACCAGTCAGGATTGACCGTCCTACGTTGCTCAAGCGGAACAGTCGCCACATTACCAGTTTTGCCGAAGAAACAGGCGACCATTTGCGTCGAAGTGCTTCTTCCACGAACAACTTTCGTTGGATTTGGCTCGTCTTCGAAGACCCATACGGTCGATTGTTGTTTTATTTTGGACTCATACGCATAGATCCAATATTCATGAACATCTTTTGAAGCACCGCGATCGTATTTTTGCAACATTTCTTTGCACCAATCGGCACGAGCCTTTTTTTGAGCGACTGTCAAATTTTGCGGGATCCAACGAGAAAAAACATTTTATACGGCCAGATGTTTATGCAATATCGAATGTATGCTGGTGGGAGAAATGTACAAGGATGCTTCTATCTTACGGTATGTCACATGACGATCTTGCATTATGAGTTCACGAACGGCATGAACGCATGTTCTCTGGCACAACTAACTAACTGGCAACGACAGATAAGATGCGGCTGTCAAGCAATCGGCTAAAATTTATGTTGGCAAAAGATCGGTGACTCTGGAATTTTTCTGCATGGAAGCGTAAAGTAACCAGATATTACAAATAACCCTTCAGCACAGCTGGATAGGAGCTGTATACTCGTATATTAGTTTGTCATTTTGTTTGTAAATAATTTCTACAATGTCCATGTTTAATGTTTATAAATTCCGGATCCTTGAATATAGGGAAGTTTATTTAGTAATATGAATGTCTTATTAAGGTCAGGTATAGTTTGGAGTATGTTTCTATTGAAAGTCAGCAAAATCGGTCTATAAATAGCGAAGAAATGCATGAAATTAACAAAATTTTTTTTTTGTGGAATTAAATTTTTTATTTTATTTTTTTTGTAAATTTAAATTTTTGTCGATTTTCGATTTTTTGTGTATTGCGATTTCTAGAGTGAAAATTAGATTTTCTATTTTGGATTAAATTTCCATGTCCATGTAAATTTTCGATTTCGAGGTGAAACTTTGTTGTTTTAGTGATATTATGGTATTTTGTTAAAGTTCTTAATTTTCCTAAATTGTCGATATTTTTGACTTTTAAATTTTTAGTGATTATTCGATTTATTTGGTCAAACTAGAATTTTTTTATAAAATTTGTAGATATTTTTTTTTAATACTGATTGTTTGAGAAAATTCTAATATTTTTGTGAAATTTTGTTTTTTTGTAGTGAAATTTCTACAATCTGGTAAAGTTTTATTATCTTTTTTTTTTAATTTACAATTTCATAAAAACTTTTATCTCTAAACCAGAAAACTTGAAATATACTATAGTTTTGTCGTTTGGTTTACTATTGTTTGCTTACACGTACCGTAAATAATTATCAAACATGAAATATTAAGCACAAATTAAGATCTCTAACAGATCGGTTTGTAATTGTTTGTCCGCAAGTTATCTACGATAATTATAATATACAGACAGACAGAAATTACTAAACAGTCTCTATTCTGCTCATAAGAATCAAGAATATCATAAAATCGTGACTATTTGCATGAAAAAAATTTTCCCGACAAAAGACTTTTTATTTCTCAAGGTAGTCTCCCCAAGATCTATATACATACATATGTATATAGTTGAGCAAGTTTCTAGTGTTTTTATTAACTTAAAAAGAAAAAAAAATATCAAAGAAAAAAAATTATCTTTCAACCCAGCCAATTCTTAATATTGAAATACAAGTATAGTCCCGATTAGATGGTTAATGAGAGAATATGCTCGATTGGGCAGCACTTCGTAGACTAATTCATGGATTTTTACGTTACCATACGTAGTATAAGGTAAAGTATAGTAATCGTGAAAATGGATTTATACGTTTTGAGGTCTCCTGAATCCATTTTGGCTATTTTCGCGATGATAAAATTTAGTATATGCCTTTGGTATATGGGGATGAAAAGCTGTATAGTTTTTGGTCATAATCGGGAGGGGGCAAGGGGTAGTTTCCTTTTCCTTATGACGCTCTGAAGGTCATACCGTATGACATATCAATATGCAATTCAGTATATGCCTTTGATATATGGAGATGAAGAGCTGTGTAAATTTTGGGAATAATCGGTAAATTTTGGGAATAATCGGGTCAAGGGGCAGTTTACTCAACACCCCAAACCGAAAATAATTAATTTTTCGATTTGAATATACTTTGAACTTATATTCTTTATGTAATATATTCATAAAGTTGTAATATATTCATAATATATATTCATAAAAAATATGTGGGTCACTAAAGATTTTTTATATTAAAAAATTTATAATTAAAGGTATGAATATGCTCAAGCTTTGTTGCTTAAAATATGACTTCAGGTTCAAATATTTTTATCATAACTGTATAATGATCAATCAGATTTTCTCATTATTATATGTTTATTTATTTAGCAAATTAAACCTCACGCAAATCTTGCGAAAATAAATATCATTGTTTATTCTCCAACAAAAATAAAAGAAAAATCTATAAAATAGATTCAGTATTTACTGAAATGACTCGTTCTTATATTAAATTTTTTTTTACTGTTCGTTTTCAATAGCCGCCTTCATTCCTTTAGATGCGATCCACACAACTTCAAATAAAAAACAGAGAGCGGCCAAGATATTTGTAAGAGAAACTGCGATAAGAAATTCCTTATGAACTAAAAGAGGTCTGGAGAAACCTGCCAGTATAGTTAGGTGACAGATGAATTATAAGGAGAACTTTAGTCAGTTTAGATGTCACTGAGGCATTAAAGAATAAAGACATTCAGAAATTAACGTGAAGTTTTTTTTAGTTGTTTTGCTGATCTGTGAATTTAATTTTTGAATACAATAAACAAAAACAATAGACAAGTGATTCATTTTGAAATGTTTGCTTTATAGTTATTAATTTATTATACATATAGATTCTTATAAATATGTCTGCTACATAAGTAAAATTTTGTTTAAAAACTGAAAAAATGGGAAATTGCGTTGAAGGAATTTTTGAGGCCGAATCAGTACAAATAGATGTAGAAGTATGATATTTGTTTATATTATTAATTAAATTATATTTAATATGTAGTCTTAGACTTAAATAATTTATGAATAATTTTGTTTTAAAATAATCTTTATTTACTAATACCGTTTATCTTAGACAAGACGACGCTTTCAGGATGGCCAACGCAGTGTTGATTTTGTTTTGGCCTTCAGTGGTGCCGATCACAAATTGGACAATATTAAGAAACGTGAATTTTTCGAGTCGAATTTAGAGAAAGAAGGTCTCCATTTGGAACGTGATAATACCCAACGCATACATTTTATTAAGATTCACGCCCCCCATGAGGTGTTGTGTCGTTATGCTGAAATTCTTCGAATAAAATTGCCAATGAAAAAAGTGAGTGCTGCTTTTAATTTGTGACTTTGATTTTAAAGTAATAAATTATTTATTTTATGTGAATATTTGCCTGCTGTTTCACCCAGATACCCGGTCAAGATCAAATTTACGATGATGACTATGAGTTAAGTGATTGTGTGCGTTCATGTTTCGCAAAAATATTCAAATCAGTCCAATTAGATCCAGAGAAATTTCCACCTAAACCAAAACGTATTTATTTTGAATTTCAACGTAATTATGAGCATTTGTAAGTATGAAGATATACATAAGTGCATATTTATATATATTAATATGCATATAGTTTGTTGATAAGTTTTGTTTAAAAAAAGATTTCTTAAAATATTTCTATAAAGTATCAACATCATGAGCTTTAACCCTCTCGTAAACGTAGTGAATAACACTATTAGAATCTTTGTGTTATTTAAAGTGACTAATTTTTATTTAATTTATTGTTGTAACTTGATAAGGTTTCTTAAAATAACATTTTGACTTAGTTTCCAATTAGAATTTTTAAAAATGTAATGACTGGAGAAAAGTGAAATTAGAGAAATTCAATATAATAAACTGTGATTGTTTACAAATCTCAGAACAATGGCGATAAAAAGATGTAAACATATTAACAGTGCATCGAATTAAAAATTATGTACAACGCACAGTGGCTTAAAAACTGTTTAAACTGAAAATAATATGGTAGGTCTTGAATCCTGGAATAGTAAAATTTTTAATTTGCTCATAGCAATATAGCAAGTCTCATAGAGAGAGAGTCATAGAGCGTCTACACTGACGGGCTCTAAGAAAACTCTTCTACCTTAAATACTTAAGAAAAAAAAATTTCCATTCCTTTATAAAATTAATTTTAATCATGATTTGCGTGTTGTTATCCTATCAATTTGTTTTGGAATATGGTGTTACAGTAACAACTTTCTTAAAAATTGTAAAATCATTAGCATAATACAAAGTGCAGTAAAGGCCGGCATATGGAAGCGCTAGCATTAAGGAGCAGTGCCCGAAGACCAGTGTAGGACTTATTATTGCCATATGCAGTAGAGAGATTAACTAACTTGTACGTTGATGTATTTACAGTTTTTAAAGAGAATCAAATATATCAATGAATTTAATAAAACAACAAGAAAGGTTATTTGAGCATGCCGAATCTTATATACCCTTTACCATAGAAAAGTTAAATATTCCCTTAATCTGTTATGTTTCCCAGTTTCACAATAATATACATCCATTTTACTTTTATGATTTTCAACTTCATTATAACAAATAAAAATATTGAAATTTTTTTCTTGTAAAAATTTTATCGAAAATGTTTTCAAAAAATTTTATCGAATTTTTTTATAAATATTTTATCGAATTTTTTTTTTGTAAAATTTTATTGGTAATTTTTTGTTAAAATTTTATTGAAAATTTTTTGTCGCGGTCTAATATTTATTTAACAAAATAATTGTTGTTTCACAATAATATAGATTCGGTTTTTACTTATATGATTTTTAACTTTATTAATCTATAAATTTTTTTTCTTGTAAAAATTTTATCGAAAAATTTTTTTAAAAATTTTCTCGAATTTTTTTTTTGTTAAAATTTTATCGAATTTTTTTTTGGTAAAATTTTAACGAAAATTTTTTGTTGAGTTTTTTCGAATATTTTTTGTAAAAATTTGACCGAAAATTTTTTCTAAAAATGTTGTCGACCTATTTGTCGCGGTCTAATTTTTTATTTAACAAATAAAACAAAAGAGAATCAATACAACAACAATGTGAAAAAATATAGATAGGCGTGGTTTTTTGCCCGTAGCCTAGAAAATAATCGTCTGATGTTGCTGAGTTGCAATTCTAAAATTTTCGAAACTATGCCTGGCATAGGAGCCTTGGCAAATGACATTTCAACACCAACACGGCTTACAACTTTTCCATGTATAAAGATCCAGAATATATATACTTTATGGGGTAGGAAATGAATATTGTAGAAATTACACACGGAAAGACAAATTTATATAAACTATATTCACTTGTGTTGAAGGGTATAAAAGAATAAGTTCTCCTAAATAGACTTGCCTAAATCAGCGCATCAAGCATTACTTGTGTTAAAAAATACTCATGTGCATATAAAATGTATGAGGCAAACCCAAATATCGCGGAATCAATCCGTCGCAGCTGGAATAAACGATTTGGTCAGTTCGTTGACGCTGTATTTAAGTATGTTAAGTATTTTTAGCAATAACGCTGTGCGTTATTGCTATTTTAGGTTGAACTGTAACAGCAACTTCTGCTTTAACCCTATTTTCGCTACAATGTCTGTTCGTCTGTCCGTCCGTCTGTCAGCGCGTTTTATCCTTAAAACCGTAATAGATAGACTCTTAAAATTTTCACAGAAGGTGTATTAATATGGCCTTTACAAAAAATAGTAAAACTTAAAGGGTTTTCATATAGTGTTGTGATTTGCACGTATTAAGCCTTATCTGTTGAAGCGTAGTAGGTAGACTCTTGAAATTTGTACAGAAGATGTGTTGCCACGGCCTCTATGATAATTACTAAAAATAAAAGGGTGTTCCGACCGTGACATATTTTTCACGTATATTGCCTTTTTTTCTTAATCGTTATAGGTAAACTCTTGATATATTCATAGAAAGGGAATTGCCATAGCAGCTATAACAAATAATAAAATTAAAGTGTCATGATTTGTACGTATATGGCCTTATTTTTAAACCGTAATAGGTAGACTCTTGAAATTTTTATAGTAGATGTGTTTTAATCTCCACTATAACACCAAAGGGTGTTGCGCAATAACATGTTTTTCATTTATATTGCCTAGTTTTTTCAACCGCAATAGGACTACCTGATATTTTCGTAGAAATACCTTATAGTTGAAATACATAGAATATATTTTACAATACCTACTGTAACAACAAATAATGAAAAGATATTTAAAAACACAAATGGTATTCCCTAGATATCGCGAATTTGAAGAATTTGACTTTCTCTTCTAAACATTACAGACAGACACACGGTATTTAGTACTATGCTGTAGTATGAAAAATAATTAAAAATGAAACTTGTATTAATAAAATTTTTGGGAATTCAAATATTAATTATTTAATATTATGCTAATTACCCATAACGTTTTATAATATAAATGCAATTTATTTGTTGGGGGAAAGAGCTAGTCCCTATACGTATTTCACTGGTTGCTCAGGCCAGATCATCAGGAAACCTTTTTCCTAATTTTAGAGAAGCCAAAAATACTCTATAAGTAATAAAATTCTACAAAACACAATGAGAATTATGCATGTTAATAGAATAATATTACAGAATATTAAAGCTTCAACAAAACACCAACAAACAAACCACGTTTTTATTTTTCCTTACTGTCCTTCTACAATTGGATGGTTTTTTGCCATCACTGAATGCAGACGTAAGGTGTGATGAAAAGCATACACAAGTTAATTTTGTTCTCGCAAGAGAATCGAAAAAAAAAACAAGTGTTGCCAAGGTTTGCACAAGCAGTTGCATATTTAGTTATTAATAAAATTTTTGGGAATTCAAATATTAATTATTTAATAATATGCTTGTACTTTTAAAGTTGTACTGAATATAGTAGGAAACCCTACGTGTGGGTGTCTGACTCGCACTTGACTGATTTATTTAATTTACTTATTCAAGTTTTTTTATTTGTAGATTCGATTTTGAACAACCAAATTTCTTTGATGCGGGCACCAGAAATTACATTATTAATTTTATATTGGAGCGGCAACATTTCATAGAAGGTGAAGAGACACCTGATAATTTAGGTATAGAAAAACTATTATCCGATGGAGTTTATGAATCTGCTTATACACTACATGATGTGAGTAAAAATATTAAATATTTACTTTAAGATGCATAAGTAATAAATTCTAAATTAAAGGACACAGATCGTGATTTATTGTTAAGTGAGTGGGCCAACTTAAAGAAATGGAAACAGTAAGTAGAAATTTAAGATTAATTATGCAACACATTTTTGTTTAATTGTGCCTTAATTTGCTTATAGTTTACAACCTTTAGATAGCATAAAAGAGTATTTTGGTGCCAAAGTGGCTTTGTATTTTGCCTGGTTGGGATTTTATACACACATGCTGATACCGGTCAGCATAATTGGTATTTTATTTTTTATATACGGTTTTATAACATGGAACTCAGATCCAATAAGGTTTGTAGTACTATTTAGATGTTTTTGAATTACGAAAACTAATAAATTTGTGGTTGTAATTTTTTAGTCGAGAAATTTGTAATGATAATAGGACAACCTTAATGTGTCCTCAGTGTGATAGAAGATGTGATTACTGGCAGTTACACGATACCTGCTTTTCATCCAAAATAAACTATTTAATAGACAACAATGTAACGGTGGTGTTTGCCTTTGTAATGTCACTGTGGGGTAAGTTTAGCTTGTATGCGCAATTATTATATTTAAAGTTATATTAATTTTTAACTCCTCAAGCCGTCTTATATCTTGAACTTTGGAAACGTTATTCCGCTAGACTGGTACATAAATGGGGTCTTACTGGTTATACCCAGGATGTGGAGCATCCAAGACCACAATATTTAGCAAAACTTAGAAAAAATAAAAAACTAGCAGAGAAGTTAAATGCCAATGAGAATAGTGTATTTGAACCCGATGTGCCTTTTTGGACCACAAAGTTCCTTTCCAGTTTGACAAGTTACAGCATTATGGTTTTATTTGTAAGTTCCTTTAACAAAAAATTCTAAAATTTCTTTAACATTTTCTTTTATATTCCATCAGATATGCATATCAATTATAGCCATCTTCTCCATGGTGGTCTATCGCATGGCCCAGCGAGCCTCGCACAGCATCTTTGGCAATGAGGACTCAATGACCTATAAAATTATGTTCTTGCCCATGACGGCTGGTATTATAGATCTTATACTTATTTCTATACTCGACTATGTTTATGCTTCCTTGGCGGTCACACTAACCAATTGGGAGTATTGTCGCACCAAAACCGAATATGATGAAAGTTTAACCATCAAAAATTATATTTTTCAATTTGTAAATTACTATTCATCACTATTCTATATAGCCTTTCTTAAAGGCAAATTTGTTGGATATCCTGCCAAATATAATCGCGTTTTGGGTTTTCGCCAAGAGGAATGCAATCCAGGCGGTTGCCTTATGGAATTGTGCTTGCAATTGGTCATTATTATGGTGGGCAAACAGGCTGTAAATGCTATTGTGGAAATGCTGATACCTTATTTGACTAACAATATGAGGAAAATCAGTACTCGTTGTGGTATGCGTAAGAAAAGTAGTGAGGATAAGTTGGTGTCATGCAATCAGTGGACTGAGGATTATCATTTGATTCCATGGACTAATAATTCAATGTTTGTGGAATATTTAGAAATGGGTAAGTTATGTTTTAAAAGTCTTACTTTTTCTAACTTGAGAACTTCAAAATTAAGACAAATTAAAAATCTAATCTACCAAACTACAAAAAAAAATACTTAAATATTGAAGCGATAAAAAATAATAAAAGCAGAGAGGGTGAATACCTAAAATAGTAACATTATGTTATGTTACTCTGTTTCATATACCTTTACAAGGTCCTTCGAAGTCTGACCAGTGTCCAAACGACTGGTACCATGGAAATCGGTAGCCCAACATGGATTTTCTCAAATCTCTGACCGGTTATTGGTAAGGCCCTTTCGGTGGCTGTAGTTTCGACCTAAATCGCAGAAAGCACGATTTAGTTTGCTTTGATGTTGCACTCTTAACAAAGGCGTCAAAAGAATGTCAGGAGTTTAGGTAGCCCCTAACTCCTAAAGAAGACTTATGAGCATAGGCCCCCAACCAATAAAAGTGGTTAAAATGAAAATGCATTGGTTTGCTAAATATTTAGCAAAGTGACACAAACCTACCTTGTTCAAAGCTGGTGTACTACTGATTTAAAATTTTTACATGTTTTGTTCTCTTTGTGAGATTCTGGTTTAGATTGTGTATGCGCTCACAGATCCTTAGGGGTTTGCGTGGGGGCTCTTGGGGGCTCATTCAGTAATAAGACCACCCTCAGGTTAAAGCAACACGCGAGACATTGACGCAAATCTGCAACATTAAAAAAATCTTTGATACCGTCTCAATCTCTTTCAGACAGGTATCATCGTTTTCGATTTTGAAGTTTAAATGACCTGTCACTAATGAAGTTAATCCAGTTAAAATGTCTTTTTAACCTTCCTGCCAACTTGTAGTTAAACAGACCAAGCTTTGATGGTTCACACCCACAACCCCATACTGTTAAACTAGAACATTACTAAAGAACTGTAAAAATTACACTTTCCTTAATTTTATTATACACAAAAATTCTTATTCACATTGAATAAATTTAAGACGCAAGAATTAATGAATAAAGTTGTTTGATGTCAAGCAACCAACCTTTTTTTCTTAAGGAAATTTTCTACATTTGACCAAGAGCCCCCACGCAAACCCCTAAGGGTCTGTGAGCATATACACAATCTCAACGAGAATAATTTTTTACACGGTTTTATTCCATTTAGCAGATTCAAAATCTTTTGGACTTAGAATTTTTTTTGTAAAATTTAAGTTTTTCGGAATATTTTTATATCACAAATTTATAGAAATTCCCTTTTGGTGCATACAAGCAATGTACCTGTCAAAGCAATTGAAATGTGTTGAATGTTTTGTGAACTATCACTGCATCTCCACAGACGACGAAAACTACAAATACAAAACTACAACGTAAAGCCATTTCTTTAAAAATTAAAATTTTAGAGCGAAATGAAGAAGGCTCGCCACTTCTTGGTAAAATTTTCGGTTTAAACGAAGCCGCAGTAAGAACTACCTATAAAAAATTCAATTTTAATTAGGCAATCATTGATTTCTTGAATACAGCTATCTGTTAAGTCTTCATCATATACTACAGATGTGATTTAGTAAAATAAACATGAATTCGTGTTCTTAAAAATCCTTGTTTTTAACTAATTTTAATGGGTTTTAGAGATAAGGAACCAATCACATATTTTTGCATACGATCAATGTGTTTTTTACACGGTTTTTTCTGGAACCAATCTACCGTGTAAAAACAGAATAAGGTGTATACGCGTTGATTGTTTTTTTTCTTTTTGTGTATTGTTCAGCTTTAAAATAATCATTTTTGATGGGGTCAAAAAACATGCAAACTTATAAGTATTCAGTGTTCGTTGGTTAAAATCTCAAAGCCAACATTTTTTTTTTTTCGCAATTTTTATTTATTGTATCTTCAATATAATTGAACTATCAATAATTACTCATATCTTAAGTCTAAAAATATACTTGTTAAGTCCAACCAGTGCTGGACAAAAAAAAATGTATATTTCACGGTTACTGTAATTTGTGGGTTATCCCTATGATGTACGGATGAGAGAAGCAGTGTCCCTCCTTCTTAGTCGAATGTAACCAGTTTCATTTAGTATGTTACGGGCCAGTGGATTCGGATGAGTTTCAAGCTTCTTTAAATACCTTATGGCAAGTTTCGCTATTTCTGCTTTAACTGATGGCACGTTTAGATCTTTATGGATGTTCGAGTTTTTTATATACCAAGGAGCAGAT
Source organism: Phasia obesa (assembly GCA_949628195.1). Taxonomy (NCBI): domain Eukaryota; kingdom Metazoa; phylum Arthropoda; class Insecta; order Diptera; family Tachinidae; genus Phasia; species Phasia obesa. The sequence goes on from OX451218.1 coordinate 78,535,696, forward strand.
GTAATTATACGAAGAATCTTATTTTGGCACCTTTGAATTTTTTCTACGTTGGTAGCTGAGGCAGTGCCCCATAATTGAATGCCATAACACCATATTGGTTTTAGAATTGACTTGTATAATAAAAGTTTGCAGTCTAGAGCTAGAGTAGAATTTCTGCCAATAAGCCAAGTTAGTTGGACTGCTTTTAACTTCATTTGTGTTAACTTTGTTTCTATGTGGCGTTTCCATGTAAGGCGCCGGTCAAGATGTATGCCGAGATATTTGACGTCTGAAAGCTGAGGTATCGTTTGGTTATTTATCCGAATAGGGGGCAAGATTCTCTACGCAGTGTGAAGGTTATGTGAGTACATTTTTGTTCATTAACTTTTATTCTCCATTTCTTCAACCATTTTTCTAATTTAAATATGTGGTCTTGTAAATATCGTGATGCTACTTCGGGTCTTTCGTGAATGCTCAAAAAAGCTGTGTCGTCAGCAAATGTCGATGTGTGAACTCGGTTACTAGTTGGCATGTCTGAAGTATACAATAAGTATAAAAAGGGCCCCAATATACTACCTTGGGGAACTCCGGCTTCGATTGGCTGGGGTGAGCTCAAAAAATCTCCTTCTTTTACAATAAATTTTCGTTCGGTTAAATAACTATCTAGCAGCTTATATAGGTTTACGGGCAAGTTCAGTTTTAGCTTATATATTAGGCCTTCATGCCATACCTTATCAAATGCTTGAGAAACGTCGATGAAAAGCGCAGAGCAGTATTTTCTCTCTTCAAAAGTCTTCTTAACAACATTGACTAACCTGTGAGTTTGTTCGATCGTACTATGTTTTTTCCTGAAATCGAATTGATGGTTTGGAATACATCCTTTGTTGCTTAGAATAGGGTTAAGCTTAGTTATTAACATCCTCTCAAACAGTTTTGACATATTTGACAAAAGGCTTATTGGTCTGTATGATTCAATTTTTGTGTGGTCTTTTCCTGGTTTAGGAATCATGGTAACCAAGGACACCTTCCACTCTGTGGGAAAGTACTCAAGACGTAAAATGGCATTAAAAATAAAAAGAACGATTCTGCGAGCTATACGGGGCAACTCAATTAACATCTTGTTACTGGTTTTATCAACGCCAGGGGCTTTTTTGGTGTTTAAATCCGTTATTGCCTTTTCAAGATCACCAAATTCAAATCTTATCGGGACTGCAGCACTAGCCTCGACAACTGGCAACTCAACTATATCGATCGATATATTTGAGGTAAAAACCTTTTTCAAATGTCCAGCAAATAAATTTCCTTTTTCGGTATCACTCCTTGCCCAGCCTCCAGCTGAAGTTCGCAAGGGAGGCTTACGTAAGACTGGCCTTTTAAGGTTTCTACAGGCACGCCATAACGAATAATCTGATTGAGGAGTTGCGCCTAGGTCTCCCAAATAGGTTTTCAGGGATGTTACTCTTCGAGATTCCAGCATGTCTCTTAGCCGGTTCGTGCATTCTTTAAGTCTGCTTTTGAGTTGAGGAGATCTCTGTGATTGCCATTCTCTACGAATTTTTCTTTTTTCAGCCAAGAGCCGTTCGATATCTGCAGAATAAATTTGATTGTATCTAGCTAATTGTCGGGTTATTGTTGAATGTTGGGCAGCTGATTTGAGGTTTTGGCCAAAATCAATAAGACTGCGCTCTACGTCTTCAGGTGTTCTTAGCGGGATGTTTACCGCGCAATGAGTACTAAGATAATTTCTATATTTCGACCAATTAATGCTTGTGCTAGTCGTTGTTGATATGATGTTTTGTTTGTCCCATATATAGACGATAGTGGGTGAATGATCTGAGGATAATTCAAGTGACGCTTCAGCTTTAATCGTTTCTCTCGGAATACCCTTAATCACGCCAAAATCGATAACATCAGGTATTTTTTGTCGATCAGTAGGCCAATAGGTGGGTTGTCCATTCGATATCACATTCAGATGCATTTTTGAAATTGTGTCAAACAAAACACGACCTTTTGGAGTTATTTGGAGTTGTAGTCGCCTGATGCTATGAAACAGGGACCTAGTGATTTGAAGAAATCGCTGTATTGACTCTCTGATATTTGAAACCTAGGAGGTGAATAAATCGAAGAATTAACTAAGTTTTGATGAAATTCTTCAATGCAGATGTTTGTTGCTTGTAGGTAATCTTCACAAAAATCACACTGTAAATAATGTTTGATTCGAGCCTTTATTAGTATTGCTGAAACACCACATGCTCTGCCATGGGGGTCTTTGGTGTCATATAAGATATAGCCATTTATTTTAAAAAAGCTATTTGTTGTTAAGTGAGTCACTGAAACCAGCATGACATCAATTTGTTCCTTCTTAAGGAAGTACTCGAGTTCATTTTTGTGTTGGCGCAAGCCGTTTGCGTTCCAGAAACATATTTTTAAACAGTTCATGGTTTGTTAAGTAACGCCTGCAACATAGTAGATTGCATGCGTACCATTTCTTGCATCATGCTGCTCATAGAGCTCATAAAACTCTATCTCGAATGCACTAATGTCTCGATGCTTGCTTCGAGACGATTAAAATTACCACATGGTGTTTGTTCTTTAGGATGCGATTGCAAATTAGGAGTAGAATTAGTTGTCGGTGCCGCTTTATGTACTGAAGTATGATTGGTTTTTACCATATCTGCGTATGAAACATGTTGTGTTGTTGGTTGGGCTAACTGAGGATAATGAGCATTTACTCGATATTGTTGGTGCTTAGCAGGAGTATTTAGTTTTTGAGTGGTTTTCCTTACCATGGAAAAAACTGGACAGCCTCTGTAGTTAGCAGTGTGGTTTCCACCGCAATTGCTGCATTTTTTAACTTTCGAGTCATCCCTTGCTTTGTCGCATTGGGCGGAACAATGTAGCTCACCACATACAACACAAACCGGAGGCAACTTACAGTAAGCCCTAGTATGACCATATTCTTGACAATTTAGACACTGGACAGGTCCTGGACGCTTATGCGGCTCCTCTATAGTTATTTTACGGTGTAACAGGTATTTCAGATTGTAAATGGGGTGCGTTTCGTTCTTCTTCAATCTGATATCTCCAGGTTCCAGTTCAACGCAAAAGAGTGGTTGGGGGACACGTTCCCGATTACGGAGATTATCTACACTTTTTATTTTAAAACCCGCTTTTTGGAGTCCGGCTCTTATTTCAGCTGGATCAACGTATGAATCTACACCTTTAATGACTACCTGTAGACCTTTACTACTCTTCAGCTGATAGGTATAAAAGTTCTTTTTGCAGTTTTCGAACTCGTTTACTGCTTTACGATAACTGCTTTCATCAATAAATTGTATTTTTGTCTCATCAATGTTACCACGCTTGATGGGAATTACATAAAATGAGTTCTCGCCAATAATTGTAATTAATTTTTTTAATAAGTCGTTCGAATTTTTCTCCCTTAAATAAACTGGAGGTGGTTTGAACGACTTAATTGCCGTTTTATGTCCACTTGTTTCACTATCTAAGATAGCAAAACGATTATGGGAATTTATTCCATTAGAGCCCTTGTCTTTATGTACTTTAGACATTGGTGCAAGCTGCGAAGATTTAGGGCTTCGACCTCTTTTTAATACGGTAATGTATCTGTCCATTCCCACTTGCGTCTTGGGTTTTTCACTATCCATATTAGTTTTGGTAACACTGTGTACAAAAGGCGACTTGTTTGTAGTTATTTTATTGGCATCGCTTATCAAAAGCGACGAACAAGATTGGGCACGTAATACTGGCGTAGTGTTTAAACACAAATTGTTTTCAGTTTTTTTGTTTTTATTTAAATCTAAATTGTCTACATTTTTGTCACTTAAATTAAAGAGGCTCATTGGCCTCTATTGTTTTTGTTTTATTTTTAAAGTAGCAAAGTGATAATGCCGTTGTAAAAAAAGAAAAAAGAGAGAAAAAAAATGTTTACAGAACACTTTGTTGTTGTATTAAAAACAAGTTTGATTTTTTGCTTTTGTTTGAATTTATTTACACTTTTTGTTTTTGTTTTTGGCAATTGCGAGCTTAAAAAAAATCGCGTCCGCACTTATCAACGCACAAACTAAAAAGCCAACAATCAATGGTGAATTTAAAATCAACATCGAACATGCATGTGAACAAATTTGATTGTATTTTTTTCGAAAAGGGTCCCTTAAGGAAGTACTTCTATATCCCCTTAGATTACTATTAACTACTTATTAACGTTTTTCAATCACCCGTTGCCGTTCTCTATCTACTAGTCCCCTAGAACACTCTATACGACACCATTTTTAAATGTCTTCATTAGTTCACAACAGGAAGTCGTGGCAAAAAAAAACAAAGTTTTTTAAGCAAAATATAACACATTAATGTTAAAAACAATTAAGTTGAATATTTAAATTTTTATTAGTCGAACTATATTTATTAACATACAAATGAAATTTTTGAAGTTAGGCTTAAGTTAGTTGAAAGAATATTAATGAGGGTGCTGTAGCTTAAGTGGTTAGCATGTTGACTACTAAGCAATGGTCACGAGTTCAATACTCAGCCATGGCAACATATATTTTTCTGATATGTATTAATTTTTCTTTATAATAATGCATATCACATCACCCTCCTTCGCCGGTATTACCACGTAGCACTAAATCGCCGGCGAAGTAAAATAATTATAAAATGGCTATTCTATGTAGCTTCAAACTAAATAACACCAGAGGCGCCCAATACTGTTATAAAAATAATCATAAAGTGCAATTGCAGTGTTGCCAGAATCGAAGCTTTACTATCACACTAACCATCTGTCTTATCTACTACTATCACTTTCCAAAGGAAGTACCACAGTTAATAAAAAAAAAAAAAAACTATGCATATGAACATCGTAATAAAAAATATAAACTACACATAACGCGTGTTTATAAAATATTTTCCTAAAATAAATGAACACATTATTAATAAATCAGTCAAGTGCGAGTTAGTCTCACACACGTAGGGTTCCGTACTATGTTTAGTACGCCTTTAAAAACTCAAGTTGTTAATTTTTCATGTCTTATGGGGCACCCTTTTCTACAAAAATATCAGGCCTAGCTCTTGCAGTTCAAAAAATAAGGTGATATACGTGATAAACATGTCACTGATGGATCACCCTTTAGTAATTAGTAATTGTTAAAGTGTCCAAAGTACAACATCTACTGCAAACAATTCAAGAGTCTACCTATTACGGATAAAAAATAATGCTATTTAAGTAAAAATCATGTCTCTTTCGGAACACCCTTTAATTTTTATTATTTGTTATTGCTTCCATATAATAAACCTCCTGTAAAAACTTCAAGAGTCTACTTATTATCGTTCATATACGCAAAGCACGTCACTCTCAGAACACCCTTTAATTTTAAGGTTTAATTTAAAAGAAAGCGAACATAGAGTTATTACTGTCTGCAAATTTTAAGCGGTTGCCTCCTATAGCTCAAGAAAGAAAGATATAACGGCAAATAACACCTCACTTTCGGAACACCCGATAAGTTTTAGTATTTATTGCTATAGTGGCCACAGTTATACAAATTCTGTGAAAATTTCAAGAGTCTACCTATTATGGTTAAAAACTTAGGCCTTATACATGCAAATCACTTCACTATCGGAACACCCTTTAATTTTTAGGTTTATTTTTTTAGACTTGTTTATAAAGCGAACTAAGTTTTAATTACTGTTTGTAAATTTTTAGTGTATGCCTCCTACAGTTCAAGAAATAAACACACATTCGTGAATAACACCTCTCTATCGGAACACCCTATAAGTTTTAAAATTTGCTACTATAGCGGCCACAGTTATACACCTTCTGTGAAAATCGCAAGCGTCCACCTATTATGGTTCACAATTTAGGCCTTATACATGCAAATCACACCACTATCGGAACACCCTTTAATTTTTAGGTTTATTTTTGTATACTTTTTTATACAGTGAATTAAGTTTTAATTACTGTTTTTAAATCTTGAGTCCATGCCTCCTACAGTTCACGAAATAAACACATATTCGTGAAGAACACTTCTCTATCGGAACACCCTATAAGTTTTAGTATTTGTTACTATAGCGGACACAGCTATACACCTTCTGTGAAAATTGCAAGAGTCTACCTATTACGGTTCTAGAGATAAAAGGCGCTGACAGACGGACAGACATTGTGGCGATAACAATAGGGTTACGTTTTTACACTTTGTGTACGGAACCCTAAAAATTAGGAAATTTTTTGTATAAAATGTGCTTCGTAATTCATAATATTCTTAATAGTTTATAGTGTATCATATGATGCCTTGTGGGTTAGTGTGGGTTCACGAGTGCTTTAGAATTCTTAACGAGAATTCCTGACATGTACATACATATGTATAGATGTGTGTACGTATGTATATCGACCCATGTTTATTTTTGAGTTTTTTCGAAATGCAAAATTTACGATTAATATTTGCACTTCATATGAAATATCATTTTTTAATTCTCTTACTTACCTTTTTCGTATATAGACAAAATTGTTTAAAGAACAATCAAAAAATCAAATCATTTAAAGAAAATTTTGAAACAATATTGTTTTTACATTTTTCTTCAAGCAAATTCGATTTTTTTATTATATTTTTAAATAAAATAAAACTAAAAATCATACGATTTATGTAGTAATTCATATTTTGTTTGTTTAAATTTTTTCAATTGATATTTTGTATTACCAAATGGTTATGAAATCATGTCATATTTATCTTTTTCTGTGTAAGCAAATAAACTATTAAATTTTTTGGTATTATTATTACATTCTAGTAAAATAAAATCAACGTTATTATTTTAAAGATATTGATTTCTTTTCTACTGTCTAAGAATTAGGATAAAAAATTATTTTATTCCTATTAAAAAAGAGTGAAAATAAATTGACATTAAGAACAACAAAATTATTAATAAATTATAATTATTTTTTGTTTTGCTATAATTTCTCTCTAATAAATTGATTTCTATACTGTTGTAGAAGCTCCCAAATGGTAACACGAAACCTTTGTTCTTTGCATAGTTGACGTCGCTAGCGGGTTTCTAATAAAATGAAATAGCGGCAAAAATATGCAAAATTGCCTAATAACTTATTACAGCAAGTCTCAAAGTTATATTATAATTTTATTATATTGTATAATAATGAAAATTTTAATTATTATTAGTCGAACTGTTTTACGTATTACATACAATGAAATTTATAATGAAGCTTAAGTTCGTTTTTCTTCTCTCTAAGAAAGAATTAATTAAATTACAAATTAGGTGATAATATTAAAAAAAATTGGGAAAATTAAATTTTTAGATACCAGCACGAGTGGAATGCACATTTTCTAGACAGCCACGTCCGTCATCAGCACTACTTGTATCTAATCTACTTTTCCCAATTTTTCTTTAATATTATCACCTAATTTGTAATTTAATTAATTCTTTCTTAGAGAGAAGAAAAACGAACTTAAGCTTCATTATAAATTTCATTGTATGTAATACGTAAAACAGTTCGACTAATAATAATTAAAATTTTCAAAATTAAAAATCGCAGAGCACCGCGCAATCTTGTTTACTCAACAAAGTTTGGTTTGATACTAGATTAGTGTTAACTAAAAACGAATGTTGGAAGTAAAACAAATAAACAAAAAGTAACTTCATTGCTAACCGAAGGTTCGCTGAAGGAACAACAAAATATGGGTGGTAAATATTAAAGTAAAAATATTCAACAAGAGGGAAGCTTAAGGTAGTGGTAGACTTCGTTCTCACCAATTGACGATTGATAATTGAATACAAGTTTTCTCGTATTCCTTTATCTGGGTTTGGTTGGTTAAATAGATGATGCTTACAACTAAAACTCTACCCTAAGTAGATTAGATACAAGTAGTGCTGATGACGGACGTGGCTGTCTAGAAAATGTGCATTCCACTCGTGCTGGTGTCTAAAAATTTAATTTTCCCAATTTTTCTTTAATATTATCACCTAATTTGTAATTTAATTAATTCTTTCTTAGAGAGAAGAAAAACGAAATTTTCAGCTTGATTATAAATTTCATTGTATAATAATTTTAAAAAATAATCCATCGAAACCACACTTTGAAGACCAGCTGTTTTAAGTATTTTATTTTTGTTTTCAACAACAGGAGGTTATTTCAAATGTACGTAACATGTGTACCTGTGAACATGGAAATTATAACACTTATGTTAAACACAAATTTTGACATACACATGAAATTCCATATGGATAGCAATTTTGACATTCCATATGACATGTACCAGCAATCTAAACTCACCTTTATAGCAAGTACCTTTAGATTTCTCGGTACTTGAATTTTGTTGTTGTAATTAATCCGCGAAAAAAATGGTTTTGGCCCCTCTGTGCGGCGATTGCACAAATAGTAGTATTATATACTATACTTTTTACAATAAATCAATATTTATTATAAATTTTTGCAAAATTATTAGTTTTGACAATTTTATTTTTAAACACATTGTCCAGCACATTTATCAGGTAGCCTCACTAGGGAGAGCAAATATTAAGGGAAAAACTTTTAAATTTTTTATATGGTGTTTGACATTTAAAGTACCATTTAAGGGGAAAAAAATTATAAGTTTAACTATTAAAATCAATATTAAATAAAATTAAATATTTTCGCCTTAATATTTCCCTGCCATAGTGAGGCTACCTGATAAATGTGCCTTGCACTTTATAATTGGTTAACTTTACTGTTATTTGGTAGAAAATCGTAAACGTGGCTAAAAAAAGTGAAAAGCAGATAAGGATAAGTGAGATTTATGTACAAAATATTAATATCACCAGTAGTATCACTGGCGAAATAAATCTTTAAGAAATAAAAATGTTCCTTGTTTTCCTTTTTTAGTTCTCCAGTATGGATTTATCACCCTTTTTGGTTTGGCTTTTCCTCTGGCTCCTTTCTTGGCCCTTATCAACAATGTGATTGAAGTTCGTTTGGATGCAATTAAAATGCTGAAATTCATACGAAGGCCTATTGCTCAAAGGGCCCATAATATTGGTGTATGGTTTGGCATAATGACGGTGGTAACAAAAATTGCTGTTGCTTCATGTGCCATGATAATTGCTTTCTCAACAAATCTTATACCGAAACTGGTCTACAAAACGGCCACACACGATGAAAACCTGGAAGGCTACTTAAATTTTACGCTGGCCTATTTTAATACCAAAGACTTTCAAGTGGCACCGATATTGGTGGGATCGCCGTATGAAAATGTTACAGCTTGTCGTTATACAGAGTTTAGAAATCCACCATGGCATGAGCACCCCTATAAGAGGCCAATGATTTATTGGAAAATATTAACAGCTAGATTGGCGTTCATAGTGATATTTCAGGTGAGTTTTTTTTGGAAAAAGTTTAAAAATCTCTAAGTTAATTTTTTTTTTGTTTAGAATATTATTGGCGTCTTACAAACAGTCATAGCTTGGGCCATACCTGACGTCTCTGGTAAGCTTTTGAAGCGTATTAAACGCGAGAACTTTTTGCTGCGTGAACACATAATTGAGTATGAAAAGATGATGGCTCAAAAAGCTGCTACCAAAAAAATTGTGGACAAAGCCCACACTGTGGCTTCCAATATAATCAAAGGTGCCAATAATATTTTAAATAATAATGGATTTTCAGATCCCATTGAAGAGGAAGAGGATGAGGGAGTACAGTTACGTAAACGTAATACCAACAGCAGTGCAAGTGATCGTATTGTCGAAAACGATCACATAACACCAGTGTAGTTTAAAAGTTGTAGGGAAACTAGTCTTAAAGTCAAACATTTTTTTAATTGTTTACTTTTAATAATTATTTTTTTTTTTTTCTTAAAAAAAAAACTAAAGGTAGAAATTTAAACTATTTTGTACATGTGTTGTAAGCGTAACAAGTTCTAAAATTTTTCTATGATTTTATATGTTTTAAGTTTAGTTTATAAGTTTATACAGTTTATTATTTATTTTGCTAAATATGTGGAGTAGTACTTAAGTACTAAAAGCCAACGAACACAAACCACATATTTATATTAAAATAAAATTAAATACACGATTTACTTATTTTTTATTTGCCTTAAAAACTACAGTTTAATACTCGTAAACGCAATTTGCCTTATTTATGCATAAAACACCACTTATATTAATTATATTATTAAACTGATAAACTAATTGAAAGCAAAACAGTCCATTTAAAATTTTTTTAGATGCATAAACAAACATTTTTATTTAAGATAAAAAATCTTTAAATTTTGAAAACATTGAACAAAAAATGCTATTCAAAACGAAAGATCAAGGAAAGGTAATGGATAATTTGTAAGATAATGTTCAAACGATTTTTGTTTAATTATTTATAATAAAGTAATTAGTTATAATTTACATTAAACGAAACCAAGTCATGTGACATACTTGCAAAAGTAAACGAAATGAGTGAGTTAACGCTGGAAGTAACAAAAATACAAACATCCAAACATGAAGAATATTAGACCTTTAAGTAATGAATAAGTTTTACTTTTAAATATTTTCATAAATCTTGGTATCCACAATATTCGTATGGGGCTTGAGTTCGTATTTGTTTATGGTTTTTAAGAAAGATTTATTTTCCAAATTAGGTCATTAGTGAGGTCAGCAAAATTTAATTGAAGACTTTATCAGAATGGTTTTCTACTCTCAGCATTCTGCGAACCTTCCTTTTTGACAATTTTTAGCCATAAAGTCAATGAGTATGATGTGATACAGATTTACGTCAGTTCCTCGCATGATGCTTTAACCTGTAGTGCAATTCACTAACTTTTAACAATACGACAATCGCTGTATTTGTCAACAGCTTCTGTTGTTTACAGTAACAACTGCAGGATTTACTAGCTACTTTTGAACGATGATAGACAACACTATTTTACTACCGGCACACGTTAGTAATATATGGCATCTCTGTCCTAAAAAGCGAAAAGCATAAAGAGGGAAAGAAATTACTATTATTAAATTGTGTCACTAAAGTCTGTATGAAGTTATTGTTGTAGACTTTTATATGGGTAATTCCACGTCAAATCATGCACTCAAAATGACTACTTCAGATTTTATTAAAACGTTTTTTATTTATATCCTTTGACTCCCTGAATCCAAATATGATTTGAACATATGTAAATTTAAAAAAAAATAAAAGACACTAAATCAAAGATTTTAATAAAACTTTTTTTTAAATATCAGAAAAAAATTTGTTAAAAAATTTCATGATTCATGATTGATACCAAATTAAAGCGTATGAAATACCCTTTAAAATGAGATATTACTCAACTTTCTAGGACTTATAGAACTGGATTCAGAATATATTTAATCCTCGAGCGCATATGCAAAAAAGCGACATTTTTCAATTTTGATAACTGTGTAGCGGAAAAACTGTAATAGATAGAATTTTTTAAAAATCATATTTGGATTCAGGGAGTTAAAGAATATAAGTAAAAAAGTTTCAATAAAATCTGAAGTAGTCATTTTGAGTGCCTTGTTGATTTGACATGGAATTACCCATATATTTAAAAAAATAAAACAACAATTTGCGTCCTGTATAGAAATAATTAATTTAAGTGGTAATTTATAGTAAATATGTATATATTATGTATGTTTATGTTATTTTATAATTTTTACTATTGGATTATGAAAACCCGACTATTATGCAACTCAAATATGAAGGCAAAATAAACAACTCAAATATGATGGCCGTTTATTTAACGACAATAGACTTGTCAACAATAACAACTGACTTCAAGCACTAACGAGTGTTGTTCAAAAGTGTTGATGCGTAGCAAAATCGATAATTTTGTTGTTTAATTTTTCTAACGATTCCACATTCGTTAAAACAGGTTAGTGAGTTGCACTATTGAAGATGGTCCCATTACTATTTGAAAACAATGCGTATTCCAACGCCCTTGTTGCGCATAGCCACACAATAAATTTCATTTTCAGAACATGGCTTACAGGACCATGATCATACCCCTTTCTTAGAACTTGCAGACTATCTAAGCTCCTGACAGGCTATCAGGGACCTGCTGTCCCATATACCCTGGGATATGGGTTGATAGAAGTCAACAAGGGAAAGTTAAGGAGGAAGTAATACGATAAAATTTTAAGAAATAGAAATTTAACAATTTTATCCATTGTCTTATTATTTTCTTCTGAATTGGTGACAATAGAAGTGCCACCGTTCCATATTTGTCCGTCCGTTAGTTTAATCGTCTCCAACTTTTTTTATTTTTGTATGACCTGTGAAACTTTTTACCACATTTTTATAAAAAATAAAACTTATTTGAAATGTGTTTTAGAACAACTTTTGTTTCAAAATTTTGGTCTAAAAAAATTTTAAAATATATTTTAATTTTTATAAATATGAGGTTTTGAATATTAATAAGTTTATATATTTTTACATCCATATTCATAATAAATAAAATATATTTGAAATCTATTTTAGAACAAATTTGTCATACAAAATTAGTTTTATAATGCAAATCTCCAGGTAGACGATAATAATTATTTACTTTTGCATATTAATAAGGGTGTTACTGGTGCAAAATTTCAAGGATTATATATAGTTCTCTAACTATTTAAAAAGTGGGCGTGCTAAATTTTTACTTCTGTGTAAACCTCAGTTGGGTTATTGGGAAGATATAAAAAAAAAAGTTGGTCAAATGGGTGCAGCAGTCCTTAAGTAATGCGATTACCAACGAACGACATTTGATTTTAATTTTATACTTAGATTAAGTAATAGGCCTTAAGTACCAAAAGAATTTTTTTAACAACACTACCTCTGCGAAGCTGTTTTCTCTTGCCTACAGAAAACACCAAGTCTTTGGCAGAAATCGAACCCGTAACCTCCAGACTGTTAGACTAGCGCGCTACCAATCGGTCTATCGACGCACTCACATCTTTTATACATCCTTTATGTTTACCGAACAAGTTCAAGACTACTAATAAATACAATAATTTTATACGTTTTCGAGATCTGTCATATCCCTTGGAAACAATGCAGAGCTTCTTTCTTTGAGTCCCCAAGCCAGGACACGCACATAGTAGATGTTCCGAAGTCCCATCATACAGCTCACAGTACCTGCAAGTCTATATCTCAATATTTCCCAAATTGAATTGGTGGTATCGAAGACCAGAATGTACGGTAATTTATCCTGTAGGTAGCTTTACGTTACACCTATTTAGTGATAGTGATGATGATCATGAGATAACGCGATAAAACTTTTTGATTGTCTGAGTACTGTCAGAGTTTCAAAATGACGAGAGATCTCTGCTTTGGCGCAGGTATCAGTTTTTTCCTTTGTATAACTAAATAAAGTGTCTGGTCCTATAAATCTACGTCGGGCTCTCGCTTGGCTAGGCCCGCTCTTTGTCAAAAATTTTTTTACATAGAATAAATAAGTTCAAAATTCTTGTTACCATTAGGACTAGAGCCTTTCGAAATAGGCAAATTTTTTTTGGAAAATATCAATATTAAATCAGTTGCTATGCCCCTAGCTCTATTTAAATAAATATAGGAAATAAAAAATCTACTATTTCTGAAAATTTTTGAAACAATTAAAATTCACATTGTTAAACACCAAACGTATGCTTTAAACACATAGAAGACAGCGGCTACACAGCTACATGACTACAAATTCCATTATATTACATTTGTCGCCGTATATATATATATATATATATATATATATATATATATATATATATATATATATATATATATATATATATATATATATATATATATATATATATATATATATATATATATATATATATATATATATATATCGTTAACTCAGTGTTGTAGAAAAACATATTTCACTTCTGTAAAATAAAATTACTTTTTAAAAAAATTATAAATATTAATAAATTAATTATTTAGGCTAACGTTCTTAATTATAAAGAGATAATGAATTTTTAAACATACTATTTCTTTGATAAGTTTGTTTAAATAGAAAATTAATAAGTATTGAAAACTAACTGGTAGATAGATATGAAGAGTGCTGATGACGCACGTAGCTATCTAGAAAATGCATTCCGCTCTGCTGGTGTCTAATTTCACTTCATCTCTTTAGAATTAAGAACTTAAGCCTAAATAATTAATTTATTCATTTAAAAATAGTTTAAATAAAATTGAAAATTCATATAAATAATAAATATTTTTTCAAAACCTTTTGCTTATAAATTAATTTGCAATTTTTAATGTTGCAACATTGTCTTCTCTTAAATTAAATAAAATTGTCGCATACAAAAGTAGACTAAGTTGACTACAGCCACAACGGCGGTCGTGTTAGTCATGTAGCTTTGATGGCTTTTAAATAATTGTCTTCCTATGCACGTGTGTATTTTGTAGTCGGTCTTTTTGTAGCTGTTTTAACGTTGAGGGATAAGAATGGTTTTACTTGAAAATCACTGTTAACTGACTCGTTCATATTTCCATTCAAAGTCTCCATTCATGGTTACTATTCAATATTTTTATTCATTATAGATCTGAAATGTGTTATTATTAGACAGATTATAAATGTGTAAAGAATGTGGAAAGCATCTGCTGCCACGACTTCTGGCAACAGTTTTATAAACACAATTTGTTTACATGGCTTTATAAAATATTGTAAGTAAAGCGGAAAGTGTTGCATTAACCCCAATGTTCAGTGTTTTTCATTTATCAACATTCAAAAATCAACATTGATAATATTTATCATAAATGAGAAATCTAAAGGATCATAAAGGAACAACAAAACATTTTTTGCCTACGAATACGTGTACCTGTTTGTTTTTTGTAATATGCATACATGGGTAGTGATAAATTAGCTTATTCTCATGTATGTTCTTTTTCATAAATGTGTATGTGTATGTTGAATATTTATAAAATTTCTCATAAATGAACATAAAATAATTTTCTGCCTACGATCGCACACGAAGAAGAAAGAAATAAAGAAATCAGATGCACATTACAAAATATGTGTGAATGTTTATGTATGCGAATGTTTAGCGCACCCTTTTCTACGATCTTTTCATTTACATACAATTATCAAAATTGTAAATACTCAAATATGAACACTTGCTTAAGAAACAACATTTTTTCTCATTATTTAATATTATGCTAATTACCCATAACGTTCTTTAATAAAAATGCAATTTATTTGTTGGTAGTAGTTGTACGTATTTCACTGGTTGCTCAGGCCAGATCATCAGGAAACCTTTTTCCTAATTTTAGAGAAGCCAAAAATACTCTGTAAGTAATAAAATTCTACAAAATACAATGAGAAGTATGCATGTTATAGAATAATATTACAGAATATTAAAGCTTCAACAAAACTCCAACAAACAAACCACGTTCTTATTTTTCCTTACTGTCCTTTCTCATTTATTCACTTTCGAACAGAAAGAGCAAAAAGAAACCTTCGCACTCATAAATGAAAAAACACAAAATATTTTGTAGTCTCTCACACATGTATGAGAAGATGCAGCTAAAAAATAAAATGTACACATTCATACATGAATGAACAGTGGGTGGGTGAATATTTTAATACTCTGAATAAAACTTTCACACTCAATTTTGTTCATCTATCTGGCCTTTCTTCAATCACCTAAAGTTGATGTATTTCTGTTCTACTCCTAAATACATATATTTTTTTTTGTCCTGTGAAATGATGTTGCCTGAGTTGATATTTTGTTGGGTCCGTTTAATACAAAATCTTATTATTTTACATTATTCTAAATTACATTTTTGGAGACTTTATTCTGAATAGCATTTTTATAAATACCATGAACAAGCTTATTTTAAAATGAAACTTCGCCAATTTGTTTTACAAATTAAATGATAATTTTTGAAACCAAAACTAATTAAAAAAAAACTAAACACACTAAACAATATTGTATAACAAAAACCTAAGAATTGATTTAAATAAATCATTTCAAAATTAAATTTATACACATCACGTAAAACAAAATATTTACGACCTAAAAATAACACTGAACAAAACATCACAATAAATACAATCTTTTGAGTACCTTAATTTATTTTTAAATAAATAAAAACTATACACATGTAAAGGGTAATAAATAAATATTAATTAAGGAAGCTGTTGAACATATGCTTTTTACTTTTAAACTTATTAACTTAAAAACAATAAAAGTAGATGAATACAAACTTCATACAAAAAACCTAAAATGTAATTACAGAGAAACGAATATTTATTTAGGAAGAAACCTTAAATACATAAATATACAAATTTGCTATAATTTGCATTTAAAATCTGTTTTTGAAATTTTGTATTGAAATATGAAAAGTAAAATAGTAAATGTATATTTTTTATAAGTAGTGTAAATAGGATAATATGGAATTAAGTATAAATGAAATAAACAGGAGAAATTGTTATTATGTAAAAAAAAAGTAAAAAGCATTCATTTGTTTTATTAAATACTAGCTTTCCCCCATGCGCTTCGATACACCCATCCACAAAAAATACAATAAACACTTGGAAGAAAAGTATGGCCAACCTCTAACTCGAAAATGCACGCTATTCTTGCATCAAAAATGTTTTAGTTTATATGGAAGGTACGACGTCTACTGTTCCCAACCAAACTGTTTTTTGCTTGACTATACATATTAGGTCGATAATCTCCTAATCTTGTCTGTATTTTGCTAGTCTATGCACATTAGTATGAGGGTTACTTGGGCAAAGTTTCAAGACTCTAGCTATTGTAGTTCCCTAGGTATACGATAATAATTTTGTAATTAATATGGGCAGAACCGCGTCCATTGTTCCAATCTAGTCAGTATTCGAAGGTACCACGCACACTGTCACATTTCATTCTGTAATTTAGTAGATTATACGAATTTGCACAGGGGTTACCCATGAAAAGTTTCAAGGCGCTATCTATTGTAGTTCGCCAGGAACACGAAAATATTTTTTCACTTTGTATGGGAGGTACCACGCCTACTATTCCAATTCATTCTGTGTTTAGCTAAACCATGTACGTTAATATGATGGTTACTTGTGCGAAATTCCAAGGCGCTACCTATGGCAGTTCTCTAGATACTTTATATGGAAGGTACCACGCCCACTGCCCCAATTAATTTTGTATTTTGGTAGACTATGCACATTAGAATAAGGGTTACTCGTGGAAAGATTTAGGACTCTGTCTATTGTAGTTCGCCGGGAACAAGATAATAATTTTTCTCTTTGTATGGGAGGTACCATACCCACTATTCTAATTCAGTCTGTGTTTATCTTGACTATGTACAGTAATATGAGGGTTACTGGTGCGAAATTCCAAGGTGCTAGATTGTAGTAGTTCTCTAGATATACGATAATAATTTTTCACTTTGTATGGGAGTACCACACCAACTATTCCAATCCAGTCAATCTTTCTTTAAACTATGGATGTTAATATAGAGGTTCTTGTTGCAAAATTTCATGGCGCTACCTATTACCGTTACCAAGATATACGATGACACATATTTACTATGGGAGGTACCACGCCCACTATTTCATTTCAGTTTGTGTTGCGGTAAACTATTTACGTTAATATATAAGTTACGAGTGCGAAATTTCAAGACGCTACTTATTACTGTTACCAAGATATATGATGAC
Source organism: Phasia obesa (assembly GCA_949628195.1). NCBI lineage: Eukaryota > Metazoa > Arthropoda > Insecta > Diptera > Tachinidae > Phasia > Phasia obesa. Next base: position 78,553,305 of record OX451218.1, read on the forward strand.
TAATATTTACTTTGTATGGAAGGTGCCACGCCCACATCGAATATCAAAAAAATAAGTACCCTATTTTTTCATCCGTATATGCAATAATAAAATGTGAAAATTTCAGAAAGATCGGTTCACTGGTGTATGCAGCTATAGCTTTCCGATAAACAAACATACAAACAAACAAACACATTTTGTGCTTTATATATATATATATAGATTTTATTGCAACAAAACGTCACTTATAGTGGTATTTTGACAATCTAGCCGGACATTCCTTTTTTTCAGATTTTATTGGCAAAAATAATGAGCTTGTTTGGAAATGCATCACTGCGCTGCATCAGAAGCACATGTGTGATTAGTTTGCAATGCCGATGCAAAACAGCTGATGCTAAAACTTACTTGATGTGCAAACAAAAATAAATTATTATTTACATATTTAAAATTTCGAAAGCTTAAACATTACAAATGGAGAAGATAATAATAAATTTATTTCTTGATTTAGATGAAAGCAAAAATTAAATAAAATTCTTTCATATCCAAACGAACACATATCGATAGATTCTAAAATTATACATCTATTTAATTCTAAAAATGTACGAAAAATGTTATTTAAAAAAATAAAATAAATAAAGAACAAATAAAATACTCACTCATCCATTGCATCAGCCATTTTTGTGATGCGTGTTTGACGTTTTTTTGCGCTTCATCTATTTCAGTGATGCATTTTAGAACACACAACATTTACAGTGATGCAAACTGATGCATTTTTTTGAAGGTACTGAGCATCAGATGCAGTGCAGTGATGCATTTCCGAACAAGCCCAATATAATTATTGAAAAAATGGATTACATACGCCTTAATACCATAAAACTAAAAAACCAATGTTGGAAGAAAACAAATAAAGAAAAGTAGCTTTCATTGCTAACCGAAGGTTGGCTGAAGGTGGTAAATATTAAAGTGAAAATATTCAACAAGAGGGAAGCTTAAGGTAGTGGTAGACTGCGTATCTGTTTCCATTTGGTATGGTGAAGTTGAGTGTAGGCCTCTTCAGTTTTATTTTTTGCCAAAAGCTTAAGTTCGGATTTTATCGGTCATTCTTCGTTATAATAAGACAGCTAAAAGTAAAATGTAGTTATCACGCACTTTATGGGCAATTTATAATAACGAGCTTTACCCAAGTTTTTAAAACGAAAGCCTACTTATCTCTTCGATAAAAACCGAACTTTAGCTATCGGCAAGTTATAATAACACTGGTCTGCAACAAATTGCTCCCTCAACATAAATATATGAATATAGTGATCCCAACTCTTTAAATTCAAATCCGCTTTCATTTTATGCGTTTATAATTTTATCAGGATAAATAGATAGATCCAATAATATTAATTGCCTGAGCTCAGGCAATTCTAGCACTTGTCTTTCACTTTCTTCAACTAAATAGGAATCACTGTTGCCAACTTTTTCCTACGATTTCCCACCAAAGTTGTACTGAAAAACGCTAGAAACCGCTAAAGTTTTTGTTTGGCGGTAATTGAAGTGAAAAAATAGTTAATAATATAAAAATTACATTTAAATTCCGTATATTTAAATTTTAAAGCGTTTTCTGTTCAGTAGGTTCCGCAAACTAAAAGACAAGAACACTTACTTGCCTATCGGAGCACATCCAGATAAAGTTGTTATTTTGTATACATCTCATCCTGGTGGAGTAATTCGTCCCATATATTTTTGAAAAAATAAGATTATTTTTGTGCTGTTACTTACGGTATTCGATAAAATTTGTAAATGTTTAAAAAAATATCATGTCACCTACCACATAGTCCCCGTAGCAATCGCTTTATTGTGATTAAAATTTTAACCCAGAGCTAGTTATTTAGCACTTACATATATCTTATTTTAACTTTAAAAAACGGCAATAATCGTTCTATTTCTGAGAAGTCCTGGTTCTCGCACGAAAGTTGTAAGAACCACAAAGTCACGAAAATGATTTTTAACTGTCACTCTGTAAAAAAAAATTTTTGCTCCCCCCAGCAAATTTGCTTTGTTCAAATGCATTGAATATTAGACAAAAATTGTATCTCTTAAAATAAATTTAAAAATCGCTAAGTTTCCCGCTAACCGCTTAGAAAATATTTTCCCCACGATTGGCATTGCAAAAACGCTAGATTTAGCTGCAAAATCTCCAAAAGGCAACAGTGATAGGAATACCCTTATAACTTTTTCATCATAAATAATATTAAATGGATTAATTTGACAAGCAAGACATTTAGTATTATTAAATTCAAGGTACAAATAAATGTTGTAAAATTTAATTATTGCAAATCGTCAAAATTAGGGTATAAATCGTCTCATAGTCACCATGACATTTTGAGGACCCAAAATCGTCAAAATGACGATAAACCGTGGCAGATCTTTATTGAAGAATCTTTACCAAAGTATATCTATATAAAGTACATGGAAGTCCACAGCAGTGAATATTTATTATTGTTCTGAAATGTCAAAATTTGTTTTCATTTTTAAAGCGCCATTGTGTTTGTTTTTAATTCAATTTATATACCAGTTTCAATACATTTATTATATGTACACATTTTTTTTATGTTTTAGTCAGCTGTTTTTGACTTTTAAGAACGAATTTTACACAAACAAAATTCCTGTGGTTTTTGCAATATTGTATTTGCTGTAGAACTGCATGTACTTTATATAGATATGCTTTGATCTTTACTAAAGGGCGGTTTACATTATACTACAAGTAATACGACATGTCAAATTTTTGTGTAGAAGAGTACAAGTAGTATCGTCTAAACATAATATGTAATGAAACTGTCCGACATTGAGAGAAAATACGGATGGAAATTTGACAGTCTTACGGCTCTCTTTATGTTTTGAAATTTTTCAAAAACTATTCTACTTCATTAGATCAGGGTTGCGTTTTTCTTATTTATGCTAACTTTTCAAAGGCAAAACTCGTCAAAATAACAGAAAACCGCTGAATATAGTGCAAAATAGATCCAGTTGGCATCACAAATAAGTTTGTAAACAATAAAAAACTTTTGGCAAAAGAACGTGAACATTTTTTAATTTGTTTTAGTTGTTAGTTTCCAATTTTTTATTATAGCAATGGCTAGTACAACACCAAGAACCTTTTCCTTGTTACTTTTTTTTTAATTTGGCATATTTTTCACAAGTACGCGCTCTATTTATTTGTTTTCACTTTTTTTATTGCTTTAACAACAGCTGATTCAATTTTACTTCATTTTATTCAACACCAATAGTGTAAACGTAAGAAAACAAACCATACGATTTTTAATCTCTGTGTTGTGATACGGATGGATTTTCATTTTATTTTCTCTTAGATTTTACGTACGTAAAGTCTTACTGTCTAAACTGCCCTTAAAGAGTTTTTATTATTTAATGTGCGTGTGTGTATGCGCTACTTAGTTTATGTTTGTTTTTTTATGTATGTTTGCATATCAGGCAGGGATGGTAATTTAATTTTAAAATTGTACTAAACGGCTTTGAAAATTGTACTTTTAGACTAAAATTTTACTAAAAAAATAAAAAATAGATTATAAAATTTATTGAACATACAAATTCAATAAATTTTTAAATCATATAAAACATAATTTTGTTGCAATCTTTATTATTAAATTTGGAAATGTTTATTTTTATTTTAGAGTTACAAAAATCATTTCATATAAATATGTATATTGAACTCATTCAGCATAAGTTTATTTTCTCAAAATTTTTAAATTTTCAGTTTACATTAAATGCATATTTTTAAAATAATAAAAGTAAACTCAATGTGGAATTTTTCTGGTGAATAGTAATAATACACGTTTGTTGGACAGATGCCACATAATCTAAATTAAATATAATCCCCAAAACTTATCATATTTCAAAAATACAGCTAACAATAAAAAAGGGTGTGGCTTAGTTTTAGTAAAAAACCAGTATTTTCAGACTAAATAATTCACATGGTTCGAATAACAACACTTTTTCAGCAATTTTCTTTTACTTAACTGCACCAACTATACTTTCTCATTATTACATTAACCTTACAGTTAACAAAAAGCAACCATTGTGCAGACCCGCTCTTATTCTTCCAGGCTACCTGGAAGCCTTTTCTGAATTGAGACATAAATAACGAAATGGGTTAAAATTAAAATTTTTGTAAATCGGAGTAGCAGTTGGCATTTAAAATAATCTGCAACATCGTAAAATGTTTAAATTGTACCAAATGAGTTATTGGTGTAACATTGTAATTTTCAGTTTCAAATACTAAAAGTGGTACAATTGTACCAATTTTACCAATCCTGATATGAGGTATTTATAGACTAATCGACAACAATAACTAGATGATTAGCGATGTTTTTTTGTTCTTTGTTGTTTGTTTCTTTCATTCATTACTGTCAGAAAATAACCATTAATGTTGTTGTTACAGACGAACTTCCAGAGTATTTCTTTTCAGAGCTAATAATTAATAAAATTTTCTTTCGTAACTATATTATGAATAAATTATATGGTTGTAGGCAAAACGTATTATTATTAACATAATAATATTGATACGTTAGAACCATATTATTGTCAACCTTGATAACCCTAAAAATAATGTAAACATATTATAGTGAAATATGACCATAATATAAAATAATTTTTTATATTATGAATTAATATAAACATTATATGGTTAAATTCAATGATGTGATTAAAAACTGGGAAATGTTTTATGGAATAATATACCCGTTTGTTTTGACATTTTTGATAATACAATTACTTATTATTTTATTTATTAATGATTTCAAGTAAAATACATGACAATTTCTTTAATACATAAAATACCAAAACATAATATTCACTTTATATTATATACTAGCTGTGCCACCACTTCGTCAGCGTCCTTATAATATTTTGTTCGATTTTGCGTTGAAAGTTATCCACAACATTAAGACACTTACTTTTATAGTGCTTCAGATATGGTTTATGTATTTAGCTTCTATAAAGGTAATTATTAACAAACTTAGGCTTTATATAAAATTCTAAAAAATTATATTAAAATCTAAAATTATTGCAGTGTTTTCGTAATAATTAGACAATACGTAGGAAAATATTTTAAACATTTAGCACGCATTTGTCTTCTTCTGCCTTCTCAGACAGCTTGGTTTTGTTTTGATTAGTATTAAATAAAAGGTGCTGCCAAGTTTGCAGTAACATTGAATCGGTAAAATTGCATACTTTCACTACTTTTTCTCTATTTGAGAAATGTGATAGCCTTACGGGAAAAAAGTATCCTATATTTTAACCGAGATACTAGGTTTATACCTCTGCACAAAATTTCATTAAAATTCGTTCAGTAGTTTTTACGTGAGGCAAACACAGACAGACAAAAATACTAAAAAGTGCAGTTTTGTATTCCATTTCGATTTCAGATAGAAACAAATTTTTTAAAAAATATTCGCTGTATAAAAATCGTTATGTTGTGTATAGAAAATAATAAAACTGTATACAAATTATAAAGAAAAATATTTTTTTTAAATTAATTTATGTTCGTTATATTCTCTCTAAGTTGAAAGAATATTAATTACAAAAATGATTATTTTGGTATTAAATTGATTGGATTTGTTCCGCCAGTAAATAAAATACTGTTGTCATACCTTTAGGTGAAGACCACCATAATGAACACTTACGTAAACCCATTACTATTTATACTAAAGCAGGTAATACTAACTCTCCAGTACCATTTTAAACGCAGCTTGAAAATGATGTCTTCACATCGAAAGCGCTCGCCAAACATACCAAAACAACAACCAGTTACGACAGTCTTCACCGAAAGGTATGACAACAGTAAAAAATGTTTGTTATGAGACACTAGCAGAATGTAATACATTTTCTGGATAGCTACATCCGTCTTCAGCATTTTTGCATCTAAGTATGTATTGCATCTAGGTATGTAATACATACTTAGATGTACTACTAAATTAACCATGTTGTTATCTTGCTTGGGTAGTGTTTAGTTGTAAATATCATCTACTTAACCAACTGAACACAGATAAAAGAATACGAGAAAAACTGTATGCAATAATCATCAGTTGGTGAGAACGAAGTCTACCACAACTCAAACTTCTCTCTTGTTTGATATTTTTCTTTTTTTTTAATATTTACCACCTTATATTTGTTGCTTCAGCAACCTAAGGTGAGCATAATATGTGAGCATATTATGTTCGGTTACATACGAATAAACTAAACATATTTTATTTAGTATTAATACATTATATTTAACAATATATTATATTGGAATGGTTATAAAAGTTTGGTTGTGGTTTATATAGTTAAAATCAACCATGTTGAATTGTTTGGGTCCAGTGAAATATTAACCAAATCTTGTTTGTCGTGACCAAAGTAATGTTAAAAATGAAAAAAAAAAATTTTTTTTTCATCGCAACCATATATTATTACAGAGAACATAATGTCGCTCTTGTAGTTTTCAGTTTATATAGTTTCATTCAATAATTTTAAACTTGAAATTTGTTTTACTTCCTAATAATATTCAAAACATAACAAAAACAAAGAAATGAATACAGTAAAGCCAAATTAACATAAACGTAATAGATAAGAGGGGACAAAATACAAATTGAAAGAAAAACTTTTCCATCAGTTGTTTGATACTAATCAAACAAAAAATCGCTAAAATAAAACTATGCTTTCTAAGAAGGCTGAAGAATTTTTCGAATGTTTTCCTAGGTAGTGACAAATTGTTACGAAAACACATATCTACAGACATGCTAGTAATTTTGACTAGTAAAAAATTGCTCAATTCATTATGTATTCTCTCCTGTGAATACGCTATTATGGGTATTAAAAACGAAATATAAATAAAAATTTTATAATAACTAATTTTTGATTGTACCTTGTTGACCCCGTTGTTAATAATAAAGTAAACATTTATAACTGAATTTGTGGCGAATCATTAACTCGAAAACTCACATTTTTCTTTGAGAGTGTCACTTATGCTCTTTTCAACATATAAAATAATAAATTTCCATGAGAGGTAGCCGGCCTTCCTGTCCTACCTATTATAGTTCCTGGGGTTCGTGCCAATATTTTTTCATATTGTATGCGAGGTGCTATGGCCACTGTTCCAATCCAGTTTTATGCTCGACTATGTACAATAATAAAAGTGTTGCTCCCGATTTACATAATGAAAATTTTTATTTTTTTGGACCAGCACTCAGATGACCTCTACGCATGCAATGCATTGTGCCGGAATTGGGAAATTTGGTTATGAAAAAGAGGCTAGATGGAGTAGATTTTGTGGATATTTGACTTGAACTTTCTTATATTAATGTTGACAGGAAAGAATTTTTCCTATAATGCGATTCACTGGCAAATCGACCACAAATGGATGGGATCTTTTAATAAAGCATGTTGTACGCAAACATTTGTGGGTATCAAATACAATTTCCCTGATGTCATTAGAGTACATTCAATTTTAGTAACTGTAAAACAGCGAAATGTATCCCTCATTGCGTCGATGCTCCAGTGAGGTGATTGAGGTGGATACCCTGTCACCGGTGAGCTTCTTCGCCTTCTCCTGCACTCTGTCGAGTAGCTCCAAAATAGACATTAGAGTTTAATTCCATTTTTTTTGATGAGTTGAATACGCTGTCACCGATGAGCTTCTTCGCCCTCTCCTGCACGCGATCGATTAGCTCCAAAATAGACATGAGGGTTTATTTCCATTTTATGACGGATATAGGTGATATAAATAGTAAGAAGATCAGATGGAGTAAAGTAAATTATACACCGTTTTGAAAAACCGCGTCAATTGAAAACTTCTTTCAAGACTTGAAAAATATGTTTAGTCCATCGGACATCGCCCTGGATTTTTATGCCAAGATCATCAAGAGCTTCTGATTCTTTAATATCTACATCATCCATATCTACCATGGAGGCATTATTTTCAATTTTTTTAACATTTACATGAGAGTTACATGTGCAAAATTTCAAAACTTATTTATGCCCATTACTAATTTGAACACTATACGTGTTACAGTTTCCTAGGTACACGAAAAGAGTTTTTTTTTTACTTTATATGGACCTATTGTTCCAATATAGCATGAGTTTTGCTATGCAAATTAATACAAGGGTTCATTGTACAATATTTTAAGCCAAAATATGGGTATTAAATGGTCACAAGAACCATCCTATGTTCTCTGTAACAATATCTCGTTGCGATGAATGTCTTATAATTTTTTTTAATAACAACAAACAAGTTTTTGTTACTATTTGGTCATTAAATGATCATTGATCGCTCACCCAAAATATGCCACATGGTTGGTTTGCACTATATAATTTTCAAACCGAAACCAAAGTAGAATTGGTATTCAAAAATAATATTGTAATTATAACCATAACATTATTAGTAATCAAATTATGATAAGTTTACTCGTATGTAAACATAATATGACTACAAACACACAAATAATATTTGTTTTTTTTTTTGAAGTATTGTGTTTAGCTTTTATCTTTAAAAAAATAATATTTTTTAATTGAAAGGCTTCTTATATTAAATTCTTTAAACATAAATAGATAAATATGTAATTGTGGGTTTTATTATAAAGTATGTGGGCATAAGCAAATAAGGTTTAATTTTTATATATATCACAATATTTGTGTAATTTATTTCATTACTAGTTGTGTCCATACATGTAGTTTGCGTCCTGACAATATTTTGTTCGATTTTGCTTTAAAAGTAATCCGCACCAAATTTTAAGGCTTTTACGTAATTACTTTATATAAAGGTACCCATTCCTGGATAAAATTCTAAAATTTATATAAGATTCTAAAAATTATCGTAAAGCTCTGTAAAAGCCGACAGGAAATGAGTTACTCATTATTTTAAAACATATAATTCCATCAAATAAAAATATAAATCATATACAAATTTTATTCAATTGGTTATTTGGCAGTAAGTAAACGTAAATAACACGTCACTTTCGGGACACCCTATATAACGGTCACAGTTATACACGTTCTGTGAAAATTTCAAGAGTCTACCTATTATGGTGAAAACTTTAGGCCATGTATATACAAATCACGTCACTATCGGAACACTCTTTAATTTTAGGGTTTATTTTTTTATACTTGTTTAGCGAACTAAGTTTTAATTACTGTTTGTAAATTTTAAGTGTATGCCTCCTATAGTTCTAGAAATAAACTCATATACGTGAATAACATGTCTCTATCGGAACACCCTATAAGTTGTAGTATTTGCTGCTATAGCAGCAACAGTTATAAATCTTCTATGAAAATTTCAAGAGTCTATCTATTATGGTTGTAGAGACAAAAGGCCCTAACAGACGGACGGACTGGCATTGCAGAGAAAACAATAATGTTACATTTTTACCCTTTGGGTACGGAAGCATAAAATTTAAAAATATCGACAGGAAGGTGGTTTTCTACGATGACGGAAATTAAATATTAAATATCCATTAAAGAAAGGAGTGTTCAAATGTCGCTTAAAAAATGCTGCAAATTGTTTATAGAGTTTTGTTTTAGGTATTTAACAACACAATTGCATCCTATATGGATTCCACATTTCGCGTTCCTTGAATATTGGATTTTTTTAATTTTTATACATTAAAAATGTAGAAATTTTAATACCTTATTTATGAGGCCTGTAACATATTTAAATGCACACTGTGTAATATTTTAAGTCATCGCAAAATAACCATATACGGACACCACTACGTCATAAAAGACCAAAAAAAAGACCCCTGTCTCCCAGTTTTGCCCAAAGTCCTCCAGATTTTTTTTTATGGGCCCTCAAAGATGTGGGGCCTCGATGTCATTTTTGCAAAAAAATGACATTTACTCAAGCTCATATTTTGCAAACCGTTTGAAATTTTGATATACTCTCTGAGGCAAAGTTGTAGCTCTTGTCATAAGGAATAAAAATTGTTAACATATAAAATCAAAAAAACTTCATCTTCTAGGTCAAAATCGCAAAAAACTTTAAAAATTCAATTTTTTACCTTTTTTCCCCTGTTCAGGTCCATAGGTAGCAAACCGTTCAAAATTAAAGAAAACAATCAACTACAAAAATGAACCTAACATCTCAATAAACAACCGTTTAGGTAGCGCTTAGGTAGCCGAAATGAATTTAAAAATTTTCGGGAAATTTTTCACTTTTGCGGCTACCTAAGCGCTACCTAAACGGTGTTAAGAATCATTCCTAGGAAGTTCATATGTTCTAGAAAGTTGTTTACTGAGCTCTTCATTTTTGTAGTTGATTGTTTCCTTGAATTTTGAACGGTTTGCTACCTATGGTCCTGAACAGGGGAAAAGAGGTAAAAAAATTGAATTTATTAAAGTTTTTTGCGATTTTGACCTTGAAGATGAAGTTTTTTAGGGTTCCGTACACAAAGTGTAAAAACGAAACCCTATTGTTTTCACTACAATGTCTGTCCGTCTGTCCGTCTGTCCGTCTGTAAGCGCCTTTTATCTGTGGAACCGTAATAGGTAGACTCTTGAAATTTTCACAGATGATGTATAGTTGTTGCCGCTATAGCAACAAATACTAAAACTTATAGGGTGTTCCAATAGAGAGGTGTTATTTACGAAAATGTGTTTATTTCTTGAACTGTAGGAGGGATACACTTGAAATTAACAAACAGTTATTAAAACTTAGTTCACTATATAAAAAAGTATAAAAAAATAAAATTAAAGGGTGTTCCGATAGTGGTGTGAAATGCATGTATAAGGCATAAGTTTTGTACCATAATAGGTAGACTCTTGAAATTTTCACAGAAGGTGTATAGCGATGGCCGCTATAACAACAAAAATTAAAACTTATAGGGTGTTCCGATAGAGAGGTGTTATTCACGAATATGTGTTTATTTCTTGAACTGTAGGAGGCATACACTAAAAATTTACAAACTGTAATAAAAACGTAGTTCGCCTTATATAGAAGTCTAAAAAATAAACCTAAAAATTAAAGGGTGTTCCGATAGTGGTGTTATTTTGATTTATAAGGCCTAAGTTTTGAATCTTAATAGAATCTTGAAATTTTTACAGAAGGTGTATAATTTTGGCCGCTATAGCAACAAATAACAAAATTTATAGGGTGTTCCGATAGAGAGGTGTTATTTACGAATATGTTTTTACAAACAGTAATTAAAACTTAGTTCGCTTTATAAACAAGTCTGAAAAAATAAACCTAAAAATTAAAGGGTGTTCCGATAGTGGTGTGCTTTGTATGTGTAAGGCCTAAGGTTTGAACCATAATAGGTAGACTCTTGAAAATTTTACCAAAAGTGTATTACTGCGGCTACAATAGCAAAAAATATTAAAACTTATAGGGTGTTCCGATAGAGAGGTGTTATTTACGAATATGTGTTTATTTCTTACAAACAGTAATTAAAACTTAGTTCGCTTTATAAACAAGTCTAAAAAAATAAACCTAAAAATTAAAGGGTGTTCCGATAGTGGTGTGCTTTGTATGTGTAAGGCCTAAGGTTTGAACCATAATAGGTAGACTCTTGAAAATTTTACCAAAAGTGTATTACTGCGGCCACAATAGCAAAAAATATTAAAACTTATAGGGTGTTCCGATAGAGAGGTGTTATTTACGAATATGTGTTCATTTCTTACAAACAGTAATTAAAACTTAGTTCGCTTTATAAACAAATCTGAAAAAATAAACCTAAAAATTAAAGGGTGTTCCGATAGTGGAGTGATTTGCATGTATAAGGCCTAAGTTTTGAACCATAATTGGTAGACTCTTGAAAATTTTACCAAAGGTGTATAACTATGGCCGCTATAGCAAAAAATATTAAAACTTATAGGGTGTTCCGATAGAGAGGTGTTATTTACGAATATGTGTTTATTTCTTACAAACAGTAATTAAAACTTAGTTCGCTTTATAAACAAGTCTGAAAAAATTAACCTAAAAATTAAAGGGTGTTCCGATAGTGGTGTGCTTTGTATGTGTAAGGCGAAAGTTTTGAACCATAATAGGTAGACTCTTGAAAATTTTACCAAAAGTATATTACTGCGGCCACAATAGCAAAAAATATTAAAACTTATAGGGTGTTCCGATAGAGAGGTGTTATTTACGAATATGTGTTTATTTCTTACAAACAGTAATTAAAACTTAGTTCGCTTTATAAACAAGTCTGAAAAAATAAACCTAAAAATTAAAGGGTGTTCCGATAGTGGAGTGATTTGCATGTATAAGGCCTAAGTTTTGAACCATAATTGGTAGACTCTTGAAAATTTTACCCAAGGTGTATAACTATGGCTGCTATAGCAAAAAATATTAAAACTTATAGGGTGTTCCGATAGAGAGGTGTTATTTACGAATATGAGTTTATTTCTTACAAACAGTAATTAAAACTTAGTTCGCTTTATAAACAAGTCTAAAAAAATAAACCTAAAAATTAAAGGGTGTTCCGATAGTGGTGTGCTTTGTATGTATAAGGCCTAAGTTTTGAACCATAATAGGTATGTAGACGCTTGAAATTTTCACAGAAGGTGTGGCCTCTATAGCAATAAATATTAAAACTTATAGGGTGTTCCGATAGAGAGGTGTTATTTACGAATATGTGTTTATTTCTTACAAACAGTAATTAAAACTTAGTTCGCTTTATAAACAAGTCTGAAAAAATAAACCTAAAAATTAAAGGGTGTGCCGATAGTGGAGTGATTTGCATGTATAAGGCCTAAGTTAGAACCATAATTGGTAGACTCTTGAAAATTTTACCAAAGTTGTATAACTATGGCTGCTATAGCAAAAAATATTAAAACTTATAGGGTGTTCCGATAGAGAGGTGTTATTTACGAATATGTGTTCATTTCTTACAAACAGTAATTAAAACTTAGTTCGCTTTATAAACAAGTCTAAAAAAATAAACCTAAAAATTAAAGGGTGTTCCGATTGTGGTGTGATTTGCATGTATAAGGCCTAAGTTTTGAACCATAATAGGTATGTAGACGCTTGAAATTTTCACAGAAGGTGTATAACTGTAGCCGCTATAGTAGCAAATACTAAAACTTATAGGGTGTTCCGATAGAGAGGTGTTATTCAGGAATATGTGTTTATTTCTTGAACGATAGGAGGCATAGTCTCCAGATTTAAAAACAGTAATTAAAGCTTAGTTCGCTATATAAACAAGTATAGAAAATAAACCTAAAAATTAAAGGGTGTTCCAATAGTGGTGTGATTTGCATGTATAAGGCCTAATTTTTGAACCATAATATTAGACTCTTGAAATTTTCACAGAAGATGTGGCCGCTATAGCAACAAATATTAAAACTTATAGGGTGTTCCGATAGAGAGGTGTTATTCACGAATGTGTGTTTATTTCTTGAACTGTAGGAGGCATACAGTAAAAATTTAAAAACAGTAATTAAAACTTAGTTCGCTTTATAAACAAGTCTTAAAAAATAAACCTAAAAATTAAAGGGTGTTCCGAAAGTGGTTTTATTTACATGTATAAGGCCTAAGTTATGAACCATAAAAGGTAGACTCTTGAAATTTTCACAGAAGGTGTATAACTGTGGCCACTATAGCAATAAATACTAAAACTTATCGGGTGTTCCAAAAGTTCGTGTTATTTACGTTTATGTCTTTTTTTTGAGCTGTAAGAGGAAACCACTTACAATTTGCAGAATGTAATTAAAACTATGTTAGTTTTATAAACAAGTATACAAAATTGAACTTAAATATTAAAGGGTGTTCCAATAGTGACGTGATTTGCATGTATATATCCTAAGTTTTGAATGAATAGGTGGAATCTTGAAATTTTTACAGGAGGTATATAACTATGTCCACTATAACAAATAATAAAAATTAAAGGGTTTTCCGCCAGTGACGTGATTTGCATGTATAAAGCCTTATTTCTTGAACCGTAACAGGTAGACTCTTGAAATTTTGTACAGAAGATGTGTTGCCACGGCCGATATGACAATTACTAAAAATTAAAGGGTGTTCCGACAGTGACATGTTTTTCACTTATAGTGACTTATTTTGCAATCGCAATAAGTAGACTCTTAATATATTTATAGAAAGGAAGTTGCCATGGCCACTATAATGAATAATAAAATTAAAGGGTGTTTCGACAGTGATAAGATTTTATAAACCGTAATAGATACCCTCTTGAAATGTTTACAGTAGATGTAGTACTTCGGCCGCTATAACAAATATTTAAAATTGAAGTGTGTCCATTAGTAACGTGTTTTTCACGAATATTACCGTATTTTTTTAACCGCAATAGGTAGGCTCCTGATATTTTAATAGAAAGTGTATTACCATGGCCGCTATAAAATCAATTACATATTAAAATTTAAAGGGTGTTCTAATTATGATGCGATTTTCGCGAATATTACTTTAATTTTAAAATTTAAGGGTGTCCCATAAGACATAAAGAAATAAACAACTGGAATTTTTAAATTATACTGAACATAGTACGGAACCCTACGTGTGTGAGTGTAACTCGCACTTAACTAATTTATTTGATTTTATATGTTAACAATTTTTGTTCTTTATGACAAGAGCTACAATTTTGCCTCAGAGAGTATATCAAAACTTCAAACGGTTTGCAAAATATGAGCTTGAGTAAATGGACATTTTTTTTTGCAAAAATGACATCGAGGCCCCACATCTTTGAGGGCCCATAAAAAAAACCTGGAGTACTTTGGGCAAAACTGGGAGACAGGGTCTTTTTTTTTGGTCTTTTATCACGTAGTGGTGTCGGTATATGGTTATTTTTTTCCGTGTTGAACTGTGATATTTATATTATTAAAAACCATATTTTCATCTTATTTCTCTAGTTTTGGTATTATGGTCATATGTACTTAGTCCTATTAGGCACTTAGCGGTTCAATTAAAAAAAAATAATAAAACACATTTGATGTACAAAAAAACAAATTAAACGTATCGATTCCATTACAACTGCAATTTATTGTTTTTTTAACTTCCAATATTCATTCTGAAATAATTATTTTGTATCATGCAATTGAATATTCTTTTTAAAACACTTCATACTAAATTATATATTTTTATGACTTTATTTCAATATTTCACATTTTAGGTATAAAAAGTAACTTATTATACCTTTTTTCTAATGATAGCGCAAACTCTACAGAACTCTACATATATAACTTAGATTTTGTCTACACATTCATTTAGTTAAATTGAATTCATTCAACGTGCCGGTTGCTTTTCACTAAAAGCAAAAAAAAAATAATAATAAACACGTAAAGGCACAAACAAATAGTTTTTATTTCATTAGTTAAGGAAAGATTTTATATTACGGTTAAAAATTTTAAGTTATTTAAAAAAAAATTTTTTGTTAAAAATGTCAACAAAGTCATTAAAATCCAAACATTTACTGAAACTAACAACACAGGAAAAAAGAAAATTTTTGGAATCATTTGATACCGTCTTGTCTGATTGCGATGGTGAGTTTTTGATTTATTTGTTGTTTAATAGATAAAGATAAAAAAGTAAAACAGATGTGTAAACTATATTTATAAACTATTTTAAAATTTATTGTTTAAATAACATATTCAAAATTAATATACCCGGTAGTGAAAGAAATTTGAGGATATAGTGAACTTCAAATCAAAAAAATAAAAGAAAATCAAACGACATTATTTCATTTGTGTGAAACTTAAAGAGATACATAATGTTCTATAGAATTTCAAGTGAATTTATTACAATAACATTTTAATAAATTCAGTATTAAATTGACACAATGCTATATGGGTGCTTGTATTTTGCTACCCACAGTGCATTTCACTAGACTCATGTACTCACCCTTGCCCGTAACCCTTAATAAAGACGTTTAAAGGTCAAAGTTTTATTTGAGCGGTTGGCGGGAAATTTATTGATTTTCTTTACAAAAGTGTAGAATCTCGTTCACTTTCATGTCGAAAAAAACTCATTTTGAGGATGTGTGTTGTCGTTCGTACTCATTGTAGTGATGATGGATGCAAAAAAAAAAATTAACATGAAAAGCACACAATTTAAGATTTACTGAGCAGATTGTAATAAAAATATTTTTTTTTGTAAAAATGTATGTATGTAAAAATGTATTCTATATGTAAAGTACGTCATCAAGTGAATTCAAAACAAGGTAGCATTAATTCCACAGCTGATTAACTTTTGCTCTACATTATTTGTGTTGACTTTGCAGCGAAAGTAACCCAACGAATGTTTGACTCAGAAACGTTTAAAGCAAGATGTTCTTAAATTAAATTTTAGAATTATTAGGGTAATAATTGACCAAATCGCCCGATATTTTCACAATGTCTTCGTTTCGATTCAAAATCACAAAATCATGTTTAGTTGTCAATATGATAACATTTTATTAATGTTTATATACCTTAAAAAAATACTTTATTTTCATTCTTAGTCATAAGCCATTGAAATGTGTTATTCCAATGGGTAAAAATTTCATTTCTGAGATTTTGTTAGAAATATATTTTTTTTTATTGAATATAGCTTTTTCGGTCATTCCATGTGAATTCAACCGAAAAAAAAATAGTTTTCAAGTTTACCATTTTCAGATTATTTATTTATTTTCTTTGATTCCCCAAATCCAAATATAATTTAAAAATATTCAATATCTTACAGTTTTTTAGTTATACAGCTATGAAAACGAAAAATATCGCTCTCTTGAATACACTGAAACAAAAATTTAACTAAATAAAACTGGGTGTAGAATTGACGAAAATTAGGTTATTATACAGCTAACAAATTTTTTAGTAATAAAAACAGACGATTTTCGTAAAAAAAATGATTTTTTTTAAATTCCTTATATTGAAGAAATTTCTTCAATATGACTATTTCTTTTCGTTATTTAAAAGGGTCTAAATATGCTAAAAAATAAGTTAAATTAACTAAAATTTTTAGGTAATTTTTTATAAAATGTTATTCTTTTTAATATCTTTTCATCATTAGATAATAATATGTAGTATAATCTGAAAACAAAATTGCATATCATTAATGCCTTTTTAGCGTTTTTCGCCTTTTAAGAAGAATAAACGAATAAAGGTTTTAGTTTCTGTTGCGGGCATTTGATTTGAAATGTTTAAAATAAAATAAAAACAAGAGTGCTATTTTCGGCCGTGTCGAATCTTCTATACCCTTCACCACAGTGATTTTATTTATACAGACATGTACAGCATTATCCATATTGTTGTCTCGTTATTTAAATTAAAATAAGTCGTATAAGAAAAAACTCTTTATTCATGCTTTAAAGAAGTAGAAGGCAGCGGCTACCCAGCTAAATGAAAACAAATTCCGTTGGCTACAGTTGTCGCCGTGTTGTCAGCTACTTAATGATATTGAAGACGACAGCTACATCGTAAACTCTGACATTGTTAAAGAAATACTTATTTTGCTTTTATAAAAGTAAATAATCTTTTTTAAAAATTATAAATATTTCCTTCAAAACTTTTTGTTAGTATATACATATATGAATTTGTAGTTTGTAATTTTGTGACATTTTCTTTTGTTGAATAAAATAGAAATTAGCCTACAACGGTGGTCGACAGCCACAACGGTGGTCGTGTAGCCATGTAGCCTTACTGGCTTTAAAATAATCGTTTACCTTTAAACGTGTGTATTTCTTTTTTGACAGTTTGTAGTCGGTATCTTGATGTTGACTATGCTTTAAAACAGAGATCTCATCTATTTAAAAATCAAACGCATTTAAAAAAATTGTTACTCTATATACATATATTCTAAATATTAAAATATATTATGTTACAGTCATGATTTCATATGCACAGAAAAATTTAAATTTTTCGAAAATTGTTTGTTAAAATATTTTTTTGAAAATTTTTTGTAAAATTTTATTCGAAAATTTTTTTGGAAAATTTTTCTTAAAATTGTTTTCGAAAAATTTTCTGTGGAAATATCGTTTTGAAAACGGTTTGTAAAGTTTTTTGCAAATTTTTTTTTAATTTTAATTTTTTTTTTTAAATTTTGTTGAATTTTTTTTACCAGTGGGTACCCTGTGGGTCAATTGGCTATCTATATGTGTATTGCTCTCTATAAAGGCCTTTAATACAAATCAAAGCAGAAAACCCCTAACAACCTAAAAACAAATAAAAGTCGCCCCTCGCAGGGGTTTATTGACCCCCGAGATCTGTATGCACTCTTTGCCATCTACCTGTTACGGTCTAATATTTATTTGAGAAAAAAAAAGCAAAAAAGAATCATTGCGAAAAAAAATTTAAAAAAACGTGAAAAAATATAGGTGGGGTGGTTTTTGGGCCGCAGCCTCCAAGGGAATGATCCGATGTTACTGAACTGCAATCCCACAATTTTCGAAACTATGCCTGACAGATTGGTGTGCTTAAATTGTTTGTATCTCTTCTGGTGCCTTGGCAAATGAAATTTCAATCCGAACACGGACAGATGGTCAGACGGATAGACGGACAGACGGACATCGCTTAATCAACTTCTATATGTATAAGGATCCAGAATATATATATTTTATGGGGTCGGAAATTAATATTGTAGAAATTACACACGGAATGACAAACTTATATATACCCTTTCCATCTGTGGTGAAGGGTATAAAAATCTGGAGTGGCCTACACTCAACTTTACCATACACAATGGAAACATATATTTTTATGTATATGTAACATAAAGAATATAAGTTCAAAGTATATTCGAGATTGAAAATCAGTGTTATAACACAGTTTTTTTTTTTTTGCTGTTAGTAAATCATCATTGACGTCGCTAGCTAATACTCCATAGGGTACTACCAGCTATTAAATGTCATCTAAACAATCATAAATTTTGCATAAATATTATTTTTTCAATAAAAAAATTAATATCATATAAAAAATAATTACATTAAAAATAATGAATATCATATACAATAATAAATAATTTTTAATATATTTTTAGGCGTAGTGTGGTTGCTCGTCGAGGATATACCCAACACTGGAAAAGCCATAAATCTGCTTAAAAATGCCGGTAAAAAATACAAATTTATATCAAACAATAGTATGCGTACCGATAGTCAGTATTTGCAGAAGTTTAAGGAAACTGGAGTACAAAATGTTAAGAAGGTAGGGAGGGACGCTGTGTAAACAAAATAATTGCATATAATCATTAATACATAAAACAAATAAATAAATAAATAAATAAATAAATAAATAAATAAATAAATAACTTTAAATTGTGTTTACAGGAAGATTTAGTTTATCCAGTCAAAGCCATAATAAAACATATGAATGAAAACTTACCGCAACAACCTTGTTTGGTACTGGGTTGTAAAGTTTTTGAGACTGCACTAAGAGAAAATGGAGTCAATGTTAAAACTGTGGTATACAAAGGACTTGCTAATAAGGATGGGTAGATTTTTATTATTTCTATATCATCAAATTCGAATTCAATGGCAGATTGAATTTTTTGTGAGGCGCCGAATACAGTCAGTCAAGCGCGCTATCATTATTAGATATCTGGAATTTTTTTAATGCATTGAATAGTTAATTCATAAGCAAAGCAATGTGAAATGGGAATTTAAGAGCTTTCTCAATCTGGAACGGCCTGTAAGGAAAACAGTGAAGATGCTTAAGTTAGTTTTACTTAGAGCCAATCGATGGCTTAGCATATCTTAGTCCGGGGAGGTTAAACCGGTGATAATTCCTGGTACTCCTAAACTTCGTCTGGATTTTCACTCCACCCTACCGAATTATTAAAAAGTTTTTAACGATTGTGTGCTGTACCGAGATATCTACACATATAAAAAAACTGTAAATTTCCGTATGTATGTCTGTCTGTGATCGCATCACGTAAAAACTATTGAATGAATTTTAATAAAATTCTATGAGGAGGTACCTTAGTATTTTGGTTAAAATATACAATATTTTTTTGTCCTATAAAAATATCTCATTTCCAGGAGAAAAATAAGTGAATACGTAATTTTACCGATGCACTGCTATTGCAAACTTAGCAGCATGTTTTATATTTGTCAGCGGGAATTTGTAAACAGTATTTATATAAATTTATTACTAGTTTATAATTTTTTTTTATAAATTTATATAAATTTTTTAATTTAATATAGAGACTATGTTCCAGAGTAATTACTCAGGGATTGGTATATAAAGTAAATACTTAAATCATAACTGAAGCACCATAAAAGTGAGAGTCTTAAAATTTGGTGTTACTTTCAAAGCAAAATCGAACAAAATATTGTAAGGACGCTGAAAAAAGTGGCAGGCACAGCTAGTAAATAATAAATCAATAAAAAGTAAAACAAACTCAGAAATACAAGGTTATTGAACTAATAATATCTACCCATCCTTATCAGAGCAATATATGCAACAAAGTAACGTTTGCTTTTAATCAATTTTACTAACAAAATACTTCATAATTTTCTAGATTCCACCGCGCGACATCGAACTAGAAGACTTACCCGAATTCATCAAACTTACCGATCAAGTAGCCGCTGTCATTTTTGATATTCATGTCAATTTGACTTTTGCCGAAATGTGTTTAGCTCATCAGTACCTGCAGCATAAAGACTGTCAGCTTATAGTCGGTGCTTTTGATGACACCATGCCCATATCAAAGAACTTTGCTACACTAGGACCTGCTGGCTTTATAAATCTTCTGGCAAATATATGTCACAAAGAAATGCAACTATTTGGCAAACCGGGCCCCTTTTTGGGTGAATATCTCTTGCAACATTTTAAAATTACACAACCAAAAAATGTCTTATTTGTGGGAGATAATTTGAATATGGATATACAATTTGGTCTCAATTTGGGTTTTCAAACTCTTTTTGTATTGAGTGGAGCTCATTCTTTGCAAGATATGTTGGCAAAACCTTTCGAATCACAACCTGACTATTACGCCGATAGCATGGCTGATTTTCTCCAATTTTTCCGTGATCTAAATAATTAATTATTTTAAATAATTATTGTAATTTTTGCAACTTTTAATAATTTTATAATTATGTTTTTAAGTTTTAGGTTTTTTTTATATTTTTATATTCAATATTCTAAAATAAATTTAAAATTTTTTTTATAAAAAAGACCTAAAGCTTAAAAAACATAAAAATAAAATTAATTTTGTTAGTGTATATGTGTGTACATGTATGTAAGTATGTATGTTTGTGTAGATAATTCAAATAAAACTATAATTGTCAGTGTTACTGCGCAGTGTAAAAAGAAAAATATTACGTGTAGGCGGTAAATTCAAAAAGAAATACGATAATAATTTATGTGTATGTATGTGATTATGTAGTTGTATAACATCAAGTGGATTTCCCTCACATTTGAAAATCTATTTATATTTTATGTAAATTATTATGTAATTTGTAACAAAGAAATGTTTTTGTTTAGAATATTCTAAAAATAAATAAATATTGCTGATAATATGAAGAGGTTTATGTAAATACTAGCTGTGCCCACACACTTTGTGTGCGTCCTGGCAATATTTTGTTCGATTTTGCTTTGAAAGTAATCCACACCAAATTTTAAGAATCTGATGTATTTACTTGATATAAAGATACCCATTCCTGGAAAAATTCTAAAATTTATATAAAATTCAAAAAATTTTTGTAAAGCTCTGTAAAAGGTGTATTTTAATAACATGTAATTCTACAAGGTAAAAATACAAATCAAATACAAATTTTACTCAATTATCTATTTGACAGTAAGTAATTAAAATTTTCAATTAATTTTGTCAATATTTTATAACAGCGCCATCTGTTGCGCAACCGTATTTAAAATATATCGCTTTCAAAAATAAAAGATGCCTTAAAATATGCAATACCTTTAAATCGGTAAAAAAAATCGAGGTTCTTTCACTGCATTTTCTCCACTTTCTCTAGGAAATAAGATATTGTGTATCCTATGTTAGAACCTGGATACTAAGTTACCTTCTCACAAAATTTTGTTAAAATCCATCTGGTAGTTTTTATGTGATGCGAACACAAAAAAGAAAGAAAAACAGACAGGAAATGAGTTACTATTAATTATATGTATAGATTATTTTAGATTTCAGTGCTAAAAGTTTAATGTCTTATTAATTTCATTTATTATTATGTTTAAATTGCAATTTAAAATAACTATTTTGGCGCCTTATTGAAGTGAAAATACTTTAATTTGTAGGAAACATTTGTTTCAGATAAATGTTGTAAATTCGAAATCAATAACAATTAACAAATAAAAAATCAAATAATAATTTTCGAGTGAGATGCGCAGACATTGCATTATAATTTCATGGCAAAACAAATACTTTATTTACTTTTATTTGCTTTTAATTAAAAATGTAATTAATTTTTATATCATAATTTTTTATACATATTGACAGTTATGGGCAAAATTAAAGCAGTATGTACAGAAAATAGAAATATATTTTTATTAATAACTATTTCAAAACAAATTAATGTACATAGCATAACAAAGTTCTTAACCCGCTGCAGTAAAAACACTCGGAATCTTTGTGGGAATCGGCCCGACAATCTCGAGTCACCACCTATTAGCATATAACTATAACTTGTTTAATTAAATGGTGTTCCGAAAATAATCGTCGTATTGATTTTCTCTTGCTGATTATACATTATCAAAAAGGTAAAGATAAATATAAATATATAAAAAAGCTTATGTTTGTAATGCATATTTGCTACTTTTTATTTTGCAAAGGTTTTATTTTAATCGCTTTTGCTTTGAAAGCAATCCACACCAAAGACCTTTACGTTTTTAGAACCGCCTTAGGATATGCATATACATATACATATCAGTTTATGTATTTTTTCACTTTATAGAAAATAAAGTATGCATATCCGGTTAGTTCAACTGAGTACTTTCAATGGTTTTTCTCCACTTTCTCTTGGAAATAAGGAATTTTTGGGGACAAGGAGTATCCTATATTGGGATCAGAATACTTAGGTATCTTATCACAAAATCTTGTTAAAATCCATCCAGTAGTTTTTACGTGATGCGAACGCAAATGAAAAGCAGACAGACAGACGGAAATGAGTTACTATTTTATTATACATATGTATAGATAGACGTCAAAAAAGTTATTGTTAACTATCTATATAGGAAATATTTTATTTTGGTCGTCGCAAACTATTTTAGTGAGAGTTTCGTTTTTTTTTTTTTTGGTTATAAATAATCTAACATCAACCAGAAAGGTTTTTTGGTTTCAAGTAACCATTATATCAACTGTAAATATTTTTTGGTTAGAAATTACAAAAAAAAATTTGTTTTGGTTATAAGGATTGAAATCCCTGATACCTAAGCACCACCGGTACACTAGCCGACATTGTTGGGTTGTTTCATTCCGCCAAAACAAAGAAATTATTTTTTACAATTGTTATTTTTAACCAAAAACTCTTTTTTGTTGACAAAATGGTTATCTTTTATCTACATATATAAATATAAATGAAATGCTGCCCGTTGCTGGGCGGATAACTTAAGAACGGCTTGACCGATTTTGGTAATTTTTTATTTCATCATAGCCCAACTTAGGTTGGGTCCCCACTTTAACGCCCAATTTATAAATTTTTCTTATTTCGAAGAACGACTGCACCGATTTGGCAAATTTTTGTTAGATCTTCACCATAACCCAAATTATGTTTTTACTGTAAAAAAAAATTGACCACGCCCACTTTAAAGGCCAATTTTTTGATTTATCTAATTTTAAAGAACGACTGTACCGACTTGACTAACTTTTTCTTTAGATCTTCATCATAATCCAACTTAGATTTTTACGGTAAGAAAAATTGACCACACCCACTTTTACGCCCACATACAAGGTAAAAATTATTTTATTTAAATTTTAGAATTTTATATAAAGCCTATGTTTCTGCTGGGATGGGTACGTTTATATAAAGTAAATACATTTAAAATATCTGAAGCACTATAAAAGCAAGTGTCTTAAAGTAGATTACTTTCAAAGCACAATAAGGACGCTGAAGAAGTGCCGGGCCCAGCTAGTTTAAAATAAAAAACAAATTGGTTTATATAATGGTTAATTATAAGCAACAAAATATTTCTCATTTTAATTGGTTACGATAACCAATTGAAATGATATTGTTAAAAATCTTTAATATTAAATAAAAAGAATTTTTTCGTAACCATTTTATCTGAAATAAAAAATAACAATTATGTTCGGTCGCTGATTATAATCATTTAATTTAACCATGTAATATTTATATTTGATCATAACGTTATAAAATTTTATTATGGTTGCATAATATTATAATATTTGTATACCTAAATGTAATTTTGGTTATATGTTACAATGTCATTGTAAACTTATATACTATTATGTTTCTATCATGAAAATATAATTATGTTTATCTATACATTTAATAAAATTGTAACTCATTTCCGTCTGTCTATTTTTCTTATGCGTTCACAGCGCGTAAAAACTACTTGATGGATTTTAACAAAATTTTGTGATTGTGTAATTTCCAAGAGAAAGTGAAGAAAAGGCAGTGAAAGTAGGCAATTATGTTAGTATTAAAGTAAATACATCAACCATAACTGAACTAAAACTAACTAAACACATAAACTGATATGCAGCATAGTTTAAGTTAAAAACAAGAGGCTATTTGGTGTGATTACTTTTAAAACAAAATCGAACAAAATATTGCAACGACGCTGACGAAGTGGCAGGCACAGCTAGTTAATAATAAGATGGTATGACTGCAATCATATAATTCAATCATAATATGTTTTTCTTGGGTTGCGGTTACTTCAACCATGTTTATTCTTTGCATGTAGATGGCTTTAGGTTTCTCCCATTCTGCTGATGTCGTGGATCAGATTTCTCTACATAAAACTTTGCCACAAATCAAAAAATTATGATTTTTTCTCGCAAAAGTGGCTTAATAGACTGGTTTGGTTCTATCAATCTAGCGACTGTGGGTTAGATTCCTGCCAAAGACTCTTTAAGTATAAAACTTCTAACAAACACAACAATTACTACAGTAGAAATCACGAATAACGTGACTAGAGAACTTTATACGAACGATGAAAAAGCGGGATTCTGAGGAAAATGTTATGAGTAGCAGATATAGGCGCGAAAGTTCGCACAACATTTAATTAACAGGAGTTTCGAACATTGAACACAAATTTATTTATGAAGATGTCGATCATAACAAACGTGATTTTTATAAAAAAACGGGGTCTGAGCAATAAAAAAGGCGGGACCAAAATGATAAAAAACGAGATTTTTAAGAAAAGGCCACCAATAAAGTTTTATTTAAAAAAATAAAACAGATTATCAGCATTTCTTCTAAGGTTATTTTTATTTTTTGAGAGCCATTGAAAGTATCCATCCTTCTTAATTTTAACCATATCATCAATAAAAGCCTTGATAACTATTATAGGTACTCTGTACAATTAATTTCAATGGCTAAAAAGGTGTTCACTGAGTTCCATTGTGGTTATACCAGCACAAATGACGTCAAGTTCAAGGCGCACAAAAATTAGTTTCACTCAAGAAGTAGTCAGTAAAATCCGTTGAACCATATTGGATGGTCGGAGAATAAAAGTGCTCTAGGGCTTCATTTACATAACATTTTGCATGAAGATCTATATAAAAAAAAAAACTATCAATACAATTCACGCTTGCTTACATGTGCAGTTTTATAGCATAAATCCATGAATTGGGTAACGAACATCATCACCATACAGGTTACTCTTAAAATTTATTCACGTACAAATATTTCGTGTTTCATAGTTTTAAGAGAAGGCTGTGAGGTAAGAGATTTGGGTTAAACGAAATGGTCATCATTGAAACATATGCCTATTTCCAGTGTTTTGGGAAATCTTATTCCTTGAAAGAAAAAAAAAAAACTAGAAAGACGCTGAAACTTAAAGGAGACCATGTTTCAAAATAATCCGCGTACTATGTGACGTGTTTACAAAACAATAACACAAGAGAAGAAATTTATAAAAAAATTTTGATATTACAAAACTCTTGAAAGTGGGATTTTGGTATAATAATTCCTCCAAAAGCTGGATAACTCGTAACGTTAGTCATAATGAATGTTTTTGTAATTTTGTTGTAATTAATTGTTGTAGCTATACAAATGGATTAGACAACAAATAATTGAACTTTTCAGAACCAGCTGTAATGACAATAGGAGAATTACCTCCTCCTTATTTACTTTTGTAGTTAGTCACAGTTAATAGAAACTAGCAACATCACTCATATTAAACCTGAAAGCAAAGAAAAAAACATGGTTGTGGTACCTAAAATTAAAAAAAAAAAAAATTATTATATGGTTGAAGTGAAACCATATTATATATATACATTATTATCAAACCTGATAGCCAAAATTTGTTTAAATATAAACATATAATAAATCAATATGACCATAACATAATAAAATTAATTGTTATTATTATTAATTTATTTATTATTAAAGAAGATATGGCTAAATAAAATTAACAATGTTTAAAGTTATAATAAAAACAAACAAAAAATTATTCATCGGAACCATAAATTGCTGTGCCAAGAACATAATGTTGTTGTTGTGACCATACTATGGTTTTTCTATCCGTGTGGTATGAAAAAATTTGATCATAATTGCTAATTTTAACTTTTTCTCTTACAATATTATTTTAGGTTAGGTTAGGTTAGGTTAAGTTAAGGCAGGCAGCTTCAGTGTAGCTCACTTGGGTCCAGATGTTGGTCCCTTTGTGTTACCGGCAAGAAAAAGAATGAAAAAGAAAAAGACGTAGAAAAGAAAGAAAGTATTGATAAAATCTGAAAAACAGAAATTAGACAGATATAGGCAGGAGAGAATAAAAATAAGAAGGTGTTGCCGTGGAGGGCAGGTTGGCTGAGACAGGTTATCGACAAAAGTGACTATGCATCGCCAAGTGGAAGTGGGTTGGAAAACCATACACAGCTCCTCAGAAAGGAGTTTATCCTTTTCGGTTGCAACAGTTAAAGACAAGACAGGTTTATGAAGTACCGTCGTCCAAGGTGCTGGAGGCATTGGTATTCTAACGCAGGACAGTGGAAAAGTAGGTGTTCGACAGTTTCCGACTTTTCCTCGCTTCAGAACTTCTACAGAAGTCGTTATGAACCGTTGTAGACAAAACCTTGAAAATTTTACAGAATGTTGACTACTATGACCGTTATAATAAAAAGTACAAATATTCTAAATTATTAATTAAAGGGGGCTTCAATAGTTCATTTTATTTGTTGTATATGCCCATACTTTTTAACAGTTGTATACAGACCGTTGTCCGCTATAACAAAAAGTATAAAATTTGATTTTGGAAATAAAATAATTAATGTAAATCTATGTTTGTGGACAAACTTTCGAACTGGTAGATATAAACAGACACCTGAAATTACAAGGTATAACAAGTATACAATTTAAATTTAGAAATTAAAGGGTGTCCCCATAAATTAAGTAATTTGACCTATCTTTTGAACCGTTATAGATAAAAACTTGAAAATCGGACAGAATTTCCACTACTTTGTCTGGTATTATAATAAGTATAAATGTTTTGAATTACATATTAAAGGGTGTCCCAATGGTTCATGTAATTTGCTATATATGGTCAAACTTTTGAACCGTTATAGGCAGACAGTTGAAATTTACAAAGAATCTTTGTGGCCCAATCCTCTATTAATTTTTTTTATTGTAAATTAAAGGGTATCCCAATAAGTGATGTTATTTGATCTATGTGGCCCTATCTTTGAAACCATTATAGACAGAGGCTTGAATGGTGTCCCCATAAAAGGCGGATGCTGGTTACCTTTTAAACAGTAATAGGGAGATGCTTGACATTCACATAGTCTTTACTTTTTTTCCCGCTAATTTTGGCGCATCTTTTATTTGGCTTAAATCAAATTCTTACAGATTACTTCTTACATTTTTTGTTTAAAATTGGTGCCCATCTCTCTGTTTTGAAGTCGGTTTTTTTTGCAAGAATTATTTTTAATTTATAATTTTGTCAAGTTGCTCAGCGGAACTAATTGTCATGCTGGTTCTGCATAAGTGACTATAACAAACAATAGCTTAACAGTAATTGACAAAATAATATGGCCGCTTATAAATATCTTTCGTTTGGTTATAAATTTATAGTTCTAAAAATAATTTATAATTAACAAACCGTTGTAGAGAAAGACGAGCATTATGCTTTCTCTGGACCGGAAATAAACGCAATTGCATTTCCACTAGTTTATCTTAGCCGAAGTCATGACTTATTGAGGTGGTCGCTTAGAAAATAAAATTTTTGGTGTGTAAATGTTTATTTATCTTATTATCATTTTTTCTTACATTTAAAAATGAGTCTCAAAAATCATAGATAGTAACGCGTTAATTATAGCCCAGTCAAACCGACCCACATTTTCTAATATATAAAATTCTAGCACGTGCTAAATTAGCACATTACTATTTGTTGATAACAAACGCATCAAAACAGTTCTTTAATTGAAACTATTATTACTATCGATTTGGTAAAAATTAATTAAAATGCTTGAAGCATCTTAATATCATCAAGAAAATCTAAATAAATTTATTTTTTTTTGTTTGTTATAAAAACTAGATGTAAAAAATACCAATTGTTTTACTTGGATGCTTTGCAATGAATCTGTATGAGAAAGTCAGCAGAAAAAACTACAACGGTCGCAGTAATTGATACTACGATCATTGATGTAAAATACAGATAATTTCAAAACTAAATTATAATTTAGTTTCATTTCAGACGTTCACCCATAGAGATCAGTACACATAATTCCTTAAGTAATAGAACAAAGTAAAAACAAAAGCGATTTAAATTCTTTAATTCAGTTGTCGTTAATTTAATTAAATTTAAGATAATAAAATTGCATAAAATAATGTCTATTGATTCGTCCATTTTTCTTAATAATTTAACGCTGGAAGAAAAGCAAAAATTTCTCGAATCTTTTGATTTGGTATTTTGTGATTGCGATGGTGCGTGTGTGTGTATTTTATAATATTTATCATTTCCGTGAGTGTGTAATTGTATATAATTTACAGGTGTTATTTGGCATAATTTCTACGATGAAATTACTGGTTCATCAGATGCTATAAAATATCTATGCAATATGGGCAAACAAGTTGTTTTCGTTACAAATAATAGTTTCATCAAAACAAAAGATCATTTGAGAAAATTTGCCAACTGCGGTTTGGTTATTGAAGAGGTACGTACAAGGTAGTAGTAATTAAGTAGTGTAACTAAAAGTATAATCAGACGGGGCGAATTTTTTATTAAGTATGCTTAATCCCTTTGGTATTGGTAAATGTTTTTTATTTCTTAAACAACAATATGATAAATAAAAACAAGTAAGATTACTATGCTCGGCTCTGTCGAATCTTATATACCCTTCACCATAGCCTCAATCGAATTGTTTTCCAATTCAAAAAGATATTTCTATGGCTTTTACTCTTATGATTTTCAATTTCATAAGTACAATTATAATATAACGATTGATCAGCTATAAAAATCATTTAAAAATAATAAAACAAAAAAAAGCAATACACAATGAACTAAAGGCAGGAAAACAAACCTAGAAAATTAGCAAAAAAATAAAAACCAATAAAAGATCTAGAAATTCCTCCTAAGACAAAAAGAAAACACACAAATATTTTAACATCTGGCATCTCACATTCTTTACCACTAGGCACATTTCATATAATTGATTGATTTATTAATTAAAATTAAAGAATTTATTGAAATAAAATAAAACCATGTACTTCGTTATGACGAAGAACAGAAGGGAGGATAATAAACCTAACAAATTGGCAAACAAATAAAAACCAATAAAAGATATAAAAATGCTCCCAAGGGGAAAAGAAAACACACAAGTATTTTAACATCTGGCATCTCACATTCTTTACTACTAGACATATCTCATGTAATCGATTGCTCAGGAGATTTATTCAATGAAATTAAAGAATTTATTTAAATAAAATAAAAGAAACATTATTTACTCTTGAAATATTTAAAACTTAAAATTTTCGAATTTACAAAGAGTTTTTGCTAACGCACAGGTCAAAAATTAAATTTAAAAAATGTAAAAATTTAATTACGCAACTCGACAGACCACAAAATTCTGCATCGTATAGTAAATTTTCTCAAGCATAAGAGATTTGTCGTTTTGGGGCACAGGAAAGTTGAGTAAATCACATACGTTTTTATTGCCTTTTTGAGAGCTTTGCATATATTTTTTTGTGTCTAAACACATAAAGATTTTTTATTGATTTTTTTGAAAAGGCTATGACAACAACTATTTACATATGTATATCCATTTTTAGAAAAATTTTATTTTAAATTTTTATGATAAAAAATTTTGTTCAAAATTAAAAAAAAAAAAAAAATATTTTTTTTGCCACAAAAGAGAGAAATGGTTTTTGAGAGTGAGGGCAATCGCGATCCTAAAAATGTTATGAATCGCTATAAAATTTTAAGTCTATACGTTGCCCGTTTTTGCGCCATTTTTTCGTTTTTCTTTTACATTTTTATTTTACCTTAAATTTAGGATATTTTCCCCGTAAAAATATCTCAGTGCTATGAGAAAATAGAGAACAAGTAGTAAAAGTATGCAATTTTACCGATTTGAAGGTAATGCAAACTTGACAGCGACTTTTACTTTTTTGTTAGCGGGAAATTTAAAACACTATTTACAGTTACTCTACAATATGTTTAGAATTTTATATACATTTTAGGATTTTATATAAAGCTTATATTTATGAGTAATTATACCCCCGGGGGTTCCAATTGTCGCTGCAGGAATATGGCAAATGCTTTAACGCGGTCCACTCGGGGAAAACAGGGGCACCAGACGCTAGGGTTCCTAGAGCCTAAATCTGGAAGAAAAGGTCTGTTGTTTTATAACACGGGTCCTCTTCGAGGCCCGACCAGTGCCCAAAGGACTGGTACCACGGGTTATAATGTGGATCTAGGCTTGCCTTGGAAAGGCTTGCCATATTATATAAATTGCTACTCATTGTGACTATATCACACACAAAAAGCGATTGGTGGCAATCGTAAAGTGTTGTTATACTACACAATGGGGGCGCTAGTCTACGCCTAAGTTTCACTCGGTGGTAAGACCACCGTGAGGTTAGGCCGAGTAGGCAGATACTCACGTTAATCTTGTTCCACAATTATGAGTAATTATCCACGGATGTGTACCTTTATTTTAAGTAAATACAGTAAATAGAGTATTCAAATTTGGTGTGGATTACTTACTAAGCAAAATCGTACAAAATATTGTAAGGGCGCTGACGAAATGGCGGGCAATGCTAGTTATGATAAACTAAATACTATAAAGTAATAAATTACAAAACTTGCTTTTTATTAATATTCTTGGTGGTTCAGGTATTGGGAAGATACCTTCTTTTCGACATAAAAGCTTAAAAATTAATATTTTTTGGAAATAAGCAAAAAAAAAAAAAATACATTTCTCGCCCCGTCTAACTAATTTTAGAATATCCTGGATCCAAGCTTAAGTTTTTGAACATTCGCTGATCTTAACAGTTGCATTTGGTAAACAAAAAATGGGAAAACTTAAAAAAAAATTACTTTTCAGATGTAAGACTAGTTCTACTACGGGGAACTTTTTTCTCCTTGGTCCGGTTTTTCTTATTTTTAACATTTAATAGACTATGACCATAAGAAATTTTTCTGCTAAGTTTCATTAATCTAGGCTCACTCAATATATTTTCAGAGCCAATACAATCTAATGTCCGGCTAGATTGTCAAAATATCTTTACGTGCAACGATCGCAGCAGGTTGAGTACAATGACAGATCACCATAAGTTAGCAACTATAAAGCCGGTTAGAACAAAGACTTGGAGGTTGGGTTTGAAACGCAGCCGATGCAACCAATAAATGCTCTTATAATTTTTTATGTGGTCGGAAATGAATAGTTTTCCATCTGTGGTGAAGGATATAAAAATGACTCAGTAGTAGATTTTTGATTAATTTGCGATTTTGTATTAAAAAAAATCCTTAAAATAAATCAATAAATAATCACTGAACTGAAGTTTTTTTTTTTTTTTAATTTTGAAAATTTTAATTATTATTAGTCGAACTGTTTATGTATTACATACAATGAAATTTTATAATCAAGCTTAAGTTCGTTTCTATTTTCTCTAATAAAGAATTAATTAAATTACCAATTAGGTGATAACATTAAAGAAAAATTGGGAAAATTTAATTTTTAGACACCAGCACGAGCGGAATGCACATTTTCTAGACAGCCACGTCCGTCATCAGCACTCTTGTATCTAATCTATTTAGGGTAGTGTTTTAGTTACTCAACAAAGTTTGTTTTGTTACTAGATTAGTGTTAACTAAAAACGAATGTTGGGAGTAAAACAAATAAACAAAAAGTAACTTTCATTGCTAATCGAAGGTTGGCTGAAGTAACAACAACAAACATATAAGGTGGTAAATATTAAAAGTAAAAATATTCAACAAGAGGGAAGCTTAAGGTAGTGGTAGACTTCGTTCTCACCAACTGACGATTGATAATTGAATACAAGTTTTCTCGTATTCCTTTATCTGGGTTTGGTTGGTTAAATAGGCGATGCTTACAACTAAAACACTACCCTAAGTAGATTAGATACAAGAGTGCTGATGACGGACGTGGCTGTCTAGAAAATGTTTTTTTTTTTCCTAATTTCATAGAGAGTTGAACTCGAACTGCCAAATTAAAAATTTCTTGTTATGCTTTTTTGATTTTCTAACAACTGGAATAAATACAAACAATCAAATAGCTTTTAATAAGAAACGAACAAAATGTTATTTCATGTCTACAGTTTTGTCCAATGGACTTGTTTTAAAGCTAATATCCAATCTCTTTAAAAATGTGCCTAAACACACTCGTAAATTTAATGTAAGTTTATCATCATATTCCAGCCAAGGCGATAAATCTAAACAGAATTCTTACAATAATTCTCATTCAACTAAAGATCCTCGTGAACATTACAACCCTCCGTGTCTTGAGCATGAAGTCTTTGATATACCAAGTTTCATACCAGCAGCTAGCTTTTTAACTTTTCATCAAAAGTTAAAAAGCTGGGACCAGGAGCTGATATAATTCTTGCAAAAAAAAAACCGACTACAAAACAAATATATGTGCATCAATTCTAAACTAAAAATTGAAAAGGAAGTAATCTGTAAGAAATAGTACTCAAATCAAAAACTTCTATACTTGTTGCTCTAATGGACAAGTAATATACGTTCTGTACATTCAAATGTCTATCCATAACGACAAATTACGTCAGATATGAGGACACCCTTTATTTTTTACACTTATTACTGACACAGTAATAAAAAGTAAAGGTTCCAAAGATATGGCCATATAGCTTAAACAATATCACCTAGGGGACACCCTTTAATGTACAATTTTAAATTAAACATTTATTTTAAAGGACAGATTCTTTGTTAATTTCAAATGTCTGTCAAAAGTTTGGCCATATGCATCATTTTACATCAACTATTGAGACACCCTTTAAAATTTTAAATATTTATAAATGTTATTATACGGGACGGAGATTCTGTCTTATTTTCAAGTGTTTTTCTATAACGTTTCAAAAGATAGGGCTAGATAGGTTAAATTTTATCAATTATGGGGACACCCTTTATTGTCCAAATTTAAGTTATATACTTGATGTTATAAAGGACTTAGATATACAGGTTCTTTGTAAATTTCAACCGCCTCTCTGTTACGGTTCAAAAGTTTGGCAATATACATCAAATTACATCAACTATTGGGACACCCTTTAACTTCTAATTATAAATATTTAATTTCTGATTATAAATATTGGACATTCTGTCCAATTTTCAAGTGATTGTCTACAATGGTTCATATATTTAAATTGACGTCACATATGGGGACACCCTTTAATTTTGTAGTTTATATTTTTATTAGTTTCTGTTATTGGCAGCTATAAATTTTAAAAGGGTGCCCTTTACGGTTCATAATACACGTAAAAAACACGTATGTTGTATGGGGACACCCTTTAATTTTCAAAATTCTTAACTTCTTTTAAAATGGGACCAATCTGTAAGCATTTTTAAAATCGGTTCAGAAATGACTGAGTGACGGAGCGGGCACAAACATAAAAAAAGCAACAATGTGAATGTGTGTTGTTTTTTATACAATTGTATCTTTATCTGGAGGTCTTACAGTTTAACTTATTATAATTATATTTGTGTACACAGAACTTCAAGATTTATTTTCGATTAGTGTTTAAAAATAGAAAAAAAGACAACTAAAACAAATCTTTATTTCACATGTCAAAACATCATAGCATTCTAGCAAGAAACAAATATTGTAATGGAAAAGTAATAAGGGGTACGATAGAGGAACAATACACGAAATTAAAAAGTATTTTCCAAAGACTCTTAAGAACTTTTGGAATTTTAAAATTTCGAATGCCTGTACTTTCCCTTAAAAATGGAAGAAAACCCATAAAAATAGTAATTTTAAAAATAACATCCAAAAATCTAAAAAAAAGTTAATATAATTCGATGATAAGATATTAAAATTTAGTTTCTCCAAATAATAAAAATTTTACAAAATAGATCCTGGATCCTTATACATATAGAAATTAATTAAGCGATGTCCCTCTGTCTATGTTCGGGTATTAATCGTATTCGGATTTAAGTCCACCAATCTGCTAGGTATAGTTTAGAAGTTTTTGGGAGTGCAATCATTCCTTTGTAGTCTGCAGGCACGTCTTCTTTTTATTTTTTTCGGTTTTGATGATTCTCTTTTGCTTTTTTTGTTACATAAATATTAGACCACGACAGGTAGATCGCAAGGAGTGCATACAGATCTCGGGGAATCAATAAGGGCCAATTTTGTGTTTATCTTTAAGTTGGTAAGGTTTTTTTGCTTTGATTTGTATTAAAGGCCTTTATTGAAAGTAACACATATAGAGATAGCCAATAGACCCACAGGGTGACCACTGGTAACCAGGAGCAATCAGGCCCATTATGGGGGGGGGGGGGAGGTGGTCAATATGAGGAAATTTTTTAAAGGATATTTTTGCTATAGTCTGACCATTCTATCGCAGTATAGATTGCAGGAAGTTACTAATTTTTACAAAAAATATTAAAAAAAATTTCTTTAAAAATTAAAAAAAAAAATTTAAAAAAATTTCAAACAGATTTTTACAAAAAAGTTTAAACAAAATTTTTACAAGAACTTTTTAGAAAAAAAATCTTAAAAAAATTTCAAAGAAGGGTATATAAGATAACAGTTTTACTTATTTATTATAATTTTTATCAAAGACGCATCCGATATTTTAAAATACATCAAAAATACCAAGTTAAGGTCGGCCAAAAATTAAAAAAAAATTTGTATAACTATATTTTCTCCAAAATAAAAAAACTTTTGGTGACATTTCAAAAAACTTTAGACCCATGCTAGGAGATTTTGGCGGCATACCAAAGAAACTCTCTCCGTCTTAGGAAACCAATCGTCCGCAGTTCGAACCACTGTGCGTCGTTCAACTCTATCTCTTTGCTATCAGCCACTGTTCTTACAGTTCTTCCGCAATTTAAATGCATAACCAATTAGAGGAAAAAAATGTTGTTTAAAATGTTGTATTATTTTTTATTTGAATAACTAAATTTAGTTATAGAAATTATTTAATAATTTCTATGTTTCTGTTTCCTACGATTTAATGAAACAATACCATAAAACTTACGCAATTTTCTTATTACAGCACCAACTGATACATCCCGTCAAAACCATCTGTGACTATTTAAAAATGGAAAGTTTTAATGGTCTTATCCTCTGTTTTTCGGGCAAAGTGTTTAAAGATCATTTGCGTGAAAATGGCTTCCAAATAGCGGAAGGGGTTTG
This sequence comes from Phasia obesa, assembly GCA_949628195.1. Taxonomy (NCBI): domain Eukaryota; kingdom Metazoa; phylum Arthropoda; class Insecta; order Diptera; family Tachinidae; genus Phasia; species Phasia obesa. Next base: position 78,589,147 of record OX451218.1, read on the forward strand.
TTAATTTAAAAAAATCTTCTTAATTATTAAAATTATTTTTGCCACCATTAGGATGAATGCTTTATAAACAGTGGTTCATTAGCTGATTTTCATCGGGCCGTGTATAGCAACGAACCGGTAGAAGCCATAATAATTGATGTTGATTTCAATTTGACTGCCTGGAAATTGATGAGAGCTCAAATACATTTGAAAAATTCGGAATGTTTATTTATTGCTGGTGCATCGGATCCTTATATACCATTTGGTGGCAATAAAATGATTGGACCAGGCGCTTTTATAAATATATTAGAGGAAGCTAATCAATGTAAGGCAAAAACATTTGGCAAACCTGGTAAGGAGTTGGGAGAACTACTGATAAAAACCTACAATATAGAAAATCCTCTAAGAGTGCTTATGGTGGGCGATAGTATGAAAAGTGACATAGAGTTTGGTAAAATGTGCGGATTTCAAACTCTGTTGGTCTTAACAGGAGGCACTAAACATGAGGATTTGGACACTATACTGGAAGGGGAAAGTAAACCTCATTATATATTGGAAAAACTTGGTGATTTAAATAATTTAATTTAATTTAGTTTTAATAAAAAAATAATTTTTACAAAATATAACTTTAATGTAAATAAAAGGAATTAAACATTACTTTTAATAAAAGTCTTGCATGAACTCCACAAAGTCTGCCACACTCTGGGCATAGTAGTGAGGTGTGAGATTTGCATCTGTTTGTGCCATTAGTTGGTCGTAGGAACAACAACCACTTAACACTAACAATGACTGAAAGCCACAGACAGTGGCAAAACGTACATCCTGTTCCAACATATCACCAATCATAAGAACTCGATCTGGCGATAATATATGATAACGCTGCATCAACACTTCTGCTAAGGCTTTGCCAGGCTTGCCAAATGTCAACATTTCTTTCTGGCTAATTTGCTCCAACATTTGCAGAAATGGTCCAGGACCCAAAATAGTTGTATTTTTTCCTGTTGGTAAAAGAAAGTCGGTAGCACCACCCATTAATATGCAATCGGGCTGGCGTAAATAAAAATTGGCTTTCATGATCTTAAGAAAAGATAGATTAAAATCGTAATCTATAATCACAGCTTTGACAGGTTGTGGATCTTCAGCCAGCCTTAAAGTTTCCATAAAAGATTCTTTTAGAATAACGTTGGGCTAGTTAATGAAAAAGAAAACTCTTGGATAAGATTTTAAACGATACATATTTCAACTACTTACTCCCTCCAATAGCTTGTAGCCAGCCTCACTTATCACTTTTTTAAATCCTTCAGAGGCTAAAATGTATATTAGACCTTCAAAATGAATGCTGTTTAAATATTCCACCATACTTTTGGCAGGATGCATGACATCTTTCTAAGATTAAAAACCTTAATTAAATTAATTTTATGTACGAGTATGTTTAAATCCTATTCAAAACTTACTGATTCTACATCTATGTTATGGTTACGCAATTTTTCTAAGCACTGCAATTCAGATCTCACACTATTGTTTGTAATAAAGGTCACCTTTTTTCCGGCTTCACGAAGTTTCTTAATGCCATCAGCAGAGCCTTCAATGGTGTGTGTAATATTCCAAATAACGCCTTGCATTTTTACATTTTCGATTTGAATTAATACTGTATACTTGTAGTCTTTGAGATATTTTAAACTTACTTACCATCAATATCGGAAAATACGTAATCAAAAGAATTCAGGAATTTTAATTTTTCTTCTCTTGTAAGGCTTAATATATTACGCGGAGTCATGTTCTAAAATTATAAAAAAATCATATTTTTTGTTACAATTTTATAGCAACTAAATTTTCATAGAAAAAATCTACGAGTATGTAAGTATTTATGTACTCGTATTAATATCTAAACATTCATAAAAAATTACTACAGAAACAAAAATAAATATTAAATGCTAGAAGTAAGGGCGATAGCATTGTATTAAAAGAAATAATTTTACATCGTCTAAAATTCGGAAAAATAAGAGCTTTACTTAACTTGAGGCCAATTTGATAATTGCTTTTCTTTTTGCATTTGCAGTCCAGAAAATTTCAATGCAACACTCCTTCCGTTAATTGGAATCTGTAAATGCACTGCTGTAGATTATGGACCAAGCTGTATTTATAGTTTGTTTTTGGCAGTCATTGAAAAATTTTAACGATATTGGAAAAAAAATCTCTGTTGATTATATTTAATTTTTAACGTAAAAACACTGTCACTGAATCCAAAGAAAGGCTTCATTAAAACATTAAAAAATAAAAACAATTTTCTTTTCAATTAATTAATAATTTTCATTTATTTTAAATTACATTTTCACTTAATTTAACGTACATAATTTTCTGAGTGTAACGACCCAATGGGAAAAGGGAACTAGCACATGACTTATCACATGACTTGCCACATGCCTTGTTTTTAAGTAGTTTTAAATGAAAGGAACCTGTCACTCTAACAATACGATGACCTAGCAGAGGGTCAATTAAAACTGATACGATACTCTGTGATAGGTTTTACATACTTTAGTTATATACAAGTTAATATAATATTGGCAAAGCTCTAAATAAATTGTCTATTTTTGAACTCTTTTAAATCAGTACAATGGTAAGTCCGCTATTCAAGATTCATAATTTTTGCACCAATTCTAATTTGAAAAGCCATTGGATAAGTACAATTGGAACAATTGTCAGCAATTTTCTACAAAAGAGTTTTTGCATTTTTCTGTAGTTGTGGATGAAACATGGATTCATTATAATACAGTAGAGGTACAAAACAATTGAGGATAGAGGTAGCCGAAAGATTTTTCGATAAAATTTTTCCAAAAAAATTTCGGTAAAATTTTTACAAAAATTTTCAATAAAATATTTACAAAAATAAAAAATCGATAAAATTTTTACAAAAAACTTTCGATAAGATTTTTACAAAATATTTTCCATGTTTACAAAAAAATTGTTTATATTATATTAGCTGTTCTCGCCATGCCGTGGGCATCCTGACAATATTTTGCTCAATTTTGCTTTGAAAGTATTCCACACCAATTGAAAGACTCTTACTTTTATAGTGCTTCAGTTATGGTTTATGTATTTACTTTATATATAGGTACCCATCTCTGAATAAAGTTCTAAAATTTATAAAAAATTCTAAAAATGATTGTAAACCTCTGTAAAAGGTGTTTAAAATATTTTAATAATAATGTAATTCCAAAAAGTAAAAGTACAAATCAAATACAAATTGTATTCAACTGGCACCATCTGCTGCGCAATAGTTTTTAAAATATCACACTTTCAAAAATAAAAAGGTGTGTTGAAAATATAACCGTGTTGAAACAATCCTAGTTTTAAACCGAAAATTTCAGTACCTTTAAACTGGAAATTTCGTTTTTCACTGCTTTTTCTCCACTTTCTCTTGGAAATAAGATATTTTTGCGGAAAAAAGGTATCCTATATTGGGATCAGGATAGTAAGGTACATCCTCACAAAATTTTGTTAAAATTCACCCAGTTGATTTTACGAACGCAAAGGAAAAAGCAGACAGACAGACATACAGACGGACGGAAATGAGTTATTATTTGTATTAATGAAGTTAAACATAATGAAAGCAAAAACTGAATGTTTCATAATAATATATGAAATTGGGAAACATAAAGTTAAGGAAAAAGGTAACAATTCTATGGTGAAGGTTATATAAGATTCGGCATGGCCGAATATAGCACTCTTACTTGTTTTATTTGATTTTGATATAAATTAGACGGGTATATAATCAATTAAAAAATTATTGTCTCTTCACTCACTGTGTGATATTTACATTTATTAATGACCTTCTGATGTCACTTAATAAATAAATCAGTCAAGTGCGAGTTAGACTCACACACGTAGGATTTCGTACTATGTTTAATATAACTTTAATATTGAAGTTGTTAATTTTTTGGTCTCTTATGAGTCACCCTTTAATTTTAAAATAATAGTCGTAATCGCGAAAATTGCAGCACTGTTGGAACACCCTTTAAATTTTAGTAATTGTTGTTATAGCGGCCATTGTAATACACTTTCTATAAAAATATACATGCGCCTACCTATTGCAGTTCAAAAAATAAGGTAATATACGTAAAAAACATGTCACTGATGGAACACCCTTTAGTAAATAGTAATTATTACAGCGGCCGAAGTATAACATCTACTGTAAACATTTCAAGAGTCTAACTACTACGGTTCAAAAAATAAGGCTATTTACGTACAAATCATGTCTCTGTCGGAAAACCCTTTAATTTTGTTATTTGCTATAGCGGCCATGGCAATTCTCTTTCTATGAATATATCAAGAGTCTAGATATTACTATTAAAAAAATAAGTTGCTATACGTGAAAAACATGTCACTGTCAGAACACCCTTTAATTTTTAGTAATTGTCATAACGGCCATGGCAACACATCTTCTATACAAATTGGAAAAGTCTACCTATTAAGGTTCAAAAAATATGTCGTTATACATGCAAAACACGTCACTGTCGGAAAACCCTTTAAATTTTTTTTTGGTTTTTATAGGGATCATAGTAGTACACCATTTGTGAAAATTTCAAGAGTCTATCTATTATGGTTAAAAAATTAGTCAATGTTTATGCAAATGACGTTACTGTCGTCACACCCTTTAATTTTTACTATTTGTTATAGTGGCCATAGTAATACAACTCCTTTAAAAATTTCAAGAGTCTACATATTATCTTTCAAATCTTAGGCCATATACATACATGCAAATCACGTCACTATCAGAACACCCTTTCATTTTTAGGATTAATATTGTATATTTGCTTATAACGCGAACATAGATTAAATTACTGTCTGCAAATTAAAAGTGGTGCCTCCTATAGCTCAAGAAATAAAGACAAAAAGGCAAATAACACGTCACTTTAGGAACACCCTATAAGTTTTAATATTTGTCGCTATAGCGGCCACAGTTATACACCTTCTGTGAAAATTTCAAGCATCTACCTATTATGGTTTAAAACTTAGGCCTTATACATGCAAATCACACCACTATCGGAACACCCTTTAATTTTTATTTTTATTTTTTTATAGTTGTTTATATAGTGAACTAAGTTTTAATTACTATTTGTAAATTTCAAGTGTATCGCACCTACAGTTTACGAAATAGGCACATATTCGTGAATAACACCTCTCTATCGGAACACCCTATAAGTAGTAGTATTTGTTGCTATAGCGGCAACAGCTATACATCATCTGTGAAAATTTCAAGAGTCTACCGATTACGGTTCCAGAGATAAAAGGCGGTGACAGACGGACAGACGGACAGACATTGTAGCGAAAGCAATAGGGTTACGTTTTTACACTTTGTGTACGGAACCCTAAAAAGGCTTAAAGTTCACAAATTTGATAAATTGTTAAAATGGTAAATTTTTATCTTTTATTTATTTGTGAGATAAAAAACCTTTTTTAATCAAAAAAAAGCACGCATCAAGTGATAAGAATTTTAAATTATAAAAAATATAAAAAACAATAATTTATTCATATCTAAATGAAATAAGTTATAATTAAAGCAAATACAATTTTCAATTGCAAATTATACGTTCAAATGAAGATACAGATTTTTTTGTTATTCTTGCTGGTAATTTGATATTTAATAAAAATCTTTTGAATTTTTTAACTCCTTGTTTTTTAAGAAAACAAAAACCGAATAAGATTTCATATTCTTTTTTTGTTTTTTTTTTTTTTTTATTTACAAAGTAAGTATACATAATAAAAATAAATAATTATTTCAGGCTAATTTGTTGCTGTATTCTTAGGTCAGATTTAGTACCCATATACACAATTGTGGACATACAATAAAGTTTTCATACAACAATTTTTCTTAGTGTGAAATAAAAATATCAAAAATATATAACTTTTTTATATTCTAATCTTGCAATTAATTAGTTATTAGATATAGTGGTCTCGTTATTAGGTCATTTTAGTTATTAAAGGTTAAGTATAACATACTTGGAATTTTATTCAATGCCAATGAAATGAATTTTCCTTTGGCACTATTTTAAGTAATTACAATGGCAAGACTTAACAATCTTTTCAATTACAATTTTTTGCACCAATGCACAGTGGTTCAAGTTTCTAAGGAAGGCGGTCATACGTAGTTTACTCAGCCATAGTCATCAAAATTAATATGAATATTTATGTTTACGGTATGTATGGGCCAATTAGGGTAAAATAAGATAACAAGAGTCTTTATTTACCTAAAATGTTAGTTATTAATTAAAGAAAAAATAATAAATTTTATAACGACAATTTAATACAATATTTGTACATTATTTTCAAAAACTTAACATACGCAAAGCCTCAGGTGATAGCGTAGACTTCTTCTTTTGTGGTAATTTACGCAAAAAAGAAATCAACGGGTCAGAATTTAGAAGAAGTCTATGCAAAAGATCAGTGTTAGTGACAACACGAGACATTTTTCGCGTGTTGTCTCGTCTGAATTGCTTAAGTAATTTATTACAAGATTCAGCGGCTTCTTCAGAGAGCTCGCCTATGGAAACGAGACAGTGATCAACTAATGGGTGATTTTTTTGAGGTTAGGATTTTCATGCATTAGTATTTGACAGATCACGTGAGATTTCAGACATGGTGCCAAAGAGAAAGACGCTCAGTATGCTTTGACATTTCATCATGAATAGACTTACTAACGAGCAACGCTTGCAAATCATTGAATTTTATTACCAAAATCAGTGTTCGGTTCGAAATGTTCAAATGTGACAAATTTTGTTCAGCGATGAGGCTCATTTCTGGTTGAATGGCTACGTAAATAAGCAAAATTGCCGCATTTGGAGTGAAGAGCAACCAGAAGCCGTTCAAGAACTGCCCATGCATCCCGAAAAATGCACTGTTTGGTGTGGTTTGTACGCTGGTGGAATCATTGGACCGTATTTTTTCAAAGATGCTGTTGGACGCAACGTTACGGTGAATGGCGATCGCTATCGTTCGATGCTAACAAACTTTTTGTTGCCAAAAATGGAAAACTGAACTTGGTTGACATGTGGTTTCAACAAGATGGCGCTACATGCCACACAGCTCGCGATTCTATGGCCATTTTGAGGGAAAACTTCGGAGAACAATTCATCTCAAGAAATGGACCGGTAAGTTGGCCACCAAGATCATGCGATTTGACGCCTTTAGACTATTTTTTGTGGGGCTACGTCAAGTCTAAAGTCTACAGAAATAAGCCAGCAACTATTCCAGCTTTGGAAGACAACATTTCCGAAGAAATTCGGGCTATTCCGGCCGAAATGCTCGAAAAAGTTGCCCAAAATTGGACTTTCCGAATGGACCACCTAAGACGCAGCCGCGGTCAACATTTAAATGAAATTATCTTCAAAAAGTAAATGTCATGGACCAATCTAACGTTTCAAATAAAAAACCGATGAGATTTTGCAAATTTTATGCGTTTTTTTTTAAAAAAAAGTTCTCAAGCTCTTAAAAAATCACTCGTTACTTTCGATCCATGAATTAACACTTTATGAACTGAAGCAGGCAAATTATACCTTGGATACGTACTAATAAGCATTCGCGTGGCTGAGCTTGATCTAATACAGTTATTTCATCCGTTGTTTTTACTGTTTTAATAGGTTATTTTTAGGGCATTAGAATAAATGAAAAAGACAGTAAATTTTACTATTTTAGTATGTTAAATTTTGTTAATTAAAATAAATTAAAAACAGTAATTTTTAATATTTTGTATTAATAAATAAAAAAAAAACAATATAAATAAATCAGTCAAGTGTGAGTTAGACTCGTAAAGTGATATTCACGAAAATTGCATCACTATTGGAACACCCATTAACTGTTGTTATAGCGGCCATGGTAATAGACTTTCTATAAAAGTGTCATGAAAAACATGTCACTCATGGAACACCCTTTATATATTAGTAATTGTAAGAAGAACAAAATCTACTGTAAACATTTCAAAAATCTATCTATTACGTTTCAAAAAATAAGGCAATTTACGTACAATTCATCTATCGCTCTGTCGGAACACCCTTTAATTTTGTTATTTTTTATAGCAGCCATGTCATTTCTCTTTCTATGGATATTTCAACAGTCTACGATTAAAAAAATAAGTCACTATACGTGAAGAACATGTCACTGTCGGAATACTCTTTAATTTATAGTAATCGTCATAGCGGCCGTGGCAACACATCGTATCTTCTATGCAAATTATAAGAGTCTATCTATTAGGATTCAAAAAATAAGGCGTTATACTTGCAAATCACACCACTATCGGAACACCCTTAAATTTTTAGGTTTATTTTTTTATACTTGTTTATATAGCGAACTAAATTTTAATTACTGTTTGTAAATTTGAAATGTGTGCCTCCTACAGTTCAAGATATATTTTTTTCTTTGAAAAAAAAAACTATAAAATAATTATGTGCTACGAATCTAGTCGTAGAGACGAAGACCCTCTGTACCATGCACATTCGCAAACAAACGCAGATAAATTATTTTTAAATTAAAAGTACAGATATAGAGTAACATTTTAATATGTAACTTGGAAGCGTCATAAGACGGCAACATACTTAATATCTTAAGAAAAAAAAACGTCGTAAAAAATATACGTGAAAATTGATTTGTCGTGAAACCCCTTTCGCAAAATTGGTTTTGCTTAACAAATTATTAAATACATAGTAATAACGTTCAACACCTTCAACTTAAATATCAATTGAAAGCAATAATCAAAAAAGTTTTTTTATTTGAAAAACACGCACTAGAAATTAACTTTATTAGCGCTGCTGAAAAAGATAAGAAAAGTTGTTTTGATTTGTTCACTTCCGATGCAGAAAAGTATATGTAAAATATAACTGATTGCAAATCTTTTTGCATATTTTAGTAGTACTACTAATAGTGAGTATTAGAGCGAACTAACGGTGAAAAAAAATTGAACATCGTTATTTGACCCCTATGTTCTTTTTTTTGCCCAAAAAGCAAGCTCTAGCTTGATTTTAGCAAAACTCTACATACTGCTTCACACTGTGTGAAATTCATCTAGTGAAAGTTGTGGTCTAATAGCAACTTTTCGGGCCGCCTTTAAATCCAGTAACTCATTCTTCTATTATATGACGTCTTTATAATATTTTTATAAGGATGTAAAAATTAATCCGTATATGCCATAAAACCTGCCAGCTATATTTTTCCTAACACATAACACCACTCACTGCATTCGAAAAGAAAACGTTCACACAAAATAAATATTTTTCACATTGTTAAAAACTATTTTTTTTTTTTTCATTAAAAAATTAAATCACAAAATTACTTAATATAATGCTGTTATTTTTTTGAGTTTTATATCACCTAAACAAATAAAAAATGTTTTACAAGTTTGTACTATTTTTTGTTTACTTTTTTCTCAGTCACTTTGTGTGCAAACTTTTTTTTTCTCACTTAAAATTCGCTCATATTTTTTAACTCACTTTACTTATTGTGAAATAAGTTTTTAATAATGTCAACATAAAATTTTTTCTTCAGCTAACTGACAGATACTCTGCAGCTCTACAAATATTTTTTCTAAACAACTTAGTCCAAAAAACCAATTGCAACTGAAATGCGAATTTAGTTCTGAGCTATTTTAGTTTGCAAAATAAAACATTGTTTATTTGTGAAATTTAATATTAAATGAATTGCTTGTCATTCATTATCTTATCGCCAGCTGTATGCTAAAGATATTTCTTATGGGTTTTTAGTTTTGCGGTTTTACATACAAATAGAAGAGGGTAATACATACGTATACGTATAAATAATGTGAATGTGTGTTGTTTTTTATACAATTGTATCTTTATCTGGAGGTCTTACAGTTTAACTTATTATAATTATATTTGTGTACACAGAACTTCAAGATTTATTTTCGATTAGTGTTTAAAAATAGAAAAAAAAGACAACTAAAACAAATCTTTATTTCACATGTCAAAACATCATAGCATTCTAGCAAGAAACAAATATTGTAATGGAAAAGTAATAAGGGGTACGATACAGGAACAATACAGGAAATTAAAAAGTATTTTCCAGAGACTCTTAAGAACTTTTGGAATTTTATAATTTCGAATGCCTGTACTTTCCCTTAAAAATGGAAGAAAACCCATAAAAATAGTAATTTTAAAAATAACATCCAAAAATCTAAAAAGAAGTTAATATAATTCGATGATAAAATATTAAAATTTAGTTTCTCCAAATAATAAAAATTTTACAAAATAGATAAAAAACTAATTTAATAATAAAAATTTCGCTAAATATGTGTATTTCTGAAATTTAAGAAATTAACCAAAACAATCGAAGTTTAACTCAATACTTATATATCATTTTACGAAAAACAAAAAAACAAAAAATCGAAGTATCACCGAAAAATAAAACAACAAAATAAAGATTTCACGAAAAATCGAAATTCACAAAAAATGGCATTTTTCATTAAAAGAAAAAAAAAACTGGAGTGGCCTACACTCAACTTTAGCATACCCAATGGAAACAGATTTTTATGGATATTTTACATAAAGAATATAAGTTCGAAAAATTAAATATTTTCGAAATTTTGGATAAATTTTAATTTTACAAATTTTTTTACGAAATACATAATTGAAATAAAAGAAAAGGAAAGAAAAAGTAAAAAAAAAACACAAAATTTCACACAAACCAAAAAAAAAATAGTCAAGTGCGAGTTAGACTCACACACGTAGGGTTCCATACTATGTTTAGTACAACTTTAAAAATTCAAGTTGTTAATTTTTTCATGTTTTATGAGTCACCCTTTAATTTTAAAATTAAAGTCATAATTGCATCACTGTTGGAACAGCCTTTAAATTTTAGCAATTTTTGTTATAGCGGCCATGGTAATATACTATCTATAAAAATATACATGCGCCTACCTATTGCGGTTCAAAAAATAAGGTAATATACATGAAAAACATGTAACTGATAGAACACCTTTAGATATTAGTAATTGTTACAGTGGTCGAAATACAACATCTTCTGTAAACATTTGAAGAGTCTACCTATTATGGTTAAAAAATAAGGCTATTTACGTACAAATCATGTCTCTGTCGGAACACCCTTTAATTTTGTTATTTTCTATGGCGGCCATGGTAATTCTCTTTCTACGAATATATCAAGAGTCTACCTATTACTATTAAAAAAATAAGTTGCTATACGTGAAAAACATGTCACTGTCAGAACACCCTTTAATTTTTAGTAATTGTCATAACGGCCATGGCAACCAATCTTCTATACAAATTGGAAGAGTCTACCTATTACAGATCAAAAAATATGTCGTTATACATGCAAAACACGTCACTGTCGAAAAACCCTTTAAATTTTTATTGTTTTTATAGGGGTCATAGTAATACACCATTTGTGAAAATTTCAAGAGTCTTTCTATTATGGTTAAACAATTAGTTGATGTTTATGCAAATCATGTCACTATCGGCACACGCTTTAATTTTTGATATTTGTTATAGTGGCCATAGTAATATACCTCCTGTAAAAACTTCAAGAGTCTACCTGTTATCGTTAAAAACTTAGGCCATATACATACATGCAAATCACGTCACTATCGGAACACCCTTTAATTTTATGTTTAATATTGTATACTTGCTTATAACGCGAACATAGATTAAATTACTGTCTGCAAATTTTAAGTGGTTGCCTCCTATAGCTCAAAAAATAAAGACATAAAGGCAAATAACACGTCACTTTAGGAACACCCTATAAGTTTTAGTATTTGTTGCTATAGTGGCTACAGTTATACACCTTCTGTGAAAATTTCAAGAGTCTACCTATTATGGTTCAAAACTTAGGTCTTATACATGCAAATCACACCACTATCGGCACACCCTTTAATTTTTATTTTTATTTTTTATAGTTGTTTATATAGTGAACTAAGTTTTAATTACTATTTGTAAATTTCAAGTGTATCCTACCTACAGTTCACGAAATAGGCACATATTCGTGAATAACACCTCTCTATCGGAACACCCTATAAGTTTTAGTATTTGTTGCTATAGCGGCAATAGCTATACATCATCTGTGAAAATTTCAAAAGTCTACCTATTACGGTTCTAGAGATAAAAGGCGCTAACAGACGGACAGACGGATAGACATTGTAGCGAAAACAATAGGGTAACGTTTGTAGACTTTGTGTACGGAACCCTAAAAACGAACCTAAAAAATCGAAATTTTATAACATATTCGAACGTTAACAAAAAATCTAAGGTTACCAAAATTTCTAAAAGGTTCTTTAAAATAATATTTCTGAAAAAAAAATCTCCTTCAAAAAAAGTTTTTGCTTTAGCCATCCGTCGGTTACCAATGAGAGCAACTTTTTGTTTATTTGTTTTGCCCCAAAAATTCTCTCTTATTTGTTCTCATTGCTAACAGAAGCACAGAGGGGTTATTTACCAATCTTGCCACACATTAGATCAAAAGTTAAATTTAAGAAATATGTATACAAATTTAAGTACGCAGCTAGACAGACAATAAAATTCTGCATCGTACAGTGAATTTTGAAGGCTTCTGCTTGAGATTTGTCGCTTTGGGACACTGTTAAAATCAGGAAAGTTGAGTAAATTGATTTTAAGAGGTTTGTAATATATTTCTTTGTGGCTAAACGAATAAAGTTTTTTTTTTATTTATTTTTTTCTGTGAAAGTAAAGTAAATTTTTTTTAAATTTTTATGATAGAAATTTTGCTCGAAATTAAAAAAAAATACACTTAAGGCCCAACTATGTATAATATGTATGAGCTAGCTTAAGCCAACTTAACAACTGTGACAATTTATATACATAAATCATATGTGGCGAACTATAATGTACTAAACCAAACTTTTCGTTAAGTTTCGTCAAATTTCATTTGCTTAGGTAAATTACGAAACCAATCGCACATTCCGTACAGAAACAGCTGTTTGTGCTTTGTGTTATATATATGTATGTACATTAAAAAAATTATTTTAATGGAGAACAAAAGTGAACAAATTATTTCTAAATTTAATATAAAATGTTTTGATAAGAAAAAAAGGGAGGCATTGTATTATAATCGTAATTAAATTAGTTGAGTGATAAACACCGCTGTATTTTTTAGTACATTTGGCCAAAATTACACAAACAGAAAAAATGTTAAACTTTTCATTATAAATAAAAGAAATAAAAATAATTTTTATTATGTATATAAATGGATAGATAGTCAACTGAAACGTCAAAAACCTAGGTCTCTTTTCAAAAAACCTAAGTCTAAGAATGTATTGGTAGGCAAAATTGTAGAAGTGTTAGTTTAAAAAAAAATTCTCCACCTAAGCACCTAGCTGCACACAGTTGTATAAAATATTTTTTAAAAACAGAATATTTTTTTTTACATTCAATTTTAGATGTTAAAATTAAATAATTATTTTGCCTTTTAATAAAAATATGAATTTTGTATTTTTCTAATATTATTATCTGAATAATATTATCTATCTAATAATATTATCTGACAGAAAAATACAATACTGTGTAGAAATAAATTTAACCAAACAAATGTCAACAAAATTTAATTTATTTTGTATTAAAAAATTTAAAATACAATAAATTGTTAAATAACTTTTATTGCAAAAATTCAAAATTGTTTAAATATTTGGAAAGTGCAATGGAGTATCGCGTAATAGTGCCTAAATGTGAATAAAAATTTTACTCCCTAAGTGTGTTGAATTCACACCATACCTGTCTGTGTGAAGACATTTGTAGCCACGTTTTTGACATTTGTAGAGTTGGCCATCTATATATTATCTATGGTATAAGGTATATAAAATATGTTTATTTAACACCTTTTTGTTAAAAAATTTCATGTATTCAGAAAAAAATTATTATTTTGCAAAAGTACGAATAAAACAAATGCCCAACTGTGTCGTAATTGTATCTAGACTCATGTAAGTTTACAATAGACAGAAACAGGACAGGCATTTTTTTGAATTCTCTTTTGCTCTGTCTTAAACCTTTTACAATTAGACATTAAAAAGACAGACAGATTTTTGCACATTCTATTTTCGGATGTATTAATTTTATATGTGTGTGCGTTTAAAAATCTTTGGTAAACATATGTATTTTGTCACCGACTTGAGAAATACAATCTGAAGCAATAAAGAAAAATCGAAAAGCAGAAAATAGAAACTAAAAAATCTACAGTACGATAGTCATGAAATACACACTCTACCTCTTCAACCCCTTGCCTATAAATCTCGTCCTTTTGCCCTGTTTCTGTCCAATTGTGAAAGGGGAAAAAGTACAATGTCTGTCCGTCTGTCAGCGCGTTTTATCTCTGTAACCGTAACAGGTAGACTCTTGAAATTTTCACAAATATTGTATAGCTGTTGCCGCTATAGCAACAAATACTAAAACTTATAGGGTGTTCCGATAGAGAGGTGTTATTCACGAATATTATTTTATTTCTTGAACTGTAGGAGGCATGGACTCAAGATTTAAAAACACTAATTAAAACTTAGTTCGCTATATAAACAAGTATAAAAAAATAAACCTAAAAATTAAAGGGTTTTCCGATAGTGCTGTGATTTGCATCTATAAAGCCTAAGTGTTGAACGATAATAGGTAGACGCTTGAAATTTTCACAGAAGGTGTATAGCAGTCGCCGCTTTAGTAACAAATACTAAAACTTATAGGGTGTTCCGATAGAGAGGTGTTATTCACGAATATGTTTTTATTTCTTGAACTGTAGGAGGCATGGACCCAAGATTTAAAAACACTAATTAAAACTTAGTTCGCTATATAAACAAGTTTAAAAAAATAAACCTAGAAATTAAAGGGTGTTCCGATAGTGGTGTGATTTGCTTGTATAATGCCTAAATTGTGAACCATAATAGGTAAACACTTGCAATTTTCACAATTTTCACTGTGGCTGCTATAGTAGCAAATTTTAAAACTTATAGGGTGTTCCTATAGAGAGGTGTTATTCACGAATGTGTGTTTATTTCTTTAACTGTAGGAGGGATACACTAAAAATTTACAAACAATAATTAACACTTAGTTCGCTTTATAAACAAGTCTAAAAAAATAAACCAAAAAATTTAAGGGTGTTTCGATAGTGGAGTGATTTACATGAATAAGGCCTAAGGTGTGAACCATAATAGGTACTACAGCAATAAATACTAAAACTTAACGGGTGTTCCGAAAGTGAGGTGTTATTTGCCGTTATGTCTTTATTTCTTCAGCTATAGGAGGCAACCACTTAAAATTGGAGACAGTAATGTTCGCTTTCTATTAAATTAAACCTTAAAATTAAAGGGTGTTCCGAGCATAAGTTTTGAACGATAATAAGTAGACTCTTAAAGTTTTTACAAGAGCTTTTTTATTATGGAAACTATAACAAATAATATTGATATTTTTATAGAAAGTGTATTACCATTGCCGTTATAACAACAATTTCTAAAATTTAAAGGGTGTTCCAATAGCGATGCAATTTTTGCGAATATGACTTTGATTTTAAAAATAAGACATGAAAAAATTAACAACTTGAATTTTTAAAGGCTTACTAAACATGGTACGTTACCGTAAGTGTGTGAGACTAACTCGCACTTGACTGATTTATTTTTATATAAATTTCCTTAGATAAATACAAGTCTCAGGTATAGCAGCTGCCGTGAATAAAAACATCTCACTTAGGAAAAATCTGCTTATAAGAATTAAGATATTTTTTGTGTAAAACATATAAAGGTTTATTGTAAATATAATTAATTTAAATTAAAGCTTTTTATGTGTTTATATATGTATGTATGTATGTATGTATTTACTTAAAGGAACTAAATAAGAAACAGTACAAGTATATATTACATTTTTTAAATTATATATTAATACTAGATTATCGTTATTATTATTTTTAGGGTTCCGTACCCAAAGGGTAAAAAAATAACCGTATTGTTCGCTACAATGTTTGTCCGTCTGGCCGTCTGTCAATGACTCTTAAAATTTTCATCACAGATATAGCTGTTGCCGCTATAGCAACAAATACTAAAACTTTTAGGGTGTTACTATAGAGAGGTGTTATTCATGAATATGTGTTTATTTCTTGAACTGTAGGAGGCATAGAAGATTTAAAAACAGTAATTAAAACTTAGATCGCTATATAAACAAGTATTAAAAATAAACCTAAAAATTAAAGGGTGTTCCGATAGTGCTGTGATTTGCATCTATAAAGCCTGAGTGTTGAACGATAATAGGTAGACTCTTTAAGTTTTTACAGGAGGTTTATTACTATGGCCACTATAAGAAATAGTAAAAATTAAAGGGTGTGCTAACATTGACGTGATTTGCATGAACATTGACTAATTTTTTAACCATAATAGTTAGATTCTTGAAATTTTCAGAAATGGTGTATTACTATGAAAACTATTAATGGAATACAAACTATTTTGAAGCAATTTAAGGGCAGTTTAGACAGTAAGACTTTACGTACGTAAAATCTAAGAGAAAAAAAAAGGAAAATCAATCCGTATGACAACACAGAGATTAAAAATCGTATGGTTTTTTTTCTTACGTTTACACTATTGGTGTTGAATAAAATGAAGTAAAATTGAATCAGCTGTTGTTAAAGCAATAAAAAAAGTGAAAACAAATAAATAGAGCGCGTACTTGTGAAAAATATGCCAAATTAAAAAAAAAGTAACAAGGAAAAGGTTCTTGGTGTTGTACTAGTCAATGCTATAATAAAAAAATTGGAAACCAACAACTAAAACAAATTAAAAAATGTTCACGTTCTTTTGCCAAAAGTTTTTTATTGTTCACAAACTTATTTGTGATGTCAACTGGATCTATTTTGCACTATATTCAGCGGTTTTCTGTTATTTTGACGAGTTTTGCCTTTGAAAAGTTAGCATTAATAAGAAAAACGCAACCCTGATCTAATGAAGTAGAATAGTTTTTGAAAATTTTCAAAACATAAAGAGAGCCGTAAGACTGTCAAATTTCCATCCGTATTTTCTCTCAATGTCGGACAGTTTCATTACATATTATGTTTAGATGATACTACTTGTACTCTTCTACACAAAAATTTGACATGTCGTATTACTTGTAGTATAATGTAAACCGCCCTTTAATAGCACCACACCAATGATTAAAACCAAAAGTGTTTAACATCGGGGAACAGTATTATCGACTTATAGTTAGTTAGCAAATACAACAACCAACCAATGTTTTCAAAATTAACGGAAGGGTAATTTTTATAATTTTTAGTATGCTTAACAAATACAAGTTGTATTAAAAAAATAACACATATTTTAATCATGCCAATTATTACACCATTTGCATTGAAACATGTTGGTAAACAAATTTGTAGACTGAATAAATAAATAAATATCTAACAACGCAATCTGTAACATTATACATAAATATTACTTTCTGAAATATCAATATACATAATTGGGGTATTTACAAGGTGGACTAAGGTATTTTTTTTTTTAATAATAACATGTAAAAAATTACTGCTGTAAACAACCCCTCATATATCATTGTACTATTTTAAATTTTAATCAGTTGATAAAAATATTTTTAAAAATAAATGTTTTTTTTATTAGTATGTCAAAAAAAATTGAAAAATAGCCAGATTATGCCAAAAGTAAATTTTGGACAGAGTTCAGAAAAATACACATACTGAATAAAAATCTCGTACTTAACCCTCTACTGCATGAACATTTTTAAAATTAATAAAAAAATAAAACATCTAAATTATGCATAGATATATTTATTTAGAATAATTTAATACATATTTAGCAAAAATTAAAAAAAAAAATCACTGTATATTTCGGAAGAAAAAAATTGAAGCCATATATGGAAAAAAGTTACGTAGTGTGTAACTTTATAAAACAAACACTCTTGTCGCTGTAGCGCAAGAACACGCTACATTTTCTACAAAAAATGTACGAACGAAACGATCAATCATTTTGACAAAGTTGTCTATTTTTCATCCATTGAGGATAATATCCTATGCTGTCAGCCCGAACAGAATCCAACGAAAAATCTTGTCTACTTCTCTTTGTACTAATAGTAGGTGCATTTTTTTTGCTTGTTACTGTGATGGTTGGACGTCCCCGTTTCTTTAATTTACCAACTTAGCAAAGATGTTTAAGTTTCACAAGCTTGAGTTCAAACAATTGTATTAATTATTCCGGCGCCACCAAATCTAAGCATTGGCAACGAATATGTATGTATGTACATGTATCAGATGAAAATATTTTTGTACCATTTTTTTGATCTCAATTACATTTTATAAAGGCCTAGCAAAGAATTCAGTAAAATTACGCTGCCCATATAATAAATTTATACTAGATATCATTGGTGCACTTCGATGCCCCTTTTTAATAAAATAAAATAATAAAAAAAAATATATATAAAATAAAATAAAATAGAAAAATAA
Organism: Phasia obesa; assembly: GCA_949628195.1. NCBI lineage: Eukaryota > Metazoa > Arthropoda > Insecta > Diptera > Tachinidae > Phasia > Phasia obesa. The sequence continues at coordinate 78,607,567 of OX451218.1, forward strand.
GATAAAATAAACACTTGGAAGAAAAAGTATGGCCATGCTTAAACACGAAAACGCACGTGTTTCTCTTAAAATTTACTTGTGTTTTCGTCTTATATTTATTTCTCTATTCTCTATTTGTAGAGGTCATTCTAGATGACAGTACTATTGCGTTAGTTGGAGTAATTTACCTTTCCGATGGCCAATTTTTATGTTGTGAACAGGTAATTGAATATTTTTCTTCAAGATTTAATAATATTATCATTATGGGGGACTTTAATACTAATATATTTAATAATATTTGTTCGAGAGATATGTGAACACCTAAACTTACATGTAGTACACAATTCGTTACCAACTAACTACTCACCACAGCATAGCTCAACCTCTCTCATTGACTTTTTCCTTGTCTCTGACTTTGACTTAGTAAGTCGTCAAGATCAATTTCTGATTCCTGCACTTAATTCATATCACTCTGCAGTCTATATTTCGTATAGTCTACCATGTAACCACACTGTTAATGATTTTTATTATCGTCATTACAGACACCTTAATTACGATCAATGCGTTTCTCAGTTAGAACCAATGGATTATACTTGAGTATATGCCAACCTCAACGTTGACGATAGTGTAGAATGTTTCAATTCCAATTTACATCATCTATTTGAGAATAATGTACCTATCCGAAGAATAAACAGTAGAGGAAATAATGATTGGATGAATGATGTCTTAATACGCAATGCAAAACGAATTAGAAACTTAGCATATCACGCTTATAGAGAAAATGGTGCTAATGGTAACTATATTGTTTATTGTAGAGATAGAAACAAGTTAAAGTCTGTTATTCGGTTAGTTCGTAAAAAATATTTCTTGAGATTTTTTCAATGTGTAATCAGCAGCAGCTATGGCGTAAAATCAGATCTGTTGGGATTCTAAAATCTTCTGTAAGTAATAAATTGCCAGTTTGCTTGGACGAATTTAATGAATTTTCACGTTTACTTCAAATTTTAAATGACAATACTCTACCTGTTAGTGAAGGATTTACTTTTGCTAATATTACGGAAAATGATGTTTTAAATGCAGTTCTTAGTATAAAATCGCAAGCTGTTGGAGTAGATAATATACATATTAAATTTCTAAAATTTAAAATTTATCGTCTTCCCTGTTTTACCTTATCTAACATTTATTATTAATAAAGTATTAACTTCTGCACATGTTCCTGATATCTGGAAAATTGGTAGAATAGTACCAGTTCCCAAAGTTAAGACGCCTAAAAGCTGTTCAGATTTCCGTCGAATTAGTATTCTATCAGTTTGTTGTAAAATTTGGAAATTATTATTAGGGATCAGATGATGACATACCTTAACAATAACAATATGATTCATTCGCAGCAGTCAGGATTTATAAAAGGATACAGTACTACTGGCATTCTTTTAGATATAACAGAGTCAATTAGAGGAGGAGTTGATAAACAACGTGTTAGTATCCTTATATTTCTTGATTATTGTAAGGGATTTGATTGCACTAGCCATCCAAGATTAATTTCTAAACTCTCTAGAACGTTCAATTTTAGCTCTAGCGCATGTAATCTCATTTATTCTTTTCTATCTGGACATAGTCAATATGTGTAAGTAGAACACAAGGTTTCGCAGACGATTCCAACTTTTCGGGGCATTCCCCAGGGGTCCATTTTAGGGCCATTATTATTTCTTTTATAGTTAAACGATTTATATAATGATTTAGCTTTTTTAAAAGGTTATACTAATGCTGATTATGTGCAATTATTAGCTACATTTGACTTAACATCTTTAAACATTTCTATAGAGCGAATTAACATTGAACTTTCTCGATTAGTTGAATGGTCAAAATGTAATTTTTTGCTATTAAACCCTGGAAAATGCAAATTTATGATATTTTCTAAACAATCTGTAGACATTAACATTGTTCTTGATAATGAGTCGTTAGAAGCAGTTACGCATTATAAGACACTAGGAATTATTTTGGATAATAAATTAACATTCAATTATCAAATCAATTCTGTTGTTCCTAGAATATCTTGGACGTTACGTAGATTGTATAATATTGCGTTTTATTTACCTTAATTGGTAAAACGACGAATTGCCCTATCCTTGTGCTTACCATTATTAATTTATGGTATTGAAGTTTACTCTTTCGGTATATTTATGGTATACGTATTAATGGTCATGTCTCTGAATATCAATGTAACCTTTAAAAGAACAACCAAATAAGTTCTTTTAAAAGTTACATTGAGTTAAGAAAAATCTTAAGGCAATAAAATACTGCAAGCCTAATTATCTGGCTAGGAAATTTAACTTTGCTATTTCGAATAGAACACGTTCTTTAATTTGTCCAACACATTCTTCTTTAATTATGGAATTGTCGTTTCGTGTAATCATCTCACGATTATGGAATAGAGTTGTGCCATATCGTAAACGAAGATTTTCTCACTCCCTGTCAGAATTTGAACATATTTTCTTATCCAATTTAAAAAGAGACTTAACTTTTCTTTTCAACCGACTTCAAAAAAAGAAGAAGGTTATCAATTCGTCTGAATGTTGCTTTTTTATGTTTGTGTCCGCAGAATTCAGTCATTTCTGAACCGATTTTAAAAATTTTTCTTCATTAGAATGCTTACAGATTGATCCCATTTTAAAAGAAATTCAGAATTTTGAAAATTAAAGGGTGTTCTCATACAACATACGTTGTTTTTACGTGTATTATGAACCGTAAAGGGCTCCCTTTTAAAATTTAAAAAAACTACATATCACTATAGCTGCCAATAACAGAAATTAATAAAAAAAAATAAACTTAAAAATTAAAGGGTGTCCCCATATGTGACGTCAATTTAAATATATGAACCATTAGAACCATTGTAGACAATCACTTGAAAATTCGACAGAATATCCAATATTTATAATCAGAAATTAAATATTTATAATTAGAAGTTAAAGGGTGTCCCAATAGTTGATGTAATTTGATGTATATTGCAAAACTTTTGAGCCGTAACATAGAGACGGTTGAAATTTACAAAGAACCTATAATTCTAAGTCCGTTATAACATCAAGTATATAATTTAAATTTGGAAACTAAAGGGTGTCCCCATAATTGATGTAATTTTACCTATCTAGCCCTAACTTTTGAACCTTTATAGACAAACACTTGAAAATTAGACAGAATCTCCACTACTATGTCCCGTATAATAACATTTAAAAATATTTAAAATTATAAAGGGTGTCTCAATAGTTGATGTAAATTAATGCATATGGCTAAACTTTTCAACCGTTTTAAACAGACATTTGAAATTTACAAAGAATCTGTCCTTTAAAATAAGTGTTTAATTTAAAATTGTATATTAAAGGGTGTCCCCTAGGTGATATTGTTTAACCTATATGGCCATATCTTTGGAACCGTTACTTTTTTTTATTGTGTCAGTAATAATAAGTGTAAAAAAATAAAGGGTGTCCTCATATCTGATGTAATTTGTCGTATATGGCTTTATCTGCTGAACCGTTATGGATAGACATTTGAATATACGGAACGTATAAAACTATGTCCGTTATTAGAGCAAGAAGTATAAAAATATTTGATTTCGGTACTAGTTCTTACAGATTACTTCCTTTTATATTTTTAGTTTAGAATTGATGCACATATATTTGTTTTGTAGTCGGTTTTTTTTTGCAAGAATTATGAAATAATCTGTTAGTATCTTTTATTTCGTATTTTTATCTTTAATGATACAGATATTTTTATACCATTTGCGAAGAGTTTAACCAAAAAAAAAAAAAATATTTGACGAATTTATAACATTGATATCATAACTTTAACGGATGATTGAAAATAAATAGGCACCATTAAATTTTTGATGTATTTGGAATCTCATGGGTTATCTAAATTTTGCAGCAATTTTCCCAGTATTTCTTTTAGATTAAGTATTTGCTTTAAATGAAATTGTTATATTACATTTAGTAATTATAATTTAAGTACTCAATTTTATTTTGATCTTATTGTAGACTAGCTAATTAGGCCTTACGGGCTTGAGCCATCCATTTTAATAAATAAAACAAATAAATAAATATTTATTTACTAATGTTGGTAAGAATTTTATAAACATATTACTCCTAAAGTACTAAACCGATTTAAAGATTGTGCACACCTGTGAAGAAAAAGCTTTAAAACCATATAAGTCTTTCCAAAATCGGTGCAGTATTACGGACGTAAAAGGGATTACAAAAAACGTGTTTGCCTAATAATTATATAGATACCAATTACCCTAGGGGACTCGACTACGATACGCTTTTTTTTTCTTACACACGGTTTTTTGCTTTTTTGCAGTACCGGAGATATGCAGTTCCGGAGATATGTTCCCGACCAGGCACTATTAGTAATTTCATTAGCATTAGACTACCATAAAATGGTCTTATAAACCATTTCTGAAATATTTGCATTGTTTTTACGAAAGGAATAACGTTCACATAATATAATAAATAAAAAAAAAACATATATGTATGTGAGCTGTTTTTTGTGAAAGTGGTATAAGTCCACTTTTTATAAAAACTAAGATAACGGCAATTTTAAAGAGCTATAGATCTCTATAGTTATAATCACAATTTCAATAGAGTTCTATTTTGACATAAAACTGTATTTGCAGTTTGGCAGTACAATGCTGTCGCATAAATATTCCTTTTAAAAGTAAAATAAGTCCATTCCTAATAAAAAAAAAAAAAAAATAAAACAACTTTCTTATTGCAATTATTATTGATTATTGCTACTTCAATGAAAGCTTCTCCTTAGCAGATATTACTAAAGCCCCTTTCACACTTCAGTACTGAGCATTAAGATTTGCATTGGATTTTATAAGAAAGAAATCAAACGAGAATTGTTGTGATTATTAAAAAATCTAACGTATTATGACATTTCTTTTTCACACTGTTACACTTCAATCAAAATGAAAAAGCTATCAATCGATCTAACCAACAAACCGACACGAAACATTTAAGCAGCTGTTTCGAAATTTTATGTAGTCGGAAAAGGTGCCGCATCTTCATCATTATGTACAACCTATTCACCTTAAATGCTTCAATATGTTACTTTAGTTAAAGATTTTAACGAAGTAAATTTCATCTTTACATTTTTAATATAACTCTTTAATAAACTGTGGTTATTCGTGCATTTAATTGTCTTCATTTTAACTACTACTTTATGCATAAAAGTTCATTTCAGTAAAACTTATGTCCTTAAAAAAATATGGACTTAATTTTGATCTGGTTTTATTTACCTGTTTTTATTTCTTGTAAAATGTTATTTTCGAAAGTGGTTTAGTCCATATGGAGATAAAAACAAATCAATCGAATTGATTAAAGTTGACCTATATGTTTGAATTGGTTCAAAGCAAACCCTTAAATATCTCAATATATCTCATGTATGTACTAGTTAGGTTAGGTTAAGCAGGCAGCCATATTGGGTCCAAGATGTTGGTCCCTTTGTGTTACTCCTGCATAGTTAAACAAATAGGAAGAGAGTGAAGATGGAGAGTGAGTGACAGTAAGATAGGTAAGCAGACAGATATATGTATAATTGTTAGTAAGGAAAAATGTTTTATTTTTATTTCACCTTCTTTGAAAAAGTGAAATTTGTTTGTTTGGATGTAGCGATCCCGAAAATGCATTACATTCTGCTAGTTTTGAAAAATAAAATTTTCCTATTTTTCTTTAAAATTAATCATTTGTAATTTAAATTATTCTTTTAAATTAGAGCGAAGAAACGGAACTAAAGCCATTTTGTTGCGTTATATACATTACGGAATCCATTCTAAAGAATTGTTTAGTTCAGTATCACGCCTTAATATAATCATTAATTTGGTATATCAGTTAGGAAGTACACTCCATTACCATTTTTAAGATGTTTTGCTGGATTTTATTGTAGTCCTAAAATATAAATCTGTAAAGGTTTTTACTTCATGATATTGATAGGGAAATACTGTTTGGAATCCGAATGTAGCGCCTGGTTTTGATAAAACTAGAAATAAGATGCTATTTGAGTTGCCCTGTAAAGCACTAAAATAATTCGTAATATTTTTGAGTATTTTCCTCTAGACTAGAATATTGCTTTAATAAATTAAGGCTTAATATATAAGTTAAAGCTAAAGTTGCAAAAAAACTTCACTAACCTGTTATGTAACTAATCCTAAGTTTATATTGAAAGAGGGTGTCTTTTTAAGTGAGAATTGACGCTCTAGTTCCCCAAGGTAGTTTATTTGAAGGCATTTGATGTTTATTTTAGCGAAGCAATTTTTTAGTAGTGGTTTCTTTTTTTTTCATCCTACATTAACTTAAGATTTGACACATGATGTTAGAGGAGCTTGTGAATTAAAAAAATATAAAATTAATAATTTACAATAATAGAAATTGCACTAGATATCATTATCAATGATAATGTACTGCAAAAGTTTTTATGTAATTAAATTGAAATTTTGTTTAATTATTTTCAATTTTAAATAAAAATACGAAAAAATAATTTTACTCTTGCACTTAATTTAAAGGCAAATAAATAAATTGTAAATTGTTTAAATATTCAATATTTAAAGGATTTAAGAGAAAAGTTTTTGTCTATATCTACGATAAAAAAACAACAAATTTAAAATAGTTGTATTACCTAGGGATTAACAAATAAATGTGTAAACATTTATTTATTTGCATTGAAAACCAGACCATTGGCAAATAATAATTAAAACAAATAAATTCGATAAATGCAAAAACTTGGCGTATAATTAATATGTAAATTGTCAACATACGGAACACTCATACGCATAGAATGCCTTCGAATGCATTTACAAAAGAAGGTCAATATGGTGTTTGCTTTACAACCAGTTGATATTCCCATTGAATTTTCGATGTGGTTACTTCCCATGTACAAAACGTATAGTAATTTTATGTAGTTCCATTATTTGTAACTCATTCGATGGATATTGTTTTAGAGCCATTTACAAAACTCTATAGGCTTTAGGCCAAAGAATATTGAGTATAGAAAATAGTCAAGCTGGAAAGTTTTTTTTTTAGGATTTACGGGCTTTCCAGTCCTGAAGAAACAGTGCAATTTCTCAATGTAATGCGATGCTTTAAATCGAATATTGCTTTACGCCCTAAGCATACACAATCATTTGGCTTCTTTTTATATGACTGAGAAGTAATTATGTTCAAGTTTTACTTCTTTATGTTCAAGTTGTACTTTTTGTACTTTTTGTATATAACTCAAATGGAAAAGTCAAGATAAGTTGTGAACTTTGAAATCACCAGTAACGATAATTTTACTGTTCGAGCAACTATCAGGAATGTATGATATTATATCTGAAAGGGAATCAAAGCAACTGTAGTGATATCCCTTTCCGCTTTTATAAAGAAACCCGAAATGCAAGTAGTATAAACTGATTTTATATTTAACTTAGAGACAGCTAAGTCAGCATCAGACGTGCTTCAACATTGTGGCACTAGTAAACTACTTTAATACAATATCTACAAGGAAAGACTCCGAAGGAAATAAAAAGGCAATAGAAGGAAATACCCAGGTAAGTAAAAATTCTGTAGATCAGCATTTTCAGATACCAGAGTCTCACTATAAGGGAAATCATCAGGTCGATGAAAACAGATATCTGCATATACAGAGAAAAAATTTGCTATTAACCCGTTTAACTATTGTGTTTTGACTAATTATAATAAACAAAAATTAGGAAAGGACAGAGGTATTACAATTGCACTTAACATTTTTTAATAAGTTTTTTTTATAAACGTATTGTGTCTTATAAGTTAACCAATTTTTTTTTTATTTTTTAAAGTTTATACCGCTACATTTACCCGCCAAACAAATATGGAGTGCTTTTTTTTATAATTTTGGAATATTATATTAGGGATCACTTTGTCATCTTTAATCCATTTTGTTGACATTTTTTACATTATAAATCAATCTTCATTTAATTTATATTTATTTATTTTTTCTATTTTAATGATATATTGTTTCTCTTAATTGCTAATAGGGCAACTTCCGCATCATTTATTATACTAATACCGGAAATCACTACTTGAACAGCAAACATTGCCAGCAATAATCTTCATAATCTTTCTAACGCAGACAAAAACAAAAATAAAAAAAAAAAAACAAAAAACAATCAATCATCGGTCAAATACCATTCCCTGCGCCATATCCAGTCAGCGAATGTCATTATTGCCAGAAGGTTAAAACATGTAGAAATATATTAAATAAATATAAAATATACATTTGTATTAAATACAATAAATATTTAACAGACGTGCTTTTTTCCCATAATTTTTCTATTATAAACGAACATAAATTTTTTTTTTTCAAAAGCGGCTGCACAACATATGATGTGAATAAATACAACAATTTTATATTTGATTTGGTAATAAATAATTTTTGATTAAAATTAATAATTGACATTGATGGTGATTTTCCATTTTTACCGTTTTTTAAGGATTTAAATGTAAAGTATACCGATTAAATATTATTTTTTTTGTTGTGCACAAATAACAGCGGAGAGCATTTAAATATTTTAAGGAATTTTTTTAAAATTTCTATTAATTATGACAGTGTTTTGTAATATACAAAAAACGAATAATCATTTATGCCCTTATGCGAAATAAGGTCTACTTAAAGTCTACTTTAAGAGAAAATTTCCACGTAAAATTTGAAATTAAGTAGACTCTATTTCTTTTGCATAAGGACATTAGTCTTTAGTTTCTATATTTTACCCAATTTGTAAAGACTGAAAACACTGGTCTGTATAAAATTGCTCCCTGAACATAAATATGTAGAATATAGTGATGTCAACTCATTAAATTCAAATTCGCTTTCAGTTTTCGCGTATCCCGTACAAATTTTGTTATGGACATTGCTAATATTTTCCCCTAAACAAGGCGACTTATTTCTAAATAACTCTTTAACGGATTGTTTGATTTTAATAATTGATAGAATAGAATTACCTTTAAGTCAACTTTACATAATTTTTTTTCGTTTTTAATTGTTTCAGAGTTATTCAGAAATTGGTTGCGAAAAAAAAATATTTTTTTATATAAAAAAATATTTTTTATATAAAAAAATATTTTTTTATATAAAAAAATATTTTTTATATAAAAAAATATTTTTTATATAAAAAATATTTTTTTATATTTTTTAAATATTTTTTTATATAAAAAAATATTTTTGTATAAAAAAATATTTTTTATGTTTTCAAAAACTCGTAAAAAACTTAAATCGAAAAATATTTTACTTTTTTGTCCTTATTCAGAATGCTTGGTATACTAGGAATAAAATAAGCCATAAACCATGACAATCAATGAACAAGTGTTGATTTTATTCACAATTAAGTGCAGGTACCTACTTTGACAACAATTTTGTAACACATTCAGATTATTTACTTTTGTTATAATAAAAATCTATTAAATTTTTTCCCAATGAGCTAAGGAATCGGTGTTATGCTTTCACCTTTAAAAACAATATCGGTAACTTAAAAAAAAAAATAAAAAAATTTGGGATAGGGTTTTCTTCTCTACCAATATACAAATTCCATAAAATTACTTTCTGAGGTTTTGGAGGAGATTTGAAGACGATTTGAGCAATGTTTCCTTTTCGCATCAGATTTTACAATAACAACTTTTACTTGAAAAACAACCCAAAATTTAATTATTAAATTGCTGAATTTGTCTACAAATTGGTTTATGCAATAAAAAACTATTTGCAGCTCTTAGTCCCATTCCACACTTGCAATTTTTGTTTCTGCAACACATGCACTTGTTGTTGGGAGATTAAATATATTGTACATGATCTGCGACATGAAAATAACTGTTTAATAATATACAGTCGTCAGAAACACAATTTTTAAAGTATGGACAAAATGTTTTAGAAACAAAAATTGCATGTGTGAAACGGGACTTACCGAAATAAAATGTAACCATTGGGAAAATATATTTGACTTCATTTCTAAAACACAAATACTTATAATGTCCGTGTTTATATCAAAACCATCTAAAATAATATTGCAAGAGAAAAAGTTAAGATTAGCTATTATAATCAAGTTTTTTTCTACCACACACAGATAAAAGCCATGGTTGCGCTATGGTCACAAAAGCCACATTATGTTCTCTGTAACAATAAACGGTTGCGATGAACAATTTTTTATGTTCTCTGTAACAATAAACGGTTGCGATGAACAATTTTTTGTATTATTTTTGTGATTTTTTTGTGACCAATATTATTTAAATATTTTGACAGTCTTTTGGGCTAATTATGGTCATTAGAAATTAAATGTAAATAAAACAATTTACTTCATCTTTCACTCAACGTTTCGTCGATAAGGTTGTCGACTTCTTCAGGAGTAGTTTAGATTTTATTAAATTCTGTTGAAGAAAGTTTTTCTTATACATATGTTCATATTTAAGAAAATATAATTAAAGCTTGACTTACGATATAGTTTACATCAGAAAAATATATTCAGTAATCATTATTAAAATTAATGAACAACACGACACAAAATTAAAAATAATAAATAAAATAAATAATTAAAGTAAACAAATCACAACATCAAACTAAAAATATATCACAGAACTATTACTTTTGGTGTATTGCGGGAGAATATTGCAGTTTTGTTTGGTCCTTATCTTCTTTTGTATTCAGAGCTTTCGATAACCGTTGTTGTATTCTTAAGCTCTCTAATGTATATCTCTTATTCTCTGATCTTTCTTTGTCCAGTATTTTGACACTCTTAAAATCTATCATGTGTTTGCTTTCTTTTATATGTTGTGATAAAGCCGTCGTCTCTTTTCCCTTCCTAATATCTGCTTCATGTTCAGCCAATCTTGTACCAAGCGTTCTTTTTGTTGTTCCAACATATACTTTATTACAATTTTTTAATTTTTTGTTTGTTTTTATTATAACTTTAACATTGTTAATTGTATTTAGCCACATAATCTTTTTATTTGATCATAATATAATAAGACTGCAGACTGCAGTCTGTGATCACAGATTACATACAACTTCTTCTCAAAGCTATCTCTATGAATTTAATCAACGGTTTAATTAATTTAAATCAACGATTTAATTTAGCAACGTTTGTAGCGACCGTGATCACGGTTACTCAGAGTTCCTTTGGCAGCAGCCCCAGCAGCAACAGGTGTGACAATTTTCTTGGATTTTGATCAAAGATTACATACAGAAGTTGCAAGCTGAAAGCTTTCTCGATAATTTAATCCAATATCAATGCCCTTACTAAAACTATTGACATTTTTATATTTAATAAGAAAACTATAAATAAATTTGGGCGATAATTTGGGCCAAATTTCCATTTTTCTTTTTTTTTGGGCAATCTTTCATTTCTTTAGGGTGATTATTCATTCGGCAATTTTTCATTTTTGTTTTTGGGCGATTTTTCATAGGGCCATTTTGCATGCAGCTTAATAAATTTTATTATGTTATGGTCATATTGAATTATTATATATTTATATTTAAAAATATTTTGGGTATTAAGTTTGATAATAATATATATAATAATATGGTTTCACTTCAACCGTATAATTAAATTTTTTTTTTTCATTTTAGGTTATGGCTACCTCAACCATATTTTTTCTTTACATGCAGGTTTAAGATAAGTGGTGTTTCTAGTTTCTGTTAACTGTGACTAACCACAACAAGTAAATATGGAGTAGGTAATTTTCCTCTTGACATTACAGTTGTTTCTGTTGAATTATTTGTTGTCTATTGAATTTGAACAGCTACAACGATTAATTACACCACAATTAGAAATACATTCATTACGACTAACGTTACGAGTCACCCAGCTTTTGGCGGAATTATCTTACTTCTTTGAGGTCGCTCTCACTTAAAATATATATCTTTTTATACCAAAATACCGCTTTTATGACTTTTGTAATATTAAAAGTTTTTCATAATTTTATTATATTGTGTTATTGTTTTGTAAACACGTCACATAGTACGCAGATTATTTTGAAACATGGTGTCCTTAAAGTTTTAGCGTCTTTCTAGTTTTTTTTTTCCTTTCAAGGAATAAGGGCTCTCAAAACACTGGAAATAGGCATATGTTTCAATGATGACCAAATCTCTTACCACACAGCACGAAACACGAAATATTTGTAAGGGAATAAATTTTAAGAGTATCCTGTATGGTGATGCAGTTCGTTACCCAATTCATTAATTTATGCTAAACAAACTACACATTTAAACAAGCGTGGATTGTATTGATTGCCGCTTCCATCATGAGGATAGTTTTTTCATATGCCGATATTCCTGCAAAATGTTATGTATCCGCTCGGTTAAGATGGCTACTGTCTCATCCGATCGTCCAATGACATTCAAAGGATTTTATTGACTATTTGATCTTTTTTGTGCACCTTGTATTTTTTACGTCATTTGTGCTGATATAACCACAATGGAACTCAGTAAACACCTTTTTAACTATTAAAATAATTGTACAGAATTTTCATCAAGACTTTCATTGATAATATGGTTCACCAAATTCACTTTTTCCTTTTCGTTAAAATTAAGGAGGATGTCTGTCTTTCAATGGCTCTCAAAAACAAAGAACAACATTATAAAAGATACTGATAAGTAAAACGTTATTGGTGGCCTTTTTCTCAAAACTACGCTTTTTATGGTTTAGATCCCACTTGTTCATCGCTCAGACCCCTTTTTTTTATAAAAATCAGTTAATCAAGTTAATTATGACCGACGTCTTCATAAATGCATTTGTGTTTAATGTTCGAAACTCCTGATAATTAAATCGAGCCTATATCTGATATTAGAAGCTCCAAAACTTTTAAATTACCATTTTATTTATAACATTTTCTTCAGAATCCCCCTTTTTCATCGTTCGTATAAAGTCCTCTAGCCACGTTATTCGTGACTCCTACTGTTGTAATTGTTGTGGTTGTTAGAAGTTTTATACTTAAAGAGTCTTTGGCGGGAATCTAACCCACAGTCACCAAACTGATAGACTAGCACCCTTTCAACCAGTCTGTCGAGCCACTTTTGTGAAAAAAAAACTAAATTTTTTGATTTGTGACAATGTTTTATGTAGAAAAATCTGATCCACGACATCAGCAGAATGGGAGAAACCTAAAGCTTGCAAAGAATAAACATGGTTGAGGTAACCGTAACCTAAGAAACTCATATTATGATTGAATTATATGGTTGTAGTCATACCATCGTATTATTAATAAACATAATAATATTTTCATGATAGAAACATGGTAATATATAAGTTGAAAATAACCTTGTAACATACAACCAAAATTACATTTAGGTTACATTCAATCATAAGAAAATTTATAACGTTATGATCAAATATAAACATTACATGGTTATAATCAGTGACCGTTAGTTATATTTTATTTCAGATAAAATCGTTACGAAAAAATTCTTTTTATTTAATACTAAAGATTTTTAACCAATATCATTTCATTTATATTATTTTGGTTATCGTAAGCAATTTTTTTTTTTGTTATACGTAACCATTATATAAACCAACAATTTACTGTGAATATTCACTGCAATTACTGTTGAAAGAACCTATTAAATAAAAGTTTCGAAGATAACCTTCTATCGGTTAGTTAAATTAAATTAATATAATAATAATAATAATAATAATAATAATAATAATAATAATAATAATAATAATAATAAGTTATCTTTATTTCAATAAAAAAAGTAAAATATGTTTACAATTTTCCAATAAAGAAGTTTGTTTATGACAATGACATATACATACATACGTCGTCTGTCACATCATATACTTAAAAATATTTGAATATAAATTAATTTTAGTTTCGTGAGACAAATCAATTAAATACAGAGTTTAAATAATTTCTATATTTTAATGCTTCAATAACATAATTATAGAGTCTGTTCCAGCCTTCTACTATTTCTCCGTTGAGAATTAATATTAAATAGTCTTGATCAAACTGGGCTTTGTCAAAATATCTGATCCTGATTTCTTTTAAGACGTTACATTTAGCCATGAAGTGGAGCAACGTTTCTTTTTCGCCTAAATTACAAAGGCTGCAAATTCTGTTAGTCTGTATTTCAAAGACATTGGCTTTTAACCCCAAGATGTCATATCGTGCTTTAAATATTATCGTAATCTCGTTTTGATTTATTGTATCTTGAATGTAATTTATTCCCTTGTTATGATCGAGTAGTTTATAGAACCGTGTATCACTTCTCATAGCTCTATCTTCTGCTTCTTGTATGCTTTTTAACTGTAAGCTTTGTAGCAATTTGGCGTCTCCATTCCAAATCAGGTACATTTTCAAAAATTATATCAAATTCATTCCCCATAAGATTAAGTTCTTTGGTCCAAAATATATTTTGTTCTAATATTTCTTTGGAAAGTTTGTGTGGCTGTCTGTCAGTATGAAATCTATATAATAATTTGTTAATATAATCCATATGCAGGTTTAGGCTATAGAAGTGGCTGTCTTGGACATTAGTTTCTAATGTTATGACATAATTTGAAGTAAAGTCCGGTAATTTAAAAATTCTCTTAATGAAAAACCTTTGTAGTTTGTCGGCTTCTTCGAATAAGCCAAATCCCCACACTTGTGCACCATATACCTGTATTGATCTACAAACAGCTTGGAAGAGTTTCTATTTGGATGATAGTGTTACTACGTTATTACTCAGAAAATTTTTCCATGTCGCGTTGATGCTACATTTAGCAGAGTTATTTCGTTTTTCAATATGTTTTACGAAGAACATTTTAGGCGTAAGTATAACACCTAAGAAACAGTATTCATTTACTATTTTCACTGGAAGGGAATTGTAAGTAAACTTTTCATTTCTCGCTAGTGGTCCTCCTTTTCTAAATACTACCATTTCCGATTTGTTTTTACTGCAGCGGGTTAAGATCTTGGTTATGCTCTGTACATTCATTTATTTTGAAACACTTATAAATAAAAATATATTTCTATTTCCTTTAATTTTGCTCATAACTGTCAATATGTATACAAAAATATGAAATAAAAAATTAATTAAATTTTTAATTAAAAGCAAATAAAAGTAAATAAAATGTTTGTTTTGCCATGAAATTGTAACGCAATGTCTGCGCATCTCACAGGAAAATTATTATTTGATTTTTTTGTTTGTTTTATTGCTATTGATTTCGAATTTATATCATTTAACTGAAAGAAATGTTTCTTATAAATTGAACTATTCTCACTGCAATAAGGCGCCGAAATGGTTATTGGTATTGTCACTGTTTCTTCCAGCCATGTGGCATGTATGGTTATAAAACGATCCATTTTTCTTTGTGCGGAATGGCAATATAATTTAAAGTTTTTATTTTACTGCTGATATATCATCATCTTATAATTTTGAAATGTCGCACTATTTAATAACTAAAAATTGTGATTTCTCTTTAACGGTCTTAGCGTTAGATTGCTAAACTATTTGGGATAACTCAAATTGTGTATAAACTTTTTCCATTTTAATTTCGAAGCTACAAAAGGGTTATAATAACAATTTTGTACAATAACCACAATTGATAGTAAAAAAGTGATTAACTGCAGGCCAGATTTGTTATTTTAAACTTAATGTTTGTTTTTAATAATTTGAAAACTATTTAAAAAAGGTACATTTTTGTTTCATCAAATAACGCACAGTGGTGGAAAACGATTTATTTTGGACATAATTCGGTATCTCATGAACCGCTGCAGATATCTAGGGTAAAGGGGGCTTCTAGGTAAGACCCCAAAATTGGGAACCTCGGGTATATAATTGTAAGGAAATGTCATAAAAAGTTTAGTTTTAGCTCAAATGTTAAGATTTTTTTTGAAATTTAATTAGACCTTGATAATAACAAATGTGCTTAGATGTGTAGGTAGGTTATCTCTTTTAGTTTGGAAGAAAATTGACTTACAATTTTTTTTCATCATTTAAAATGTAGCTGCATAGGTATATAGGTAAAAACCGCTATGGAGGTCGGTAAAAATTACTGTTTTGCGCTTTACCTATTTTTGTACAGGTAATAACTGTGTTAGATCTAATGATTTAAATAAAAACCATTTACGTTCAACTATTAAAAACCAAAACATTTTATGACCTACAAAAAGGTTTCTTACTAGTATGTACCTATGCAAGATGATAAAAAATTGAAAAAGGCGCAACGTTTTTTACAGTCTCGAATTTTCCGATCTCGAAGACCCTCACTCTCAAAAACCTTTTCTCTTTTTTATTTTTGACAAAAAAGTGAACAAAAAAATTCTTTTTTTTTAATTTCGAACTAAATTTTTTATTATAAATATATGAAATAAAATTTTTCTAATAATTATTATAACTAGCTGGTAATATAGCCTTTCACAGAAAACAACTCAATATAAAATCTTTATTCATTTAGTTACAAAAAATATATTTCAAACCTCTCAAAGCCATAAAGAGTCAATAAAAACGTATGCAATTTACTCAACTTTCCTGATTTTAAGAGTTTCTCAAAATGATAAATCGCAAGCAAAAGCCTTGAAAATTCACGTTAAGATGCAAAATTTTATAGTCTATCGAAATCCGTATTTTAAATTTTATATTTTTTAAAATTTAATTTTTTGCCTAATTACCGGCTAGATTGGCCCCTCTGTGTGCTGGTGCCGTCGAAATTCATTTTTTTCTGCTACTGCAAACGATATGCTTTTATAGGCTCCTAAAAACATAGAGCATTCGTAATTGTCAAAAAAGTGCTCTGCACTTAGTCGTATTGAAGCTTTATTAGCGTAAACTTGGTAACACTTACAGCACTGATCTTATAAAATGAATCTTTTATAAATGAATCTTTTCAAATATAAAAAATCTCTGTGAGTTATTTTATCTAAAGTTAATTTTAAAGAGTTTAAAGGCAAACATTTTAGCTCCAAGATAAGCAAACATTTTAAGAAATTCCGATCTCATTAAGTGAATTAAAAATCTTCAGCTATTGCTTGTTTGCGTTTGTTAAGTATTTTACACTACAATTTCTGCACACATTGAAGCAAAAATAAGCTTATAACCTTTTGATACCTGCATCATGAAGTTACAAAATAATTATTTCTACTATCAACTTGGGAAAAAATATTGACCCTAGGTCAACAGTGCTGCAGGTAAGTATTGCATTTTGAGAATTTTGAAATGTAGTGGTTGCTTGTTTTTTTTTAATTTTTTTTCTAGCAGAACCAAGTCAGTCATTAATTAAGGCAAATAAGCAACATGAATATGCTTGATCTTTTTAGCAGATTTAAAGTATAGTTTTACATTTTTAATTGTTATACTTGCGGTAGTTTTAATATTTTTTCTAATTTGTTGCGATGTATAGAAAATAAGTTTAACAACTTAAGCCAAATGCCAACATTTGGTTTTCGTGTTTGCTATTGTGATCCAATTTTTAAACTAATAAACTAAAATATAAATTTTCATAGAATTAGTTACAAACATTATGTTTATAACAATTGGCTGGCATATTTTCTTTTAGAAATTTTTGCTTAAAAGCCAAGAAAAAAGTCATAAAATAAAATTGGGTGGAAAATTGATACAGTGGCAACTTATGTTGTTGGACATAAATATGTAAGGACTTCGAAACAAATATTTTTCCCTGTATTGGTTTTATATGACTTTATCAAGTTTTAGACATTAGGGTCGGTTAAAGAATATAATATTTGTGAGCTAGAATTATTTCCATCTGCTCTACTTTCGTCTATCATGTTGGAAGCAACATATGGAACGTAATATTTATACCCTAAAATCAAATACGTGATCTGTTCAAAAGAAAAGGTAAAATTTTGAATTTTCGATTATCGAAATTTCGAGAATCTAATGTACACAGCCCTCGAAAGTACAAAATTTGTCTTTTAATTTGAAAAGACCTCGTATGTTAATTAACTTAATGAATCATTTAGCGAATTACAATCAACATTTTAAAACAACAACAATGGGTAAAAATTCTTTAAAAATACAATTTTCAAGAACATAAACTAAAATGTACTCATGTGGCGTTCACACTGTGAAGAGACTTACACATGTCCGTCAATTAGCATTATAACCAAATGCTCCCTCAACTTTAGAAAGTTAAATACCTCGGTGTTCATCTTAATCATCGTCTTGCTGCGCAAATTCTAATAGAATCAAAATTTATCAGAAATGTAGTTAAAAGCAGCCAGACTAAACTGGCTGCCTGGCAGAAACTCTATTCCCAGCTTACATTGCCAACTTCTATTGTACAAGTCGACCCTCAAACCAATATGGTATTATGGAATTCAGTAATGGGGCAGTGCCTCAGATGGCATTGTACAAAAAATTCAAAGGTGCCAAAATAAGATTCTATCCACACATCCAGGTATACATATTGGAAACTGTAACATTCACAAAGATCTAAACTTGCTATTAAAAAAACAGAAATAGCCAAACTGTATAATACTCGTACAACCAATACAGGGTGCTTTCGAGTTAAAGTTTTTTGGTTTGGACAGGAGTACAGAGAACAGCCACTATCCAGAAATTATCTTATATTTAAAGAACTATAAAAGTGACACCTTCTTAATAAAGCTTTAAATTCATAGACAACAGCGGGTGCACCGCTACACGACTACAAATGCCGTAGGTTACATTCGTCGCCGTGTAGTCAGCTACTGAATTATGTTGAAAACGACAGCGACATCAAAACTATGAAAATATTGTAGAAATACATATTTTACTTATAAAACAATTACTTTTTCAGAAAATACTTTTATCAAATCAAAACAAATAAATATATTTGCTGAAAACCTTTTGATTGTAAATGAATTTGTATTTTTAATTTTGTAACATTTTTTATATAAACGTGTGTATGTTAATTTTACAGGTTGTAGTCAGTATCCTGCTGTCGTCTATGTGTTTAATGCTTAATCATAGGCTTCTCTAAGAATACCAAGCATTTTCGAGTTAAAGCCCAGCCATTACTTTGCCTCCTGATTTTTTTTTATTTTTTGATGATGAGGGTAAGGAAGGTCACCGGGCATAGATGGTTATTTATATTAACTATAAATTTATATTAATAATATTAATAGATGGAATTAGCTTTTCCGTGTGCATCTTGCAACTTCCATTTATTTTTCAACTAATCCCGAAATTTGCTATTATGAAATACCTAACCATGGAATTTACAAAAGTCTGTCTCGTTCGGAAACCAAACTTACATCTAACAATAGGTTGTGAATTGACTATATATGTATGTACGTAGAGAATAATATTAGTACTTCTATTATTAATAAATCAGTCAAGTGCGAGTCAAACTCACACACGCGGGGTTCCATAATATGCTCAGTCCAACTTTAAAAGTACAAGTTGTTAATTGTTTTTACGTATTATGGACCACCCTTTAATTTACCCTATGTAAATATCAAGTGTCTGCCTATAACGTTTAAAAGAGTAGACCGAATTCCTCAAATACGCGATATCTCGGCAAAAAATTTTAATTTTTATTTATTTTATTTTCGTTACTGGTTATAGAAGATATTGTAAAATATAATACACCGATTATGTTTTGAGTGTCAGCTTATTAAAAACTGTTAAAATATAAGGTCATATATGCAAAATCACTATCGAAACACCATTTCATTTTTGATTTTATTTTATGTACCTGTTATAGGGAACAAATTTATACATACTCTGTGTCTATTTAAAATTTACCCATTTGGTTTCCAAAATAAAGCTACATACGTAAATTTGTGTCACTTTCGCAACAGCCTTTAATTTTAAGTTTTTTTGCATTTTTTGTTATAACGGGAATAGTCTTACACAGTTAAAAATTAAAGTGAAATGCGTACAAATCATCAAATCGCTATTGGAAAACCCTTTAGTTTCTACTATCAGCCCAATTCTGAATAGAAATCCCCTGTGAATTTTTTCCCTATTCTATGTACGCCTTTATCGTTGAACGTTACCACGATCATTCAGGATGTTACGGGCCAATGGATTTTGATGCGTTTTAGGCTTCTTGAGATACGTTGCTGTATGTTTCGATATTACTACCTTATGACTGGATGTTCGAGTTTTGAGTGTTCACGTATGGTTTGTTTATTTGTTGAAATAGTAGGGCATGAGTCTCTACGCAGAGTGAAGATTACTTAATTTTTATCCTCCATTTTTTTAACCACAATTGCAAATAAAATATATGGTCTTGTAAGTATTGGGATGCTTTTTGCGGCTTTTATGAATGCTTAAAAAGGTAGTGCCGTCAGCAAATGTTGACGTATGTCATTGGCTGCTAGTTGGCTTATCTAATATGAGCATGTACAGCAAATACAAAATAGGTCCGAATATACTACACAGAAAAAATTATTTTTTAGATTCAAACAATTAATTTGCATAAATGGAACATTTTTTGTTTGAATATAAACAAAATTGTAAATTCAGACAATTAATTTTAAAATTAGTTTATTGAAAATATTCCCCGATATTTTCAAACAAATAATTGTGGTATTTGGTAAAAAAAAAAATTATTGACTTTAGAACAAATTTGCTTGTCTGAAGCAGACAAAAAAGTTTACTGAAAATTATAAAAAAAATTAAATAAAATATTGTCTGAATCAGACAAAAAGTTTACTGAAATTTAAAAAAAAAATCAAACAAATAATTTATCTGAAACTAATGAAAAACTTTACTGAAATAACAAACAATTTTCAAACAAATAATTTAGCTAAATCAAAAACAATTTTCGCTAATTGTGTTTAATAGTAACAGTTTTGTGACTAATTTAAATAACTACTGGGTAAAATTTGACCATATTACAAAATAAAGGCCAAGACGAATCACTTTACAGGATTGCAATGGTAAACTCATTCAATTTCGCTGTTTCTTAAAATATTAAATTCTATATATTAAAAAATGTTATCTATGTATATATGGAAATTGAAATCTTGAGCAACAGTGAAAATAATGTCCCTTTTGATTGTTACTTTGGTCAAATTTGTAGCAATATGAATATGTAGCAATATCTTTAATAAAAAATTTTTAAATTTTTACCTTTTCCTCTGCAGGTAATGGCTTTTAAATGTTTTAATATTTGGGCTTTAAATATTTTTTTATTAAAATAAATTTCCTTTTTGAAGTCTTGAAAAAATCAATAAAAAATTTTTTGTTATTTTTTCAAAGCATGACAGAAAGTGTTGCCGTTTATTGCGAATAAGTAATTATTAATAAATGGGCCAAAATAAAATTTCTTGGATAACCTTCATATAAGGTGAAGGTTATCAAATCGTCTAAGTTAACTCCTAGAAATCATTTAAACCTGAACCGATTTTTATTTGAAAGACAATGCTTATAGATTAGTTCCCTTCAAAAAAGTTCATAATTTTAAAAAATAAAGGCTGTGCATCGGGAAAATCATGTATGATTTTTACGTGTGTTTTGAACCCTAAACCAATTTCATATTTTAACAAACTAGTAATAAAATTACCTTACAGATTAATATCCTTATAGTTGATGTATCTTGGAAATTAGGTATAATTTCAGATATCCCGTTATAACCGTAAGTATAAATATTTTAAAACAGTTTCCCGATAGGTGATGCTATTTTATAGACACTTGATATTTACACAGCCTTCATATTGCTATATCCCCAATATTAAATACAACTTATAAACCTCCTTATCTTTTAATATACAGATAGGCACTTAAAAATTATATAGTATTTGTATTGCTGTGTATGCTATAATAGCAATCATTGAAATTAAATGCTTTGGGAATTCAACTATTATTTTAATAATATAATGCTAATAACCTATACTATTTTATAATAAAACAATTTCTTATTTAAAAATATAAGCATGGATTTTTAGTTTAAATCTTAATAAGTTTGTTTATTTGGCTGTTCAAAATAAGTTTGTTATTCCAACGACACTAGTGCTACGTTTTGTATAAAACCGATTTAAATAACAGTGCGAAAATATTTTTCTGTCTGTATGTAAATAACAAACTTAATTTTTGTTATTTACATACTTTTTAATTTCATAAGGTTGTATAAAAGGACGTGGTTTCCCTACTAAAATATAATAAGAAGCTATTCAAAATTTAAAGGTTTTTTAAATTGAATTTTAACAGAAGAACAACATTTCCTTATTAATAAATTTTGTTCAATCAATTTTTTTTTATTACGGCAACACTGTTAGCAGCTAATTAAAAATCAAACAAAAGTATTATTAGTTTCAAACAAAAAAGTTTTTGAAAATCAATAAACATTTAAAAAAACCATTTGTTTGGAAATATTTTGAAATAATTTTTTCTGTGTACCTTGGGATATCTAGGGAGATGTTTGAGACGAGCTTAATAAATCTTCTTCTTTAAGTATAAACTTACCACCAGTTAAGTAACTTTTTATACTTTGTCAAACGTTTGATAAACGTATATGAAAAGCGCAGAACCAGAAGTTTATTTTTACCACATTTACTAACCTGTGCGTTTGTTCAATAGTGATGTGCTGTGCTGTCTTCTAAAACCGAAGTGGTGGTATGGAATACATCCTTTATCGCTCAAAATTGGGTTCAGCTTAGTAATTAATATTTTCTTAAAAAGTTTTGTTATATTCGATAACAAAGTTATTGTTCTATATGATTCTAATTTTGTGTTATCATTTTTAGGCTTAGGTATCATAGTAATAAGAGAAACCTTTCAATGGCATGTATACATATAATAAAACAGTAACTTTTTTCCTATCTGTCTTTCTGTCTGTATTCGCTCCTTTTTATAAAGCGGGAAAGTAAAGTAAATACATAAACCAGAACTGTAAGATTCTTTGATATAGACTGCTCTCAAAGAAAACTCGAACAAAATATTGTAAGAGCGCTGAAAAAGTGACGGGCACAGCTAGTTAAAAATAAAAATAATTATTTTAACTGCTAACAGGGGAAGTTCCTTTATCATGTTGTTACTTGTTTTGTCAAAACCATAGGCCTTCTGGGGGCTTAAACTAGCAATTGCTCTCTCAAATGATAAGTGCGGACGCGATTTATTTTAGCTCGCATTAACAAAAAACAAAACATACATTGTGTGAATAATTTCAAACAAAAACAAAAAAAAAAAAAAAACAAACCTGTTTTAATACAACAACAAAGTTGTCTGTAATTTTTTTATTTCTTTCTTTCTCTTTTTTTTTTTACAACGGCATATTGAATTGCTACTTTAAAAATAAAACAAAAACAATAAGGGCTAAAGAGCCTCTTTAATTTAAGCAACAAAAATGTTGACAATGTCGAATTAAATAAAAACAAAAAAACAGTAAATAATTTGTGTGTTAATTCTAAGCAAGTTATACGTGCCCAATCTTGTTCGTCGCTTTTGCTAACCGATGACAATAATATAACTACAAACAAGTCGCCTTCTGAACACAGTGTTACCAACAGTAATATGGATAGTGCAGAAAAACCTAAGACGCAAGTGGGAATGGACAGATATATAACTGTATTGAAAAGAGTTCGAAGCCCTAAATCTTCGCAGATTGCACCAATGTCGAAAGTACTTAAAGATAAGGAGGCTAACGGAATAAGTTCCCAAAATCGTTTTGCTATTTTAGATAGCGAAACAAGTGAGCAAAAAACGGCACCGAAGTCATTTAAACCACCACCAATTTTTTTAAGGGAAAAAAATTCGAATGAATTAATAAATAAGTTAATTTCAGTTATCGGGGAAAATTCATTCTATGTAATTCCAATCAAGCGTGGTAACATTGATGAAACTAAAATTCATTTTATAGACGAAAGTAGTTATCGTAAAGCAGTAAAGGAGTTTGAAAGCTGCAATAAGAACTTTTATACCTATCAGCTGAAGAGTAGCAAAGGCCTACAGGTAGTCATCAAAGGTGTTGACTCATATGTTAATCCAGTGGAAATAAAAGCTGGCCTCCAAAAAGCAGGATTTAAGGTTAAAAGCGTTGACAATCTCAGAAATCGAGAGCGTGTCCCTCAACCTCTATTTCGCGTTGAACTGGAACCTGGGGATATTAGATTAAAAAAGAACGAAACGCATCCCATTTATAATCTAAAATATCTGTTACACCGCAGGATAAGTGTAGAGGAACCACATAAGCGGTCAGGACCCGTTCAGTGTTTAAATTGCCAAGAATACGGCCATACAAGGGCTTACTGCAAGTTGCCTCCGGTTTGCGTTGTGTGTAGAGAGCTTCATTGTTCCGCCCAATGCGACAAACCAAAGGATGACTCGAAGGTTAAAAAATGTAGCAATTGCGGTGGAAATCACACTGCTAACTACAGAGGCTGTCCAGTTTTTTCTGAGGTAAGGAAGTCAACTCAGAAATTAAATACTCCTGCTAGGCAGCCACAATACCAAGCAAATGCTCATTACCCTCAGTTAGCTCAACCCACAACCAAACATGTTTCATACGCGGATATGTTAAAATCCAATCATGTTTTAGCACACAAAGCGACACCTACAACCAATTCTACCCCAAATATGCATCCAGAAGCTAAAGAACAAACACCATCTGGTAACTATAATCGTCTCGAAGCAAGTATCGAGACATTAGTGCATTCGTTAAACAGTTTTATGAGCTCTATGAGCAGCATGATGCAAGAAATGGTTCGCATGCAATCTATGATGTTGCAGGCGGTACTTAACAAACCATGAACTGTTTAAAAATATGTTTCTGGAACGCAAACGGCTTACGCCAACACAAAAATGAACTCGAGTACTTCTTGAAGAACCAACAAATTGATGTCATGATGGTTTCAGAGTCTCATTTAACAACAAATAGCTTTTTTAAAATCAATGGCTATATATTATATGACACTAAAGACCCCCGTGGCAGAGCATGTGGTGGTTCAGCAATACTAATAAGGGCTCGAATTAAACATCATTTACTGTGTGATTTTTGTGAGGACTACCTTCAAGCAACAAACATCTGTATTGAAGAATATCATCAAAACTTTGTTATTTCTTCGATTTATTCACCTCCTAGATTTCAAATATCAGAGAGTCAATATATCAACTTTTTCAAATCACTAGGTCCCTGTTTCATAGCATCAGGCGACTACAACGCTAAACATACGTTTTGGGGATCACGCCTAATAACTCCAAAAGGTCGTGTTTTGTTTGATACAATTTCAAAAATGCGTCTGAATGTGATATCAAGTGGACAACCCACCTATTGGCCTACTGATCGACAAAAAATACCTGATGTTATTGATTTTGGCGTGACTAAAGGTATTTCGAGAGAAATGATTAAGGTTGAAGCGTCACTCGAATTATCCTCAGATCATTCACCCACTATTGTCTATATAAGGAATCAGCAAAATATCGTGTCGCCAACAACTTGCACAAGCATTAATTGGTTGAAATATAGAAAGTATCTTAGTACTCATTGTTCGGAAAACATACCGCTAAGAACACCAGAAGATGTGGACCAGTCAGATTTTTTTTGATCAAAACCTTAAATCAGCTGCCTAACATGCGACAGAAACCAGACAACCAGCTAGATACAATCAAATTTACTTTGTAGATGTCGAGCGGCTCTTGGCTGAAAAAAGAAAAATTAGAAGAGCACACAGATCTCCTCAACTCAAATCTAGACTTAAAGATTGCACGAAACGACTAAGACAGCTGCTAGAATCTCGAAGAGTAGCATCTCTGAAAAATTACTTGGAATACCTCGACGCAACTGCTCAATCAGATTATTCATTATGGCGTGCATGTAGGAACCTTAAAAGACCGGTCGTACGTAAGCCTCCCTTGCGAACTTCTTGTGGAAACTGGGCAAGGAATGATACCGAAAAAGGCAATTTGTTTGTTGGACATTTGAAGAAGGTTTTCACCCCAAATGTATGTACTGATATAGCTGAGTTGCCATCAGTAGAGACTAGTGCCGTAGTACCCCTAAGATTTGAATTTAGCGATATTGAAAGGGCAATAGCGGATTTAAACACCAAAAAAGCCCCTGGCGTTGATAAAACAAGTAACAAGATGTTAGTTGAGTTGCCCCGTATAGGTCGCAGAATTATTCTGTTTGTTTTTAATGCCATCTTACGTCTTGAGTACTTTCCCACAGACTGGAAGCTCTCTCTGATAACTATGATTCCTAAACCAGGAAAAGACCACACAAAAGTAGAATCATACAGACCTATAAGTCTTTTATCTAACGTGTCAAAGTTATTTGAGAGAATATTAATAACTAAGCTGAATCCAATACTTAGCGCGAAAGGATGCATTCCGAACCATCAATTCGGCTTCAGAAAACAACATAGTACGATCCAACAAACACACAGATTAGTAAATGTAATTAAAACGACCTTTGAAGAAAAAAAATACTGTTCTGCGCTCTTTATCGACGTTTCTCAAGCATTCGATAAGGTTTGGCACGAAGGCCTAATATTTAAGCTAAAGTTGAACTTGCCCGAAAACTTGTATAAGCTTTTAAAAGATTATTTAACGAATCGCAAGTTTTTACTAAAAGAAGGTGACTTTTTAAGCTCGCCACAGCTCATTGAAGCCGGAGTCCCCCAAGGTAGTATTTTGGGACCAATTTTATATTTACTGTACACATCGGATATGCCAATTAGCACCCTAGTCCACACATCAACTTTTGCAGATGACACAGCTTTCTTAAGTATTCATGAAAGTGCCCAAGAAGCATCACAAATTTTACAAGACCACATACTCAATTTGGAAAAATGGCTAGAAAAATGGAGAATAAAAGTGAATGAGCAAAAATGTACTCATATAACTTTCACACTGCGTAGGGACTCATGCCCTCCTATTCGCATAAATAACCAAATGATACCACAGCTTTCAGACGTTAAATACCTGGGTATACATCTTGACCGTCGCCTTACTTGGAAAAGCCACATTGACTTCAAGTTAACACAAATGAAACTAAAAGCAGTACAACTAAATTGGCTTATTGGCAGAAACTCCACCCTGAGCTTAGATTGTAAACTTCTACTGTACAAGTCGGTCCTCAAACCAATTTGGTGCTATGGGATTCAGTTATGGGGCACTGCCTCAGCTAGCAATGTAGAAAAAATTCAAAGGCGCCAAAATAAGATTTTACGTATTATTACATCTGCTCCCTGGTATATAAAAAATTCAAACATCCACAAAGACCTAAACATGCCATCAGTTAAAGCAGAAATAGCGAAACATGCAGTCACATATCTAAAGAGGCTTGAATCTCATCCAAACCCTTTGGCGCGTAACATGCTGAATGAACCTGGTCACATTCGACTAAAAAGAAGAGACACTGCTTTTCTTGGCCGTACATTAGACGGATCACCCGCAAATGATTTCAAAATCCGTGAAACAAACATTATTTTTGTCTAGCACTGGCTGGACTTAAAAAGAATATTTTATTTTAGACTTAAGATACGAGTAATTATTGTTAGTTCAAAAATATTGAAGATACAATAAATAAATTATGAAAACAAAAAAAAAAAAAAAAAAAAATTTAAAAAGGATTGCTGTTAAAAGATGTTCAGATTTATTTACTGACTCTAGAGAATTATATTTCCTGATCGGTAACCTTAGAAGTTTTGAGTGTCTTAAATATTTATATTCAAAATCTTATCAATATCGTGTAATTTGACTTTACAAAAATTATAAATTTAACCATTAGCTCTGTTTTTATTAGACAGTATATGTTCCTTGACTAAATAATGCTATGAGTTGAAATAATGCTTAATTTTTTGGCACAATTTTAACATTTACAAAAAAAAAAGAAGCCCAACAAAAAATATTTAAACCGACACAATTTGTTTGCTTATTAAGCGAGCAATACTAAAAAAGTAGATTTTTTTAAACTGCAACTAATTTAAAGCTAAAATGCAGACGACAAAAAAAAGAAGAAACTTGGCGTTAATATTGGCATTATTACTCGTATTAGCATAAGTATCATGAGTTTTAAAATGTCGACTGTGGGATTAGAAATAACAAAAATCTTTATGTTGGCAATAAGACTGCCATTCAATTGTTAAATACATACAACTTAAAACTACACACATACTTACACTATGCCATCTCCAAGTATTTTTGCACAAACGTATAAAAATGTATATATAGTGGCAAATGAATGTCAAAATAGGAAAATGTAATTTTATGCATAAAATATAAGTGGGTGAAATAGGATTAAAAATAGATTGTAAATGTAAAAAGTATGTCTTAATATGTGTTTACGGAGTGTATAAGTATATGATAATGTCTATCTGAATTGCATTAATGTAATAAATATTATATAATGACATATGTAAATCAACAAACACACACACCCACATACATATATACACACATTCGAATTATTGCACTACCAATAATGCACAACCACATTTAGTTTCAGTTAAATGTTATCGAGGAAAAATAATAGATATAAAACAATAAAGTCATTGCACCCACACAATAAATTCATAAAATATATACTCGTACTGCACACACATTCTTTTCACACACTAACAATAACTTAAAACAATAGAAGACATTCGGAATGTTGTTGCTACACTTTAAGTAGACTAAAGCATAAAGTGCTTACATTAGTAATATCTGAACATGAACACATATCTAATATCTGTATGCAACACATACAAAATTATTAAACGAGGTGTGAATGAAATGAATTTTTAAAACGCAATATATATGGAAATTGTTTAGAAATTCAACAAGATGTTAAAGGATGAGCGATATAAATACGGTTTCTTAACGTCTATTTTTGTCTTTACAAGTGGTACCCGAGAAATTTTTCCAATGGCGTTAAACGAAATCGAAAAAAACGTATTCTGATGAAGGCTTAGATTAGGCACAGGAACTTGGACTAATGCATTTGTTGAAAAGCCTTTTAAGCTTCGCTGTACCCAACTTGGTGACATTTTTGGTTTTATTTCTTCACTAACTTTTTTAATTTTGTTTTGATTTCAATTAAATTTTGACTCACTGGACAACTCTTAGAGTTCTGTAGAATTTACTAAAAATATAATAAAAATTTAAATTTTTTATAACGTTTTTTTTTTTGATGTCTTCAAATTTTCTTCAAGGTTCACCAATACCCACCCGTACAAACGCAGTTTTTACTTCTATTCATTTTTAAAATTTTTATTTCTTTTAATTATAATTTATTATTCCCAAAAAAGCGCTCTTTTACGTATTATTTTGATTATAGATAATTATTGTATGCTATTATAATACAATTATGATGATGAAGAATGGTTGCTGTTGATACATTTAGTTCGACAGACGCTGTCTTATGCACAAATGGGATTCTTGCATTTAACGCAAACTTGCCGTGTGTTCATCTTTTGTTTATGCAGGTGAAAGTATATCTTTGGCTTATTTCCTCCTAGTTTTTAACTAAGGTACACCCCATAGCTGACTTAATGGCAAATCTTCCAGTAATTTGAGGTATTTTTGACCTGGTCAATGTTAACGGTCGACATAGGTCTTCGGCAAGCCTCTAAATACAGTGTTTTCGTCACGATTGCCTAAGAGAATTTCTTCAATGTACTCCTGGTATATAATAAATGAGACAAGAGCGGATGTATTCAAAATATAAAAAAACATTACCAATGGCCTCCAAAATGTTGTTGAGTTTGTGGGAGACTGTGATAACATCTTCCCATTGTGTCCACACCACCCTCAGATTCATTATGATATAAAATTATCTGTTTTATTTTGTGGATCAGATGTAATTTGATCTTTGTGAATTGTTGACAATAGCATAACTGATTTAATTTTGGGTGGTGGAACGTAGGACACTAACGTTGCATCTATAAAAATCATCGAAAAATCAAACAAACTAGATGGAATTTCGAGACTTTCGGAGGGTTTAAACTCTTCGTGCACATATCAAATTTTTTTTTGGTTTGCATACGACGAACAACTTCTAAGTGGCCAGCTCTTTGTCTAATGTAACTTTTGTAATAAAATTGTCTATGTTGACATTTCTGCCGGAGTTTTGGTACATGCCCACCAATTTTTTTGCTGCACTCTCGCCATGATATATACAGACTAGGATTATTCAATAGGCCAGACTAGGCTATGGCCTGGGGCCCCCTTCGAGCAAGGGCCCCCAAAAAACTTGAGATAATTTTTTTTTTCAAAATTTTTTTTTCATTTTACTTTCAATTCAATTTTGTTTTATTTTTTCAAACGGGGTGATTTCACTGCCGGTGACGTCAATTTTTGGGTCAATCATGGTTCAAACATGTGCCAAAATCACTCTGGACCATTTGAGAAGTCACGTAGGTATTACGATGCAGAGACAAGAGCAAGAAGTTGCTCAGAAAACACGTTTTGTGGAAAAAAGGCAAATGAAGAGAGGTTCAAGCGCGAATGGCTGATTTATTCTCCAACAGCTGGTTGTGTCTATTATTTTGTGTGTAAAATGTTTGCTCCCAAAGACAAACAAAACAAACTTACCGGCAAAGGATTTAATGATTGGAAAAATGTTTTTCAATTACATCAACACGAGAATGGATCTCTTCACAGAGAATGTATGTTGACTTACATTCAAAGGCGACAGAACTGTGGAGATGTTGCCGACAAACTTCAACTTGACTACCAAAAAGAAAAAAAATATTGGAAGGAAGTACTCAGACGATTGATACCAGTCATCATAACCTTGGCTGAACGAGGATTACCTTTTCGAGGATCAAACGAGCAATTTAGCGTTCCAGATAATGGAAATTACATAGGTTTACTCGAACTTGTTGCGCAATTTGACCCCTTTTTGGCCGCGC
Organism: Phasia obesa; assembly: GCA_949628195.1. Lineage (NCBI taxonomy): Eukaryota > Metazoa > Arthropoda > Insecta > Diptera > Tachinidae > Phasia > Phasia obesa. The sequence continues at coordinate 78,638,301 of OX451218.1, forward strand.
GTTACTTTAGTCTTTCGCGTCAACGGTTTCCTTATAATTGTCGATACTCTCAAGATGTGTTCAAGATTAACGTGGGCTCCTGCCACGATGGATTTATCCCACGGTGCTCTTAACACCGAGTGAAATAAAGACGTAGACTAGCGCCCCCATTGTGTAGTATAACAACACTTTGCGATTGCCACCAATCGCAATTTGTGTGTATACAGTCACAATGAGTAGCAATTTATACAATATGGCAAGCCTTTCCAAGGCAAGCCTAGATCCATATTATAACCTCTTGCTTAGTGGTTTAGAGACTATCCAAACTCCGTCTGTTGAGAGTGCAACAGCACACTTGATCGACCATGCACCACATCTGCTTTAATCGATCTTAAACCACAACCACCACGTGTACCCTCGAAGGGGACCTCACCAATAACCGGTCACAGAGAGGATAGGCTCTCTGTGGGGCTACCGATTCCCGTGGTACCAGTCCTTTACGCACTGGTCGGGCCTCGAAGAGGACCCGTGATAAAACAACAGACCTTTTCTTCCAGATTTAAGCTCTAGGAACCCTAGCGTCTGGTGCCCCTATTTTCCCCGAGTGGACCGCGTCCAAGCATTTGCCATTACTGCAGTGACAATTGGAACCCCCGGGGGTAACCCTCAAGATCGAGATCAATCGTCGAAGCAAAGTTTACTTAGAGGTTTCAGAAAGATTTTCATTTTTGGCTGATTTTGATTTGGCAGAAAATGATCGCCGTGAAAAGACTACAAATTTGGTTCAATTTTACTTTGACGATTTAGAAGATTTTTACCTTGAACTCAGACAGTTTCAAACTTTTATGAAATCAAAATTTCCATCAAAGCCAAAATTCACACACTCTGAACTCTACGAAAGTTTGATTCAAGATAATCTTGCAGCTGTTTTTCCAAATGTCGAAATTGCTCTTCGCATTTTTTTAACTCTCATGATTACAAATTGTTCAACAGAGCGATTTTTTCGAAGCTAAAACGCATCAAAAACGAGCAAAGAAGTACTGTAGGTCAAGAACGACTTGACATGCTAAGTTTGATGTAGATTGAATCAGATGTTCTTCGTGAAATTGATTTTGAAGATATCATCAACGAGTTCAGCGAACGAAAGTGTAGAAAAAAAGTTTTTTAACGTCATGTTAGGCGTTGTCCAAAGTTTATTTTATAACTTAATGTCTTGTTATTAATAATCAAAAATTTTATAACAGAATAAAATGTTTTGTTTATTTTATTGTGTTTAGATCCTTGAAATGACACGATTAGGTTGTTTGAAGCTTATTAATGATAAAATTTAGGATTAATTCAACAGTTATTGGAAAAAAGGGGGCCCCATACTCTCAAGGGCCTAGGGCCTCCAATTCGTTTAATCCGGCACTGGATATATATAATCACATGCCAACCAGAAATTAATTTTTTATAAATTAGGCCATTAATTGACCCCAATGAAATTTTTAAATCATTCTGTTTTATTTAAGTATTTATCTACAGAAAATTATTTTTATAAATGACTAAAAATAGTATTGAATATAATAAAAAAGGAAAAATATGTTCTTTTTATTTCAAGTTTTTTTACAAGTTCCGGTTCCAATTTTATAATTTTATTTTATTGCCAATCAATAGAAGACATTATAAGAGTATAAAAATCGGAAAAAAACAGAATACTAGATTTTTCTTTTTTTTTTTTTGTTATTTTCAATAAAAATTTAGCAATTTTTAAGCTTTAATTAAAATAACTGCGATCTTTATAACAATTAAAAAAATATTATAAACAAACTTTATATATTAAAATTTATATATATTTTATAGAAAAAATACTAAGCTATTACATCAACTTCATTTTTAATGGTTGTTGCAAAAAATAATTTTTTTGCGATTTTTTTGGAAATAATAAAAATCTACCTAATTTGTGACTTTATCGCCGCGCCCTTGCAGCAAAACAAATTGACAATTTCAGTATTATTTTCCTTCAGCGCTTTTTCAATTGTGGTTTCTATGGTTAACAGTAAAATTCAACATATATTTTTGGGCGTTTGTTGTTTTTCCCATTAAAAACCTTTAAAAAGTAGAAAAATCAAGCCAAAATAAAAAAATGGACTTTAGACAAATTTTCTTAACTTTTTTTGACCATGCTGTTTGAAAACACAACAAATTAGCAAAAACAGGAAAAAACCAGATGCCATATTCTGTAATTCTCGTAGCTAAATCTATCGCTAAAATTCTAAAAATGCACAAACAAATTATGAGTGTTGTTGTAAGTATACTCTTAATTTGATGGTGCATTTTTATAATTTTAGCGATAAATTTAGCTACGAGAATTACAGAATATGGCACCAGAGTACCATATTTTTTTATTTCTTTCTAGAACTTAAAAGTTTTTTCAATTTTAATTTGAATAATATGACTTTTTACGTGCAATAAGAAGTCACTTTAACAAAATATTTGCAAAACCTTCTAACAATTTATTATTGATAATACTGTTAGGTACCAGAAAAACCAAATTTGGATCTTTTGCTTAAAAAATATAAATGTGTGCAGCTGTTCTTAAGATAGAGTCAAAACTAAGTTTTATTTTTATTAATTAAAGCACATAATTATCTGAATTTTGGGCCCTCTGGTGCCGTCAATAGGAGCTAAAGCTTAACAATTCTTTCAAATGGGCGCGAATTTTTAAACATGCGTTTATAGCTCTGCAGATGCCTATACAAATAGTTCAATTACTGTATGTAGGGTTTTGTAAATAGTGTCGAAAAATTCCCGTTTACAAAAGTAAAAGGTGCAGCTAAGTTTTGAGTATTAAAAAATCGGAAAAATGGTGTACCTTCACAATTTTATGTCTACTTTCTCTTGTAAATTATCCACTATTTATACTGAGATTCTACCCAAATATTTTTTATTAAAATTTATCCAGTAGATTTAATGTAACCCGAACACATACAGATAGACAGACAAAAATTAAAAAAATTTGTGTTTTGTTCTAGTAATAATATTTTAAAATTTGAGAGAATAACCCAAACTTAAGATTGACTTAAAATTTTCATCTGTCTGTAATAGTTCGATAAGTGGAATAGTGGAAAAACTATTTCATGTACAGATGAGTTGATACACTTGTGTGGTTTAAGAGAAACAGATGATTTTTTAAAATTATTTTTTTAATAAAAATTAAATTCTTTAGGGGGATACCGAAGCATGCCACCAATTTTATGAGTCACTTTTTGACAACCTTTGATTTTTAATGATTTCAAGTAGCTATTTCATGTACAGATGAGTCGATACACTTGCGTGGTTTAAGGCCGACATTGGTTTAAGAAAAACCAGCAGATGATTTTTTAAAATTAATTTTTTAATAAAAGTTAAATTCTTTAGGGGGATACCGAAGCAGGCCACCAACTTTATGAGTCACTTTTTAACAACCTACGATTTTCAATGATTCAAGTAGCTGGCTGGAAATTCCGACCGCCGTGCTTCCATTAATATCGTGCTGGGGCAGCGGCTGTAATGAGTATGAAAATCTATAATTAAAAGAATACAAAAAATAATGAAATTTAGATTTTGATAATAATTGCTAAAGACTTGCAATTAGAAGTGGATTAAACTTTATATTAAAGACTAGCTGTGCCCACACACGTTGTGTACGTCCTCACAATATTTTGTTCGATTTTGCTTGAAAAGTAATGCACACTTACTTTTTTAGTGCTTCACATATACGTATTTTCTTTATATACAGGTACCCAACCCTGGATAAAATATCCCGCTTTCAAAAATAAAAGGCGCTTTAAAGTATCTAGTACCTTTAAAATATACCGCTTTCAATTTCGCAATTTTACTTACAATAATACTTTCACTGCTTTTTCACCACTTTCTCTTGGAAATGAGATATTTTTGCGAAAAAAAGTATCCTTTATTTGAATCAAGATGATTATGAGTTGGTGCCGAATTTTAATAAAATCCATCCAGTAGTTTTTACGTCATGCGAACACAGACAGACAGGAAAAAGTTTACTGTTTTATTATAGTACTACCTGTGCCCGCCAATTCGTCAGCGTCCTTGCAATATTTTGTTCGATTTTGCTTTGAAAGCAATCCAAACCAAAGATCATTTATTTTTTTAGTGCCGCCTTAAACTATGCTGCATATCAGTTTATGTATTTACTTTATAAAAAAGCGCCATCTCTTGTATGTATGTATGTATGTATGTATGTATGTATGTATGTATGTATGTATGTATGTATGTATGTATGTAAAGTCTTATTTTTTTAATTTGCGAAATATTGAGGAAAAAAATCGAAAAAAATTCGTCACGTGTGGCACAGCTCGAGTCATCCAACATTTGAAATTATTGTGGTTAAGAGCTTTTTTCAGCGAAACTATTGCACATATTTTGCATCACGTAGAAAAGACACAGTTGAAGAATTATAAGTTTACAGTTTTATCTACCGATAAGTTATGTTGTCCGCAGTCCACGATTTTTTTGTTGACTTTAATAAAATTAAAATTTAAATTTAAAATTCTATTTATGGCCTTGGTGTTGTTCAATGGTGTCGAAGATTCAATTTGTTCGAATATTTTAGACGATGGTACATAAATTACATGGGTTTTTGAAACTACTTGAGAGGCCAAAGCAAAGTCTTTAGCAGATTGAATAACAACATGTTCGTTTTGTCTCATCATTTCCTCTCTAACCAGTCTTTTTATATTACCGCCAATTCCATCTATTACACCTTTACCGTATGAAGTAGCAAAGTATTTCCAATAAAATGGTTTTCCATACTTTTCACTTAATATTGATTTTAATTTTACCATATAACGGTTTTTGAATGCCGATTTTAAAATAACTGCTTACTTTCACTGCTTTTTCTCTACTTTCTCTTGGAAATAAAATATTTTTGCGGAAAATATTTTTAAATCAGGATGTTAAAATTTTGTCAAAATTCATCCAGTAGTTTTTACGTGATGCGAACATAAAAGAAATTCAGACAGACAGACAGAAATGGGTTACTATTTTATTATACATATGTATAGATGTATAGATAATAAAATGAACTTTAAGCGATTTGCATGTGGATGATTATGATTCCAAATTATCATTAGATGAGAAAAAATTTAAGATCATTCCAATATTTACAAATCAAACGAATTCTAAAAACTATAAGACAAGAAAAGAAATTATAATTCATACGGGGATGTATTTTCAGGCTGCACATAATAACTTGTTAACAGTTTTGCTTACAATCGTTTACTTGGAATTGTGTTATTTATCTGATTCATATATTGGCAACAAAATTAGACTCAGGATATCATATGAGATGCTTTAGTTTTCCTCAGAATTTTTTTAAATTAAATAAATTAAATGCAAGCAGGGCTCAAAATATGTATATGTACATAGCCGTGTATATAAATGTTTTTATAATTCAGAATCTGTATAGATAATATATAATGAAGCATTACTGCTAAGCCAGAAGAATCTTGTCTACTAACTTTCTAAACAACCATCGTATTAATATACCATAAATATACATACATTTATACATTTACACAATCCTTTTGTATTCAACATCTGCACATTGAAATACATTCCAACTTTTTTATGGTGTTTTTTAGTCATTTCAACTTATTTTTTTTTTTATTCCATTCTTTCAGGGTTCAGTACAAACCAAAACACAAAATACTATTTATGCTTAAATTAAAGAAGGGTATGTGGATTACAATTATTATTGTTGCATTTAAATGATGCAATGATGATGATAATGATGCTTGAGTTGGCGCCAAATGCTTGATTAACTAGCAAACCGGAAAAAGGAAACGGAAATTGTTGGCATACGCGTTTTGTAATTTAAATATTGCATTTTATAAACACATTTAAACAAATATATTCAAATGTTTATAATATTTTTTGGCTAAGGTCTTTGTAATAAAATTATATTAAGCTTAAATGATCCTGCAATTGTTAACGGATGGCTGGTAGTTATCACAAATCCTTAAATAATTTTGTAACTTAAATACTTATGAGTATTTATTGATACTTGTAGGAGTTGTTAAGCCAAATTCTTTTTGAAATGAAAATTATATTTAGGTATTAGACTATAACTGAACATACTTATTATTTAATTTATGGATTTGTAAACTAATTTTTAAATATTTTAAGAGTAATTTTCCTGTAGATATAAATATTTATTTTGGTTAAATAAAGTAAATTTGCATCTTAAAATCAATAATTTTGTTGAAAAAATCAAATAAAATCCGAAATATTTTTGTCTGAGATCTTTGGCCTCTGTTCATATATTAGTTTATTGTTTACATACAGTTTTTTTTATTTAATATCTGCATACATATATGTATATACATATATGTATATACATATATTAAAACATAAACTCATTTCCTTTCTGTCTTTCTTTCTGTGTTCGCTTCACGTAAGAACTATTGGATGAATTATGAAAAAATTTTGTGAGAGTACCTTAGTATCCTGGAATCAGGATACTAAGGTACTTTCTCCACTTTCTCTTGAAATCAGTGAAAGTACGCCGACAGATGGTGCTGTTTTAAATTAATGAAAAAATCTGATTTAAAAGCGGGATATTTTAAACACAGTTGCACAACAGACGTCGCTGAGTTAAAATAATGACATAATATGAATTACTTACTGCTAAAGACCCAATTAAATAAATTTTGTATTTGTATTGTATTTTTACTTTGTGGGATTACATTGTTATTGAAACCCGTTTTTTAGAATTTTATCCAGAGATGAGTACCTTTACATTAAGTAAATACCCAAGAGTCTTAAAATTTGGTTTGGATTATTTTCAAAGCAAAAGCGAACAAAATATTGTCTGGACGAACACAAAGTGTGTGGGCACAGCTAGTTTAAATTCTTTGATATCGAATATCACTCAAACGTCTTGTGACAGCAAGAATATCATATGTATTTCAAGCTTTACAATCAATACTGTTTTGAAACAAAAGCCGAAATATTTTTTTTGAAAGATTCTACTGCCTCGATATCAGTACCCTAAAGTAATCCAAAGCGAATAACTGCAGGGATGATAGCAATGCACTTCGTTGCGAATTCGAAATTTTTTAATCTAAAATATTTATTCCAGTCTTCTTGGACCACTGCAACAAATAAAAATTACCTCGAAAAATAATTGGCAGAAGCTTAGAATATAGCACTTCCAGCTTGTAATTAAACTTAAAAGAAAGTATGAACAAAATTATTCAAATCGACCCGGATTTCGAATAACTTTCTCGATAAAAGGGACAGCAAATTTTGTTGATCTAAAACATGTAGTTTTATTATGCCATTAAAATTGCTTTTGTTTACCTTAATATGAGTTATTAGTTAAATTTTGTTATTTATTAAATAACCACTAACAAAATATGAAATAACCACATTAATGGAAAAAATTCCACAGTGCGTAAAATTTTTGTGGCGTTAGTATTCATCTAGTATTAAATAGCGTTAGTATTCTAGGGTTAAGTGAAAATAATTAATAATAAGACTTGGAATATCTTAACATCTTACTCTTTGGTTATATAATAAGTCCTTTTATTTTATTTTGTTTTGTCTGGAAAGATATAAATCTTTTCCCATATTCTGTAAGACTTACTTCAATTAATTTGACGACATTGGAAGGCAGGCGATTAGTGTTCAATGTAGTATTCAATGTAGAAAAATATCAACTTAAATGTATCATCCAGATTTACTAGGAATTTTACACCACATCCTTTTAAGTGTTTTCAAACAAATTATGCAAATGCTGATCCATTAAGGAGATTATGTACAAATTGTAATGACTTGTACACATTTATTCTGTAAATGTTAATACTATAACAATATAATATTATTTTGTTTTTAAATAATACTCACTAATGTTGCGTTTTTTTCTTCTGGATTGTATTTATGCCTCTATAGAATATATTCACTTCTCTCAAGAGAATGTATATTTAAATGGTGAAAACTTATACTGATTTGAAACACTGTAACGACACGTTTCCGCTAGTTGCTGGGATATGCTTAATGGCGTCCAGGGTCGTGTTGTGCCAAATAAATTGAGAGACTTTGATTTAACGTTATAAATCTTCTGCCTTTATTTACTATAAATTAAATAATCGGCAGATCGCTCTATCGGCACTTCGTGCTGTGCAAACGTGTGCTGGGTACCTTTTGGCTAAGTACCATGGATTGATTGTTAGTGGATGTAGGGAATATTCAGATCAGTGGAAGCTGTGTAGGTTAATAACACTTGAACACAGTTACACGCTGCTCCGGTTTCTCCCAGTATCGGCTGTAGGCGTACTGGATATTTCAGGGCTAATAGCTCCGTGGAAAATATCCTTGCACACCTCAGTTCGTATACTTTTATATTCGCTTAGCTGGTACTATGAATTCCCAATCCTATGTAGAATTTTGGAGGATGAATCACCCGTCGCAAATCCTCTACACCAGATTGTGACTTCACAGTATTAGCTGAAGATAAGTTGGAAATATTTTAGGGCGAAGGGCTCTACGTAAAATATTACCTCTTATCTGCAGGCTGTCTGCGCACTAACTCAACTCATTACTCATAAAATTCTCCTTTATATATCCATTCGCGACCACACACATGCACACACACACAAGTATACCATCTACGGCTGTTGTATACAACAGCTGTTGGCTGTGTTTAGTATCACAGTTGTTTGCTGTGTTTAATATTACAGTTGTAGTTAGGTTACTATTTTATGTCTAGATGGCGCCGCCAGGCGATCTGCCGTTAAATACTTAACTATTTAAATACTTCTATTACTAAGTAACAAAATAAAACAAAATTTAAAATACAAAAAACAAATATTTAAATATATATAGGGTTGGTGTTGCTAAAAACGATCAGCGTGACTTTTAGCGTTACAACACAAGGATATGTCGAGTGTTGGGTGGAAATAGAAGGTAATTGTCCTCTGTGAGCTGCTGAAACCTGTCGAAACCTTCAATTTGTTCTATCTATTGGAGCATAAGCCGATCATTTGTACTAGGCAATCGAGAACAGTCAACAGTTCCATTATGACTACGCGCGGCCGTTCACATCTTTGATTAAAAAAAAAAAATTTTACGTTGCTTATCACAGGGTTTTTAACGGAAAGATGCTCTATGTAGCCGGTAATTTAAAATCATTTAATTAAAAAGAAACTTTCTTAAATAAGGGAAATTTGAAATACGAATTGGAAACTAAGTATTATGCATTTGAATATGCGACACATTTGTAATAAAGAAATCAGTCTTGCATATTTTAAAAACTCAATTTAACGTTTTTTTTTTTATAAAACTACCAGTTCTCTGATGTGATTTCCAGTTTTTTTTCTTACAAATTTGAAATGTCTAACATTTGCTTTGCTTGCATTTGTGTTTATATAATTTACGCGGTTAATTGGGAAGTTGGTTGGCTTTCGTGGCAGCTTGTTACGACCAACCATTTAAATAGACTCAACTGATTTCGTCTTGATACCATTCGACACCCAGACAATAAACATGTGGATCGTAGTGCATAATTCTAGTAAGGTCACATGGACTGGCTGCTGATAACTTAGATAGGTCATCTATTATGTTTGCTTAAAGAAATATGCATCTCAATTCTACTTTGACCTATCGCTCAATGTTACGGTAGCGCAGCTAGGAATCTTGAGATGTCCTTCCTGTTTTTATTTAACTTTACAATTTTTCAGTTTGTGCATTTTACCATCAGCTATCTGAAGGTAATTCCCGAAAATATTGTTCCTAATGGTACCAATCGGCATAGTGACAGATACATCATTTGAATACATCCTGAGCGGAGCTAACCCTGGCTAATTCTTGCGCCTGTTTAATTCCAAAAATATCTCTAAAGGCTGGTGTCCAAACTAGAGTGACATCACCGTGATGACCCAGCCTGTATAATACATCCTTACAACACATCTATATACCTTCCTAATAGCCAGAATTTCAGAATGAAAACCACTTGACCCTTTGGGTGATGATAAGAGAGTTTAACCACTTTCTTGTGAAAAGATTCCAGAGTCAACACCACAGGTCATTTAAGAATGATCTATGTAAACGCTGGTGTTACAGTGATGTCCTTTTCCATTTTAGCCTGGAAAAGCTGTAAAATTTGAATTGTAACATTAAGGAGCCGGAAGAAACCCTCAACTATGAAGACAGCCGATCTAAGATCCGGATGGAGACAATCTAGCCGCCTTCTGGCGGATATAGCCATTACATGAAGGTCTATTGAAATTAGATACAGTATAGAATTCAGAGCCTCTGAAGAACTAGTAAATACGGGCTACCAATACAAAAAGATCTTTGGACCCTGTCAACTACTTATTTCCTATTTGCAGTTGTCCAACATACTAATGATCCATGTGTTAGTATTAAACTATAAATTAATAAAAATCCGCTACTATTTTTACCCTGTGTTGCATGTTTACCTTCCACAATAGTTTAGAGTTTGGTGGATAAGTCGGCGCTACTAGATGGCATTTGCAGAATTAACTGAACAAACTAAACTGAATTTAAATGGAAAAAAGCGCAGATCAAATAGAATAGGATTTTGAAATGTGATCCACGCTGTATAGAAAAAAATTACCAAATAAATAAATAAATTATATTAGAGCCGGTTACATTTTAAGGCACGATGTTGAATATGAACCACGTAAAAAAAACGAAAATATTTTCTGCATGTAATTTGACATTTCCCAATTTCAGACTAACTCCATTTGAACCATGTTAAAGTTATTCAGGCTTATTATAAAAATGGGCGTTAAAATAAAAATGCATATCGTGCACTACGTGATTTTATCGGTCTATTTAATCGTCCAAATGTGCGTATAATTGGAAAAATATGCAAACATTTGAACAAGCCGGATCTGTAGTACATGTGAAAACAGTGGTACATGCTCATACAGCTCGTACTGCAGAAAATATTGCTGCTGTTTGCGATAGTGTGGCTGAAGAGCCGAAAACCTCAAATCGTCGTCGTGCCCAAAAATTGCATCTCAGGCACTTATTGTGAATGGTATTCGCTATCGTGAGATGATAACGAAATTTTTATGGTCCGAATCGGAAGATATGGATGTGGATATGGATATGTGGTTTCAACACGACGTTGCCACCTGCCACCTGCCACACAGCTACAAATTCAATGGCCGTGTTATCGCATGTGGTGGCGATGTCATGAATCATGTGATTTGACACCGTTGGACTTCTTTCTTTCGGATTATTTGAAAGAAAAGATGTACATACGTCGATAAGCCAAAAACAATTCAAGAGCTAAAGGATGGGATAATTCAGCACATTACCGGCATAGAACCTCAATTATTCCTCAGCGTCAATGAGAATTTTTAGCATCAGATGGATCGGCCATTTTATGGTACCGATTTTTTGTTCCATACATACATAATTGAACCATAGCAATATTATAAAAATAAAACAAATGACAATAATTTCCTAAAAAAATTTGTGTTTTAAACACCCTTAAATATGGCAGTGTCTTCTTTTTTATAGCATTATTTTACGCATCTTCCTAATGTTTTAGCTTGTTCCTCAGCCTTCAGCTTAAACTTGGCTTTTGTGTCATTTTAATGCATAATTTGAAATATGGTAATTAATTCGACATTTTTCTACAGCACAAATATTTTTTTGTCGTTACTACACCCTCAAAAATAGATAATAAGACATGACATAACTACACCCTTAACATATGCTACAATAAATTCAAACACTTTAAGGTTACAAACTACAATTTATTGTATTTCTTTTGAGCAATTTTCATTAAATAAATCTTATGTGGGCAGTGAACCACAAATGAAGAGTCCAATACAATACATACAAAATGTTATATGAGTTATATGTAACAATTTTCAGTATGATCGAATAAGTATCATGCTGTTCTGTGTGGGTTTTTGACCCATAAAAAAAGAAATCGCAATTCAAAACATATTGATTTATGGATGTGTAAATAACTTTAGTTATTGACAAGTTTTCTAGCCATAAATTTTCTTTGTTGAATAACTTGTGCGAAAAAACTTCAAATAAACTAGATAAAATCTGCATGAAAAAACAAACAAGTGCTGACTTTTGATGACATCAGATATTAAAAGAGCAATGTGTGTGTGTGTGAGTGGGTAGGGGGAAGTATTTAACAGTTTAGCTGCACATTATTCAAGTAAGGTTATTTTGATTTATTTAATAAAAAACTCAAACAGAATTGCTAAATAATTTTCTTACAGATTTACTTTTAGTTCCAATAGCCCATAGAATAAATAAATAAATTAATCTTAGCAAGCTTACGAAGAGACTACTTCAATAAAATGTTATTTAATCAATTTGGAGTAAATTTCCTCAGGCTCTTGAAATTTTCATAGAATGTGTACTACCATGGTAGTTATAACAACAATTACTACAATTTAAAGGGTGTTACGATGTAATGCAATTTTTGTGAATATGGCTTTAATTTTTCAAACCTAAAGTTATACAGAGTGTGTAACATTATGTTCTCTATAGCAAAAACATATAGAATATAAAAAATAAAGAGTTTGCGAAAGTGACAGAATTTTATTAATGTAGCCGCTGTGTCCGCAACGTCGTGGGCGTCCTGACAATATTTTGCTTTGAAGATATTCCACTCTAATTGTAAGACACTTACTTTTATAGTGCTTCAGTTATGGTTTATGTAAATACATTAGATAGAGGTACCCATCCCTAGGTAAAATTCTAAAATTTATATAATATTCTAAAAATCTATATATAAATAGGCAAGTGAAAAAAGTTAAAGTATTCGCTTGATTTTTGTTTTGTTTGATAGATTGCCAATAGGAGCAGTGCAGAATGTATACATTTTTTAGTCTAAGATAGTTAAAAACAGTTAAGAATATTAGCCAATCATAAAGCCATGGTTTCTATTTCTCTCTTAATTTGCTAAAAAATTACAACAAAAAACTCAAAATTAACTAAATTAAAAATGGCTTGGCAACTCCGTAAACACTCAGGAGGAAAAGCTTATTAATTCATTAATATATTTAATTTTGTAAACTAAGACACAAATCAAAATCGAATGAAAATATGTATGATTTAATAACTAAAATTGTATAATATGAGTATGAAAAATATGAAACATGAATGTGCACTGAAATATATACATAAGTACGTAAAACGATTACAAAAAATAAATTTGGTCGAATTTCGACCACAGGGCCAACTCTAGTTAATGCTGCGTAAAACGTGTTTAAAATATTTTAATAACAAAGTAATTCCACAAATTAAAAATACAAATGAAATACAAATTTTATTCAATTGGCTATTTGGCGGTAAGAAATTATTATTTTGTCATTATTTTAAAACAGCGCCATCTGTTGCGCAACCGTGTTTAAAATATCCCGCTTTTAAAAATCAAAAAAGTATGCAGTACCTTTAAATCCGTTAAAAAAATGTTGGCGTACTTTTTTCTCGTTAATATTGCTTGGGAAAAAAGTATCCTATATTGGAATCAGGATGCTAAAATTCATCCAAATACTTATTTTCTTTATATAAAGGTATCCAGCCTTGGATGAAATTCTAAAAATTATTGTAAACCTCTGTAAAAGGTGTTTAAAATATTTAAATAACACATTGCAAAAATACAAATTTTATTCAATTGGCGCCTAATGTTGCGCAATAGTTTTTAAAATATCCCACTTTCAAAAATAAAAAAGTGTGTTGGAAATATCCTAGTTTTAAAGCTCAAATTTCAGTACCTTTAAACAGGAAATTACATTTATTCACTGCTTTTTCTCCACTTTCTCTTGGCAATGAGACATTTTTGCGGAAAAAAGAGTATCCTATTTAGTATCAGAATGTTATGGTACCTCCTCAAAAAATTTAGCTAAAATCCATCTAGTAGTTTTTACGTGATGCGAACACAAATAAAAAGCAGACAGACAGACAGACAGACAGACGAAAATGAGTTATTTGTATAAATGTAGCCTTGTTTTTGTACCAAAGGGTGATTCGATAGTGTGATGATTTTGCTCTGATCTTATATTAGGTTGGGGAAAAAGAAATCAATTATTTTTGTGTGAAATTCATGACTTTATTTAACATGTTTAGGATTTTCCAATTCAGTTTAAATATGGACCGTTTTTTTGTATAATTTGCTTACATTCAAAGGTAGGTTTCATAATTACTCTCTCATAGAAGTCTTGGTACTTATTGGCTAGTAACTCTAGTAATCGATTTTCACAATCTTCTTTTGATCCCAACTTCTAATCATTCAGAAAGTTTTGCAATGCGAAAAAAGGTAGTAATCGCTTGGTACTAGGTCCGGACTATATGGTGGTTTCATCAAAACTTCCCAACCAAGCTCTCTGAGTTTCTGGCGAGTAAGTACAGACGTATGTGGCCTAATGTTGTTGGTTGCCAATTTTGGCTGTTGGCCAATTCAGGCATTTTCTGGTCAGTCGCTAGCTTCAAACGTTCCAGTTTTGACAGTAGAGAGCAACTTATAATAAATGATTCTCTTCCAGTCTCACCAAATACAAACTAGAACCTTCTTGGTCGTTAGTCCTGGTATAGCCACCATTTGAGCGATCGTTTGCGCACAATATTGCCGTATTTGATCCATTTATTTTTCCCAGTCACCATTCGTTTAAGAAATGGGTCGATTTCATTCTGTTTGGACAAGGTTTAACAGACGGATATCGATCCATCATGTTTTTTGTTTTAATTGGTGTGTCACCCAAACATCGAGCTTCTTTGTAAATCAAACTTTGCTGAAATGGTTTAAAACTATTTTACCTTGAGCTCCCGGGCAAGGTGCATTTTTAACATCAAAAATGCCTGAACGGAATCGACAAGACCAAAATTTCACGTAATTAGCTGTTACAGTATCGACACCATAAACACCATTCACAATTTCAGCCACCTGGCTTGCATTTTCCCGTTTATCAACAACAAAAAAACTGTATAATGTACCGAATTTTCTCTTTGTTGACTTCCATTTCTACAGGTAACGAAAACAAAATTAATAAAAATGGTTTCGCAAGTTTGAGGAATTTGGCCTTCTCATCCACGCGTTAGAGGAAGACACTTGTTATTTATACAGGGTATAAAGTACTATGTTCTGGTATAAAATTTGTACAAAAGTCTACGTGAGTCTGACTCCCACTTGACTGATTTTTTTATTTATTTATATATTTCTGAACTAGCAATATTTTGTTCGAATTTTCTTTTGAAAGTAATCCACACCAAATTTTGACCAATTTTTATTTTTATTATGCTGCAGATATGTTATATTATATATTATGTTATATTATATATATTTACTTTATAAAAATGTACTTATTATTGTAAAATACAGTTAATAGTGTTTAAAATTTCCCGTTTGCTATTGTGCCTCAATTGGCACAACAGCTGTGATGTCAGGGCAGGTCCCAACGCACAGCTGTAGCCCAGAGACAAACAAGAACTAAAAAAACATAATGCTACACAAAATCAACAAACTTAAAACCACACATGGAAACACTAAACAGGAAGAACAATATGAATATTTCTTGGGTACCCTAATCCACACAACCACTTACTTTGACAACATCACACGAAACCTTACCCTGAAACAAAAAAAATAACACAAACAGATATTTGTTCAATACATAATATAGATTACATATTTATTGATAAATTAATCTTAAAACTAAAAATTATAAAAAAATATAAATACTAGCTATCCCCGGTGCGCTTCGCTACACCCACCCACAAAAAATACAATAAACACTTGGAAGAAAAGTATGACCAACCTTTAACGCGAAAACGCACGCTACTCTCAATTCAAAAATGTTGCCATTCAATCTGTTTTTTGCTAGACTATACGTATTAACACGATAACAATTTTTTACTTTTAATGGGATGTGCCACTCCCAGTATTTTTATCCAGTCTGTATTTTACTAGACTATGCATTGGTATGAGGGTTACTTTTGCAAAGTTTCAAGTTCTCTAGGAACACTGTAATAATTGTTCACTTAATATGGGAGGAACCACGCCCTACATTCAAATTCAGTCTGTGTTTCTCTATACAATGTATCTTAATATGGGGGTTACTGATGCAAAATTCCAAGGCTCTACCTATTGCAGTTCTCTAGATACAGGATAATAACATTTTACTTTGTTTGGGCGGTGCCACGCTCACTTTCCCAATTCAGCCTATATTTCTCTAAAGTATACGTATGGTTATGTGGTTTACTTAAACCCACTTTGAAGACCATACCTATTATAGCTCTCTATATACACAATAATAATTTTTCACTTTGTATGGGAGGTAACACGCCCACTTTCCCAAGTCATTCTGTATTTTGGCAGACTTTGCGCCTTAGCACAAAGCCTACTCTTGCAAAGTTTCAAGGCGATATCTATTGCAGTTCGCTAGGAACACGATAATAATTTTTCACTTTGTATGGGCGGTACCACGCCAACTATTCCGGCTATAACTCATGAACCAATACACATATAGAGACCGTTTATACATAAAAACCTTGGTATTTACGTCACCTTTCATATATACTTCCAGAGAACATCAATTACTAACACAATGTAAGTTTTTTTTATATATATAGATAAAAAAATAATGAAAATAATAAAATAAATATAAATCATAAAAAAAACTAATAAAACTGCCTAAGTTCACAAAAACTTTCTTTTATTTAACCGTTGAAGAACAAAAAAAAAAACGGAAATGAAAATGAAAATATTTAATTAATGCCTACAAAAATGAACAGACACAAATCGCTACTCTTCGGAAAAACTAAAGCAAGTAAATTAAATCAGTAAAATTGTGCATATTTGGGATTCCGTACTTTCTCTTAGAAGCGAGATATTTTTTACAAAAAGTATCCTATATTTGAACCGATGCACTGAGGGTATCTTATAACAACATTTTATTAAAACTCATCCAATAGTTTTACGTGATGCGGTCACAGATGGTCAGATAGATACACAGATAGGCACACAATCAGATAGACAAAAATTCATAAAACCAATAGTTTTTTATTAAGTTAAACTTCTATAAACTAAAAACATTATTTTTGGAAAACCAATAAAAATATTAAATATTTCATAAAAACACTAAAAACACTTACCTTTCTTTTTCGAATTTTATTAGTTTCTTGTCAAGTATAGCGGTAAATATAGAGGGTAATAAAAATAAAACAAAACACATCTATATTTAATTAGTTTTAGAAATTTAATTAAATGCTCCCCAGTTTAATATTTTTCATGTTAATAATTTAAATATTACTTCATTAGCCGACAACACCCACCACTAATGTTTCAATATTCCAACATGTCAAAAACGCAAAATAGTTTAACAATTAATACACTTTTACATATTTACAATGCAAGTTACGTGAGCAGAGATATTACATAGTAAGTAAATGGTTAAACGATTGAACGCTTGTGTTAGTTTTAATAAAAATAGTATTACAAAAAACTTATTATTTTAACCAAGTAATTCCATCTCTGAAGGGTAGAATCATCTAGACGTATAAAAGTCTAGTGGCAGCGACAGATAGAAATGAGCTCATTTATGATGATTTTTCGCATTTCAATACTTCATAGTTTTGCATTAAAATTGAATTATAAGTGAACGTGTTTTAAATTACAGGTCAATACACCAATAATTTCCAATTACCCATACCCATGTGGAAAAGAAACTCCCACATTCATGCTTTTGTACAAGTTTAGTATAAGCTTCTCGTGTATGCATACAAATAGACTTGCTTTGTAATATTAACAAACAAGTGTTGCAAGAGTTTAATATGTAAGTATTAAAGTGTGTATATGTGTTTACATTGGCTGCACTGGCCTGGACTCACAGTGCTTTGTCCTTATATAACAGAAATATAAGGAATAGCCACAGAGTTTTTAAATGTAATGAAAATGTTCCCTACGTATACAGTATTCGTTAAAAATGAATCGATTTTAGCGCAGCCAAGCGACGACAGAATGACGTAAATCAGATTGACGTAGTCGGATGAACATTGTACGTTCGCCGTAGAAGAGTTTCTTAAAAATGCGGGATCTCCTATTAACACTCCATGCGACATTGTGCCATGATTCGCGCTATAGCCCACACAGCGCGGCAGTCACTAGTATTGGTGAAGGAAATTTGTTCTGGACACGTCATCTCTTTGAGTGGTAACATTGGCTGGCCATCACGTTCATCGTGATTTTTTTCGCTAAGGCTATTTAAAATCCAAGGTTTACGACAATCGTCCTCAAACTTTACAAACCCTAAAACAAGTAATAACACGAGAAGTTGAAGCCATTTCACCTGACATGACTCATAATGTACTGGACAACTTCAAAGAACGACTTAACTAGTGTGTCAACAGTGGAGGAAACCCCTATTCGGATAAATAACCAAATGATACCTCAGCTTTCAGACGTCAAATATCTTGGCACCTTATATGGAAACGCCACATAGAAACAAAGTTAACACAAATGAAGTTAAAAGCCGCGCAACTGAACTGGTTTATTGCCACAAATTCTACTCTCGCTTTAGAATGCAAACTTTTATAATACAAGTCAATTCTAAAACCAATTTGATGATACGATATTCAATTATGGGGCCTCAGCTAGCAATGTAGAAAAAATACAAAGTCGCCAAAATAAGATTTTACGTATTAATATATCTGCTCCTTGGTATTTAAAAAAACTCGAACATTCACAAACATCTAAACGTGCCAACAGTTCAATTAGAAATAGCGAAACATGAAGTAAAAGTTTGAAATTTATCAAAATTCGCTGGCTCGTAACTTACCAAATTAACCTGGTTACATTCGACTAAGAAGAAGGGGAATATTGCTTCTTTTGTCAGTACATCAGTTGGATGACTTGCAAATGATACAACAGTGAAACATACATTTTTTCTGTCTAGCACTGGATGGACTTGGTCTAGATTTAAGATATGAGTAATTATTGCTAGTTCAAGTATATTAAAGACTATCTGTGCTCGCCACGTCGTGGGCGTCCTGACTCGATTTAACTTTGAAAGTATTACACACCAATTGTAAGGCTCTTACTTTTACAGTGCTTCAGTTATGGTTTATGTATTTACTTTATATGAAGGTACCTATCCCTGAATAAAATTGTAAAAAAAAATTCTAAAAATTATTGTAAATAACGTTGTAATTCCACAAAGTAAAAAAAAGCAAATAGTTACATATGTTATTCAATTGGCGCCTAATATTTCGCAATAGTGCTTAAAATATCCCAGTTTTAAACCGGAAATTCCGTTTTTTCACTAAATTTTCTCCACTTTCTGTTGGAAATGAGAAATTTTGTTGGCGAAAAAAAGTATACTATATTAGACTCAGAATGCTAAGGTACCTCCTCACAAAGTTTCGTAAATATCCCACCAGTAGTGCTTACTTGATGCGAATACAAATAAAAAGCAGGCAGATAGACAGACGGAAATGAGTTACTATTTTATTATATGTATAGATACATTTAATAAAAATATGGAAAAAAATCTGTACTTTAAGGTAATAAAAATAAAAACTTCTACCTTATTTTATTTTGTCTGGCAGAAAAACCCTGTATAAGTCGGTGACCATTATTTTCATGAAAAAAATAGTGTACAGATATATGCAAAATTTATTAATAAAAACAATATTTTACTACATCTTATATTTCCCCATTGATGGCATTTTTTATCTTAAACTTTAGGATTATTCGTAAAAAATGTTTAAAATTTTGAACACTCCATTTCAAAATTGCATTTTATGATTGAGAAGGATATTAAACTTTAAACATTTGAGATTTTACCTCTTATTGAGTTCTTTTCTTTTAAGTATTGTGGAAATTATGAAAACGTAAACATTTGTGAGAAAAAATAATGTAAAAAAGGTGGACAAAGGGCATACGCTCAAAAATAGTGTACAAGGGGCTAATATAGTGTACTGTTCGCTATAACACTGAAGAAAGACTAATGTCCTTATTGCTAAAGAAGTGTACTTTAAGACAAAATTTTCATATAAAATTTTTTTTTAAGTAGACTTGAAGTAGACTTTATTTTTTTTTCATAAGGGCATAAATCTTGTTATTGCTAAATATCGTTTTTGTTTTTGTCCATGCGACAAACCACTGTGCGACTGCTGCTACAGCGGTGTACACAACATCCACCAAATTACTACAAATTTTACAATAACAACATTTTTACTATACGTTGCAAAATATGTTCATAAATGTTGTACAACCACGACTTAATGTAAAAAGAAATTTTGCTTGGAGAAGTACTGCAATCAGTTAAATCAATTTAAAATTAAATCCTTAACCTTGGCCTTATTTCTGAATTTAACACACGCATGAATAGGGCGTAAAGATCGTAATATCACAGGTAATCACAAAGTAAAGTTATTGGTAACGACAACTCAGATAGTTGCCAACAATTCTTGCAATCGTACTTATCCTATGACTTTCCAAGCTAAAAGTGCAACAAGAAGCTATGAGTAGTGGTGAAACGAGGAAAAGTTGTAAAAAATAGGCAGTTTATCTAGACTGAGGCTAGTAGTATAGTAACTGTAACTGAACAAAAACGTTAATATTATATCTGTGGCAATAAGGAAAAAGTGCTTAAGTCTGATTTTTAAGTTTTGTAGGAGAGCAATTTTAAACTTTGAAATAAATGTTTTTAAAAAATAACTTATCTTTAAAGTTTACCTATGGGGGTCAAACATATGATTTTTAAAAATATCTTATATCTACCAAAAGTACGCAGGCGTTGCAATTAATAAGTTGTAAAAGGAGTCTCTATAATTTTGGAAAATACCTTGTAGTTTCTTAAGCTTTTTTCCAAATACGATTCGGCATTGAAAAAAGATAAGCAGAAAGTTTTTTTACTATAACTTTCTGAAAAATAGTACAAAATAATTAAAACTTTGAACATGGGTACTTTGAAGTACGGAGATTTCAAAGGTGCCAGTAATATAATTTTTGCTTAAGTCGACTTAAGCACTTATTCCTTATGGCCACAGATATCTAAGATTCTACTGCGGAGTAAGGTAACAGTGTCAATGGAACCTCTCTTAGGCCATCGCCATGTTGAAGTGACAGGTCCCTTTCATAGTAAGTGTTAGAACACTTAAAGGTCTATATTACAAAAAAAAAAAAAAACTATGTGTTAGTTGTTTTCTCCCTAAAGAAGTTATCACTAGTAGGCCCATTTGGGAATGTCTTTGCATTTGCCTTGATTGCAACATATTTAAAGAATTTCTTATTCATAGCAGGACTTTTTAGTTATTTGTAATTTTCGGATTATTTATAGAAGTTTCGAAAGGACTTAGATAAATAAAAAAGTAACTAACTGACTTTCGTAATGGAAGAGATTAAAATTCTATATAAACATCTTTTAGATGATATTTATTTTAAACTTAAAATTAAAATTAAGATTTTTCATAACAAATATTTTCAATAATATTAAAACAAGTATTTGACTGCTTTCAGTCCTTAATTATTCAAACTATAATTATGTTATGTTACGCTTATAACCAACCACTTCTTTATGTATCGGGTTTGCCAATTAGATCAAATTTTTACTTTGCAAGAACAAACCCCAGTAATAATATTGAGTATTTAATAAAGAGTTGCATGAGCAAGCTCATCTAATGGGTGTACTCACGAGCAACTTGTCATACTCGAATACAAAGTAGCTTACTGGACACATGGTTACTCATACCTTACTATTAGTTAACAAACCTCATAAACATCATTAACGCAATGAGCTGACCAAATAAAAGGAACTTTATATAATATTGAGCACCTTGTTTACTCGTATTATGTTCGAAACGCTCAGTTTGTTTTGTTTAGTAAATGTGTAGAACTTCTGGATAAGGCTTAGTGCATTTTTTGTTTTTGTATTTTTTAAGAAATGAAAACCTTAAAATAAACGTAAGTAATGTTGTTAATAAAAAATTCTGTTTTTTTTTTTTGTACACTCGAACTGTGTTCGTGTTTCATTAAAAACATAAAACTGCTTGAACTCGCCCAAGTTCATTGTTGTCATGTTCAACATACTCATAATTATTCGAACTTTCTGATGGAAACTCTGCAAGCTCAGCGCATTTAGCTTACTTATCTCCGCTGTTTATTATTTTCCACTCATCGTTACGTGTTATTTGTGCGCAATGAACAGATATGAATTGAATGAATTATTATAATGAGCGTCTTATGAGCTGGCCACATAAACATGCGGTTGCCGTTCTTTTTTAAACAAATATTTCTTTTTTCAACATAAATTTCACTAAATAAATCAAATTTATCGTCAATATAGGAAAATCTGAAAATGTTGATTTTTAGCCCTGTATATTCCGTATACAAAGATGGTAAAATGTTCGCAAATTGATGGTATATGTAAGATGTGGAGCCAGTGTAAAAGTGCTATAAGTCATGCATATTTATTTCAATGGATTTTTTTTTACGTGTCGGATGTTAAAAACAATATACCGCAAGTGTACGATGTCCTCAACACCATCATCGATTACACTATATTGAAAATTGGAACACTTAAAAATAAGCCACGTGGCTAACGCCGCACTGTGGTCAATATTTTGAGATAGCGGCCAAAACTCCTTTTGGTTTTTGTTCTCCGATTTTAAAGTTATTAGACTCATATGAAAGTAGATAGTAGTAAACCTCGGGAGCCAAAAAATTGGAACTCTATTTGAACTATTTCACTGAGAACAGGGTGGTCCAAAATGGGCTTTTTCAGAATTTAGTAAATTTATGATATTTTTAGTTAATTTTTAAAGTTTAAATGATCATAACTTTTTTGTTTTTCAAGATTTTTGGACGAAACAAATTTTGTGTTGTAACTTAACTTATTTCCTATTACTGATACAAAAATTAAAGCTCTGCTGTTTTCAGAACAATTTAAATATTTTTTTTTAAAAAGGTCAAATTTCTCGGAAATTTCCTACTTCATAGAGCACAACTCCTGTGAGTCAAGCTGAGTCAAAACACAAATTTACTATTTTGTAGTCCTAACTCTCCCCTACATTCCTATATATACATGTCCATGCATCGGGACTGCACTTTTTGAGCTACAGCAATTTTTCTGACCCAAGGTAAGATATTCGGTACAAATGCACGTCATATTTTTTGAGAAGTTATTTGTATGTGAAAGTGGCTATTATGCATATATTTTGATGAAATTTTGTACAAGAGTTCTTATTGACCCAAAAAATAATTCTGTTGAAATAAGGAGAAGTTGGCCCATATTTGGACCGAGTCCACATAGAAGGGTGTATCAAAATTTTGACAAAAATGACAATAGAACTCTCAAATTATGTGGTATCTGGCAATTTATTTGGAAAAGGTAAAAAATGATTTTATTGCCATCTAATATTACCTAACTTAAATACCTGAAAATTGCAAATAAATTTAAAACCAATGGAAATAACTGGTAAAACCAAGTACCTGTTATATTATGTTTCAAAGAGGTAAAAAGATCATGTTGAAACTTCGAGCAATAGTATATTAATCCATGCATTCATTTTTTTCTTCATTATTGTTTAAACAATGGCTAAATTCAGTTATAGTGTTCTATCTGATATATATTTTGAACGGAAAGATGAAAACGACATTATTTTACATATAATGAATAATCCATTCTTCAAAATATGCGACAAACAAGAAATTAAAATTCATAACTTAAAAATAAAAAACTTTTTAAATACTTTAAGAAAACGGTACAATCAATGTTCCAGAAACAAGAAATTGTTTTACTCACGCAACCAAGAATGGCTAAGAAATAAACTTATTTTTAAAAAGCCATCAGTAACTACCACGGAAACTGGAAAAGGTGGTCGACCAGCAAAGCCAATTGATAATTGTAGTGAAAGATCACGAAGACGCAAGCTTAAACATATCAATGAAGAAGTTTCTTGTAGCATCATAAAGGATTCATTTCTGCATCAAATTCAACTATCGAAAACTAAAAAGAGTAAAATTGCTATCTTTAAAAAAATAGTGGAAGCAAGCCCCAGACGCACAAAAAGGATTTTAGAAAGTATGCCGACACCAACTGAAGAAAATAAATTTACTCCAGAAGAAGCATTTGCACTATTTTTGGATTTGAAAATGACTAAAAACTAATATACAGAATTGCGGAAGGGAACCAATGAAAAAAATTGTGGAATTTTTCCATCATATAGAGATATAGTTTCTGCCAAAAAAGATTGCTTACCTTCACCAACTGCTATTAGTGTAACTTCAAGTTCAGCAGAAATAAAATTGCAGGATCTTCTTGAACACACTGCAGAACGATTACTAAAGACATTTGATGCTGATTATTTAAAGAAGTTTAAAAATTGCAGCATGACTTTAATTTCTAAATGGGGATGTGATGGGTCCTCTGGCCAGAAACAATACAAACAATGTAATGCGGAAAATTCATCAGATGCCAATTTATTCATGATTTCTTTCGTTCCATTACGTTTAACAAAAACTTATATTGGTTCAGAGCCATCAACTAGTAGAGCTGCAGAGATAGATGTATGGAAGAATGAAATTCCCTCGTCAACAAAATTTTGTAGACCAATAAAGTTTGCTTACAAAAAAGAAACTAAAGATGTCATAACTGAAGAAGTTAGCAAAATAACAGATGAAATTAAAGATATTTGAATTTGAAATTGATTGATTGATATTTGAATTTAATGACCAATGCATCGAAGTTAACTTTAAAATGTCACTTACAATGATCGATGGAAAAGTTGCACAAGCTTTAACCGAAACAAAGTCTTCGTCAAGCTGCACCAAATGCCAAAAAACATCAAGTCAATTGAGCCAACCACCAACACAAGACGATAGTTTTAATGAAGCATATGAATTTGGAATGTCACCTCTTCATGCTAGAATTCGTTTTATGGAGCATATTTTTAAATTGGGATACGATTTGGAATTTGGCCCGTTACGCCTAGTACTCTGTTCGAATTTGTGAAAAATGTTGAGCAACATTCATTATTTCAGAAGGAAAATTTGACATTTAAAATGTGGTGTCTATCTCGCGATTCGACAAAATTTTACGATTTTATTGTTTTTAAGTATACCACATTGTTTTAGAAATGTTAACAAAAGCCAAGCGATCAGCTGTTTGAAAAATTCCACACGAAATAATGCCTCTTTGCTTTATTTCACAGCTTTGATAAAATGTTGCCAGAAACATTTCAATGTTTTTCCACAGTAAAAACAGAGTACTATTTCTGCAACATTTTTTCATGACTTTTCAATAGAAATTTTTTATGTATGTAATTTGACAGCCTTCCG
This sequence comes from Phasia obesa, assembly GCA_949628195.1. Lineage (NCBI taxonomy): Eukaryota > Metazoa > Arthropoda > Insecta > Diptera > Tachinidae > Phasia > Phasia obesa. The sequence goes on from OX451218.1 coordinate 78,663,613, forward strand.
CATGAAAAACTGAACAGAGTACCAGGCTTTAGGCGAAACAGTGAGAAACAACAAAGAAAATTTGGAAAAAAGAAAGCAAAAAAAAGATATTCAAGAAAAATACCGTGAGATAGGCCTTATAATTGACCAGCCAAAGCAAGGAGAAGGGAATTCTAATGATGGAAACACAGCAAGGAGATTTTTTTCCGATCCAGAAACTGCAGCTTCTATAACTGGAGTAGATTATGATTTAATACGACGATTCCAAATCATATTAGAAGTTATAGCATGTAGCAAAAAAATAGATGCAAAAAAATTTGGTCAGTATGCTAATGAGACAGCAACCCTTTATAACCAAAAATATTCTTGGAGACATATGCCAACCACAGTTCACAAAATTTTGTTCCATGGGGAACAAATAATTCAGCACGATATGCTTCCAATTGGAGATCTCTCAGAAGATGCGCAAGAAAAAAGGAACAAAGACTACAGATTCTTTCGCGAGCACAATACAAGAAAAATTTCCAGATATTGTACTAATGAAGATCTTATTAATATTTTGTTGTGCACATCAGACCCATATATGTCCAGTATTCGACAAAAATGGAAATCAACCTCATTAGAGTTAGATGAAGAAGGTAAACAACTACTGCAAAATGAAAATCAAAGCTATTTGGAAGAAATTTTTACTAATATTGTTTAATTAATACTAGTTAAAAGATTATAATTTGTTTCTAATTTTAGTATAAATTTTTATTAATACATTTAAATAAAATATATGTGCACTTTAAATCAATAGTAAAAGTTAACTTAAAATTTTATCGATGTTGTGTTCTGAAAAAATATATACAACTGGTATTGATATAGTTGGGAATTTTAATGTTATTTTTCAGTTTAATCCTCACAAGAATTAGCTTTCTTCCAAAAAAAAAAAAACAACCTTTGGCCCCTGTGATTATTGAGACTAAATAAATGTCAGGGGCCAAATGTTGGCATTTTCTGACCAAAATTAAGTTTAGGAATAATAAATAAATATTGGTTGTAAAATACGAATGAAGAAAATAAGAAATTATAAAAAAAATACCTATTTAAAATGTCAAAATATTCAACTTTGCATTTTTAACTCCACAGTACTTACGTTCCTATTAGTCGATTTTTACGTTTGAACACGCAAATTGAAGCTTAAAGTCCCTCCTATTGAACAAAACAAATTGCGTAAAAAAATACCAATCCGGTCAAAAGTTATAGAGTTTTGACCGCTATCTCGCGAAATTGACCACTGTGCGCCGCAAAGAACTTTTGGATATTTATTACAGTATGGAAAAATTAGTTTTTTTATACCCTTTGACCTACGACCCACCACAATCGTAAAACCCTTTATATACTTATATTGTTGTTTTTGTAATTACAACTCCATACCGTTTATATATACAAGTAGCAGAAGTATTTGTTGTTACACACCAAAGTCAATTAATTAGTTAACGTAATCAAAATTAATGACTAATAGAACACTTTTACATGGCAGCAGCGGTATTGGTTTCCGTGGTGTGTCTAGTTGTACATGTTCAACGATATAACAGTGGTAGCGGTTTGTAAGCATAGTTGTTTAGTTGTTGTAGTTTGTAGTGTTAGTGCACTAAAGTTAACAATAGACGAGTCAGCGTCTCATTTACGAGTTTCTTATATTAATTTCCGAGAATATGAAATGAACAAGGGAAGAGTAGTTTTTTACCTGAAACCTTTTAACATTTCCACATTTTCCATAAATACTGGACAAGTTAATTGAGTTACTTTTGCTCGTTGTTATTTGATGGTTTATTAAACAGCAATGTTTTTTTTTTTTTTTTGTTTTTTTTGTGGTACAATGGTAGATGGTGGGTGCATGTTTATTTATTATTAACAACAACTTTGCTTGTTAAAAATAGTTTTTTTCTATTATTTCCTATTAAACTTTCTATGAATTTTTTTTATGTAATTGCAAGTTATTACATGTTGGATTTTATTATCGATTTGTTTGGAGTTCAGTTTAATTTAATAATTGTTATTCAATTTACTAGAGAAATATAATTTGTAGTAAAATTGCAACACAATTAAAATAAAGTTAAATGTCCAACATCGGATAATAAACTTTAGATATTGCTATTTAATTTTGTTCTATTATCCACTTTAAGAAAATTGACTTGAAATTTATTGATTTATTTAGTATTATTATGTCATAGTAGTTTTTCAACAACGAAAATGCTTTTTAGTTAAACAATTTGATTAGTAATTAAATCTTCTAATTCATCTACATGTTCGATTTCGAATGTTAGCAAATATATCTGTGGCAATAAGGAATAAGTGCTTAAGTCGACTTAAGCCATATTTAAGTTACTGGCACCTAGTTAATTTCCGTACTTTAGAGTACCCATGTGCAAAGCTTTAATTATTTTGTACCATTTTTCAGGATGACTTTCTGTTTGTCTTTTTTCAATGTCTAATCGCATTTGGAAAAAAGCTTAAGAAACTACAAGCAATTTTTACAATTCATAAAAACTTCTTTTATAACATTTTAATTGCAATGCCTGCGTATTTTTGGTAGATATAAGATGTTTTTCTAAAACATACGTTTGATATGTAAAGTTTAAAGATAACTTTTTTTAATTAATTTTAAATTTTAAAACTGCTCTCCTACAAAACTTGAAAATCAGACAAGCACATTTTCCTTATTGCCAAAGATATAATGCTATAATTATATCCTCTTGATCATTTCCTTACAGTTTTCCTCATTCTCTGTTATTAGCAGATCTCCAATAAGTCAAAGTCAGGTCCAATATTATGGACCTTTGGACCAAGAAATTTAATTTCTGGAATTTGATTCAGCAGTTAAGTTGAATGATGGAACTACCTTTAGGCAGGCTCTAATGGTGTTCAAAGGGCCTCTTGACAGGAAGGCCAGTAAGATGTTCAGACATAACAAAAGTATCTTAAGTTCCATAATTGCGTTAGTGGCTGGTCATAGTAACTTCAAGTATATTCTAGCCAAGATAAAATGTCGAAGTAGATGATACTTGCAAACTGTATCTGGAAGAAGCTGATATGACAGCACTTAATGTTTATGAATGACAGGACCACGGGCAGTTGTGTTTAAATGATTGAAATTGAGTCCGAAACTCCCACACCAATAAACTAGTGCACTAGCAAACATTCTTTAGAGAAAATCGAATAGCTTTAGATTTTAAATATAATAAATAAATTAATATATAATTATTTTATATTTAAATACAAACAGTATAGTAAAAGAGCAAAATGGATTTATTTTATTATTTTTAATGCTTGTTAATCGTTCAGGTCACGTGTTTTGATTAAAACCCGTCTGGTAACGTTAGTTATACAATCGGATTTAAGTAAATGATTTGATGTCGTGAAAAGGTCCTCTTTAAACAAGAGAATCTTCAGGTTATCTGTAGAATATTTTGTGCGCTGTAGACTGAGCTCAAAGATTGTTCTCCTCAATTTCAGTTGTTGGGGTTGGTTCGGCAGCATGGATATAATTAATTTGATATATTCTCTATTGTAGCTTCTAGAATCCTTCATTACAGTTTTTCTTTGATAAAGGCGAAAATGCAAGCCAGGCGGCTGAAATTGGGAATGGTGTCGAAACTGTCAGATAAACTGAGCAAAATCGAGAATCAAAAACGACAATATTGTGCCAAAACGATCGTGGTCAAAGCACAGTGAAGCAGTTCAAACAGTGGCCATGGGTATCCACCATGGCCATGAGCATCCACCATATAGTCCGGACCTGGGACCAAGTGATAACCATCTTCTTTCGCATAATCGCATACAATACATTGCTACTTCTAAAAATGTGGTAATCCATGCTTCTAAAAATGTGGTAATCCATACATAATTCTTATATCGTATGCACTTACGACACGAACCCAAGGGAATAAATTATTTATCGTTCCAAAAATGATATTGTATGTTTAGTTATTCTTAGTTTGCCCGAAGGAAATTTTTAAGAACTTTTAGGAATCTTGAAATTTGCAATCAATCAATAATTTTTTATTTTTTTTTTTAAGTTTTATATGATTAAAATTTCATTTAAAAATATTAATAAATAAACAAGAAATTAATAAAATCTTTTTGTTATTTAAAATTGTATACGTTTTTCAAGAGAGGACAACAATTGCCGTACATTGATATATAAACTATCTTATATTTAACTAGATGTGCCCGCCACATCGTGGGGGCATTTTGCTCGATTTTGCTTTGAAAGTATTCCACACCAATTGTAAGACTCTTACTTGTATAGACCTTCAGTTATGGTTGATGTATTTCTTTTATATAAAGGTATCCATCCCTGGATATAATTCTAAAATTTATAAAAAAATTCTAAAAGTTATTGTAAAGCTCTGTAAAAGGTGTTTAAAATATTTTAATACCAATGTAATTCCACAAAGTAAAAATACAAATCAAATACAAATTTTAATAGTTTTTAAAATAAACCACTTTCAAAAACAAAAAGGTGTGTGGAAAATACCAGAGAGTTGAAATTATCCCAGTTTTAAACCGAAAATGTCAGTACCTTCAAACAGGAAATAACGTTTTTCACTGCTTTTTCTCCACTTTCTCTTGGAAATGAAATATTTTTTCAGAAAATAAGTATCCTTAATTGGAACCAGGATACTAAGGTACCTCCTCACAAAATTTTGTTAAAATTCATCCAGTAGTTTTTACGTGATGCGTAACAACAATGAAAAACAGACAGACGGAAATGAGTTACTATTTTATTTTTTTTTAATTGTTTATTTATTGACAATATTTATACTTATAAACTATTATAAACACTAGTTAACAATAACAAATTTCTATATACAATGGCCCATAATCAAGCACTCAAGTATTATTTATATAATAATAATTTGGTTTTTACAAATTTGTTTATAATTTTTTATTTTATTTTCAATAAATAAATATATATATCACCAGCTTTTTGCAATGAAAATTAGTTTAAAAACATCGCTTATATATTAATGAGTGGGTAAAGAAAGGCTAGTGTCAAGGGTTAAAAAAAGGAAATTATGAGGTTATTCAGAAAACCACCAAAACCTTTTGGTATTAGATTTTTGTGTAAATCTTAAATCTCTGATTGATATGCTAGTGCTATACCTCATATTTAAATTTTCTGAATTACAGTTTACTGCTTTTATATTGGCACGTCTGTAGTCATGGTAAAAGACCGGTATGCCATTTTCGTTTTGAATTATTTTTTTGTTATCAAGGTAGACAAAAGCCTCAGGTGGAACAAATCCCTTTTTCAAGGAATCCATTATATATTCGTTATTTGTGTAATAAGGGGCCATTATAGAATTATTTTCTATACATTGGCTACACCTTAGTATATTATTCCTGATAAGGTTTATTATAAAATTATCAATTCTAATTATATTAGCATTATTATACAATGTCTTATTAGATATGTATTTTAGATATTCACTTTGTGGATTTCTATATAATGATGTACATGCTCTTAAACATTTTTTTTCAAAAACTCTTATCTTTTCCATGTATAAAGGCGATATGTTGAACCAAATTGGGCAACCATATTTTATTATAGGTCTAATAAGGGATTGATACATTATAATTTTAATATTAGGTTTAATGTATTTCGAATGAAATAATGGTCTATATAAAAAGAAAGCTTTTCTTGCTTTTATGAGTATTTCCTTGACATGGTGGTTAAAATATAAAAATCTGTCCAAGTATATATCTAAATATTTTACTACATCCTTATTTGGAATGCTACAATTTGATAAATTTGATTTAATTCCAAACTGTTTCCAGTTTTTTCTTATGTTTGAGTTACATTTACCAACTGGTGGTCTAAAAAGAATGGTTTCGCATTTTTGTGCGTTGATTTTCATGATCCAATTAATTCTATATTGTTCAACTAAGTTGTAGATGTTTTGAAGATTGTGATTTATTGCTTCTATTTTGTCCACAGAATGATATATAATAATATCATCCGCAAATGATATGATATTATCGACTTTGTTTAACAGATCTAGAATGTATATATTGAAAAGAATAGGAGAATTAACGGTTCCTTGTTGTAATCCATTAACAATCTTGAAAGATTTTGTGCTTTTTGAATTTTGATAACAAACCATGAAGTCTTTATTGCTTATCATATTGTACATATATTAAAATAATTTGATGTATTGGGAATTTGTATTGAAACAATTTAAATATTAAGCCTGGAATCCATACACTGTCAAAGGCTTTTTCCATGTCGATAAGGCATGTGCCTGTACAACTTTTTTTATGCCAGTTCCAAATAATATCGGAAGTAAGTTTATGTATAGCATTCACTGTCGAATGTTTGAATTTAAAACCGAATTGTTTTTCACTTTTTATCTTTTCATCATTACAGAATTTGTTAATATTATTATTGATGCATACTTCAAAAATTTTGCTGATATTAGGTAACAAACTTATAGGTCGAAGATTTTTAGGATTATTCGGTTCTTTGTCTTTTTTTGGTAATATTACAACCTTAGCTGTTTTCCAATCATTTGGAAAATATAAATTATTGAGCATATTATTGAATAATTTGCAATAATCGTCGATCATTATTTGTGGAATTTTTTTAAGTAATATATTTGGTATATTATTGTCAACTCCTGACGATAGCTTATTTTTCAAACTAGCAAAAATGTATGATATATATTTTTTAGTTATGAAAAAATTTCGGGATTGTGTTTCCTCTAATTTGTCTGATAATTTTGTATCACTAAAATTAGTCAGAGTGGTTTTATTACTCTCGAAAATCATTTGGTTTCTAAAAACCTATTGAAAGTTTCGCTAACTTGGGTGTGCACAATGTTCTGTTGATCAATCTGTTTATGAGCATGAATGGACTACAAAAACGCACCTATTGTATCTAACATGTAAACCTTATCATCTATTATATAGTTATCAAAACCATCCATTTCTAAACTTAGCGGGTTAATTCCAGCATTGGTTAAAAGAAATTCAGAGCTTTTTGGAATTTTTATTTCCTGAAGATTTAGTGGCGTGAATTTTTTAAAATTCTTTTTTATCTGTCCAAACATATTTTTGGAATCTTTAGGATCCATATCTGTAAGTTTTTCGCGAATGCGATTGTTAATGATTATGGTAAAGTTTTCAGTTATGATTTTTTTTATCATTTTTAATTTAGCTTTTGCTATATTCAAACTTGCCTCAGAAAGGGTGTATTCTAGCCTGTTGTGTCTTTTTATGATAGTAAGGATTTTGCTTTTTTCTTTATATAACATTTTTATAGTTGAGTTGGTTATTTTTGTGAAGTTATCTTTTGTACTTTTGTATTTTGGAACTGTTTCCTCTATTGATTTTGTTATTATTTTGCTGAGTCTGTCCAAATGATGGTCTATTTCAGCGTTCGTAAGGTTCCGATTGTTAGGAATATGTTCGTCTAGAATGATTTTTCGTGTTAGATTCTTTTGAAAATTGTTCCAGTTGGTAATTTTATAATTGTATTTAGATTCAGCATTATCTTTTAAAAACGTAAAATTTTGTTGTTCATTGTTCTCACAGAGGCGATTATTTTATGTATAGATGAGATCAGACAAGCTGCTTAGAGATGCACTTTTTTTGACAAACATTCCACTGTTCATTGGTACAAATAATAAGTTAAACTTAAAATAAATCACTAGAACTAGAATAATAATTTACTTTATTTTCATTTTACTTATTTCAGTATTATGTTAAAAAATCTAAAAAGCTACTGAAAAATCCCATGTTTAATCCAATTATATTGTTTTCTTTAAAAGCTGATTGCAATTATTTATTAAACATATTGAAGAATGAAAATAAAAAGTTGAAAAATTTAATTAACTTTCTCAACAATTACTTGAAATATACTGCAACATAACTTATTCTCCGTTTATTTGTTTTTAGTTTTTTGTTTGTTTGTTTGTTTGTTGTCGAAAACGTATCAATAGACTAATTTAATTCAAGTGTTTCTTTCCACTACACTGGAAAAATTAAAAAATACACAAATTTAGGAAATTAGTTCATACAAAATATATAAACAACACATTTCATTGGGTTGGCAAAAAAGTCATTTCCGTAGTTTTAGTTGTAAAAATGTAAGCTTGACCAATAAAACTTTGACAGTGTGTTGGAAATATTCCGCAAGTAAGATTTTGGTAACAGACTGGTTGCTTTTTTAAAGCTTATCCAATTAAAGTCGCAGCATAAAAAGGAAGAGAATAAATTTGGACAATTGTAGGCAGAATTGTCCAAATTTATTCTATTATTTATTACACTACTTATTACAAGTTGTGCAAATTTAGCTAGAAAAATTGCAAATAAATATTGACCGAGAAATAATTTGAAGTCTATTACGACACAGTGATGTTATTTCCTAAATGCTTAAGTTGACCAAAAAGCATAAATATTTAAAATTGAAAAAAGAGGTACTATATACTTTAATGCATCTTTTGTTTTTGAACACGCATATTTTAAACACGACAGATGGCTCTTTTTTAAAATAATGACAAAATGTGAATTACTTACTGCCAAATAGCCAATTGAATAAAATTTGTATTTAATTTGTATTTTTACTTTGTGGAATTACTTTGTTATTAAAATATTTTAAACAACTTAAATTTTAGAATTTTATCCAGGCATGGGTACCTTTATAGTTAGTACTGTTCAGCTCCTTAGTACACTTTAGCTCATTAGTTCAGTCTGCTTCTTTGTTCAGTTCAGGTCATAAGTTCAGTTTACTTTATTACTTTACTCAGATCCTTAGTTTACTTCAACTCCTTAGTTCTGTTCAGCTCATTAGTTCAGTCCACTTACTAACACAGTGCAACACGAAAAAAATAACCATATACGGACACCACTACGTGATAAAAGACCAAAAAAAAAAGACGCCTGTCTCCCAGTTTTGCCCAAAGTCCTCCAGGTTTTTTTTATGGGCCCTCAAATATGTGGGGCCTCGATGTCATTTTTGCAAAAAATGATCATTTACTCAAGCTCATATTTTGCAAACCGTTTGAAATTTTGATATACTCTCTGAGGCAAAATTGTAGCTCTTGTCATAAAGAACAAAAATTGTTATATATATAAAATATAAAATCAAAAAAACTTCATCTTCAAGGTCAAAATCGCAAAAAACTTTAAAAAATTCAATTTTTTTACCTTTTTCCCCTGTTCAGGTCCATAGGTAGCAAACCGTTCAAAATTCAAGTAAACAACCAACAAAAAAAATGAACCTAAGATCTCAATAAACCACTTTCTAGAACATATGAACTTCCTAGGAATGATTCTTAATACCGTTTAGGTAGCCGCAAAAATGAAAAATTTCCCGAAAATTTTTAAATTCATTTCGGCTACCTGAGCGCTACCTAAACGGTGTTAAGAATCATTCCTAGGAAGTTCATATGTTAACTTTTATGACAAGAGCTACAACTTTGCCTCAGAGAGTATATCAAAATTTCAAACGGTTTGCAAAATATGAGCTTGAGTAAATGATCATTTTTTTGCAAAAATGACATCGAGGCCCCACATCTTTGAAGGCCCATAAAACAAAACCTGGAGGACTTTGGGCAAAACTGGGAGACAAAGGTGTTTTTTTTTGGTCTGTTAGGACATAGTGGTGTCCGTATATGGTTATTTTGCTTTGACTTAAAATATTACACAGTGTGTAATACTACACTGAGGTCATATAAGATTCTTAGTTCAGTTTAGTTTCTTAGTATAGTTCAGCTCATTAGTTTACTTCAGATAACTAGTTCAGTCAGCTTTTTAGTTCAGTTCGACTTATACGTAACTTACACCATGAAATCGTTTCATGAAATTTCTTCAATTCTCTTTTGAACTTTCTTGTTTTTCCTTGCTTCTCTACACCTCTTGCCATCACAAAACCGGTTTCATGCAACTGATTTCATGAAAAATGTCATCGTGTAATTTAGCTATTATTAGTTCAGCTCATTAGTTCATTTTAGTTAATTAGTTTATATACCTTTTTAGTTGATGTATAAATGGAGTTTGACAGTAAGAGTAGCCGTAGAATTGTGTTGTTGTAGGATCCCGATTATTTATTAGATATTTCTGTTTTTATTTTTAATTTATAATATTCTGGCTTTCCTACAATAGCGATTTATTAAAAAAAAGCCACAATTTAGGCCTAGTTAGCCAACCGGTACTTTAACGGAACGGAACACATGGAAATTGTTGTTTTCTGAGACTGTTGTTTTGACTCGTTAAAATGTAAGCCAATCTATTTTTAATAGATTGCATTACATCACTGACGAAAACATTTAAAAAATACAAGGAAGAGCGAAAAGAGAGCAAGAGAATCTCAAACGACGACAATATTCATGTGTTAAATTCCGTTAGGTTACGGTCGGCTTACTATAGGCCCTTATAATTAAAAAAGACAGGAAGAAAAACCGAACACACACCAAAATTGAGTTGTCTAGAAAATATTTTTATAGTTTTTGCTCCTGTTGTTATTTTTTATATTATTGTTCATTTTAATTGGTTAACCATGATTTCTTTCTAAAGTAGAGTAAGCAATGATATGTTTTATTGATATTTTTGTTCAGATTTCCAAAAAAAAAAAAACTTATTAAAAACAGAAAATTAACGAGAATTTAAAATGCCTGTGTTCAATAACAAGACTAATTGTTTACAATATTTTAAGTCGTAATAAAAATAAAACTAGGCTTGCATTAGAAATTTCAACTGGCCAATAGCTAAAGTCAGAATTTTGTTGAAGCGATAAATAGTTTTTTGTTATTATAAGGAAGCTAAAAACAGCCTTAACTATCACGTACTTTAAGGACGAGTATTAGTAATGAGCATTATCCTCGTTATTATACGAAAACCTACATATCGCTCTCACAAGTTATTATAATGGGGCTTAATGTGTTACATAATTTTTATCAAAGTAGGTACCTGCACTTAATTGTAAATAAAATCAACATTTGTGCATCGTTTTTTATCATTTATGGCTTATTTTATTCCTAGTAGACCTAGCTTTCCAAATAAGGACAAAAATGTAAAACGTTTGCCGATTTAAGTTTTCTACTAGTTTTTGAAGACAACAAAAATAATTTTTTCATTAAAAATATTTTTTTTCGTCACCAATTTCTGAATAACTCCGAAACAATTAAAGAGGAAAAAAAAATTATGCTACGGTTGACTGAAAGGTAATTCTATCCCTCATCTTTAGGTGTTTCAATTATTAAAACCGAACAATCCGTTAAAGAGTTATTTAGAAACAAGTTAGCGTGATCGCCTTGTTTAGGAGAAAATATAAGCCATGCCCATAAAAAATGTGTACGCGATACGCGGAACCTGATAGCGTATTTGAATTTAACTAGTTAAGATCACTATATTCCACGTATATATGTTCAGGGAGCAATTTTATTTCAGACTACTGTTATCGAACCATTCTTGAAATTTTCGCTAGGGCGACTATATCTGAGAAAATCAACTAAAAGATCTAAAGGATTGACCTAGTTCAGTTAAGTGATCTGAACTAAAATTGCTCACTTTTGCTCTTTAGGAAATGCAAATATTTATAAGAATATTTCAAATATAAGAATATTTCAAAACGTAAGAAATTGATACCTTCAAGCACCTGATTAGTGTTCTTAGAGGTGATCTGTAATATTTTGTACCAAAAACTCAATATTACTTTTTCTACAACGAATAGTTTCAAAAACATGCACTTGCAAGTTTTTATCTAAACACATGATTCGGGTGTCCATATTTGTATGAATACTTGCTTGAGTTCATACATATACATCTGTTTATATTTGTATTCTTAGTCATCTATAAGTGTTTGTTTTGTACGTGTGTAAGTCAGTTTCAACCAACCATATAGAAATGCTTCAGGTTGCAATTGCATATGCATTGGGAAATTGTATTTTTCTGTTGCTACGTTTAATATTCATGTGAGTTTTAATCGATTCACGTAAATATGTGTAGAAAATTCTATGTGCAAGTTTTTCTTCTCGTATGGGTAATTGTAAAATAAAAACAGCAGCAGCATCAGCAGTTATGCTTGTGTTGCAGTAAAGTATTTTCCACATCGTTTTCAATTAAAAATCTACTAAACTATTGGAAAATTTATATAAATATATAATGGGTGATTTTTTTGAGGTTAGGATTTTCATGCATTAGTATTTGACAGATCACGTGAGATTTCAGACATGGTGCCAAAGAGAAAGATGCTCAGTATGCTTTGACATTTCATCATGAATAGACTTACTAACGAGCAACGCTTGCAAATCATTGAATTTTATTACCAAAATCAGTGTTCGGTTCGAAATGTTCAAATGTGACAAATTTTGTTCAGCGATGAGGCTCATTTCTGGTTGAATGGCTACGTAAATAAGCAAAATTGCCGCATTTGGAGTGAAGAGCAACCAGAAGCCGTTCAAGAACTGCCCATGCATCCCGAAAAATGCACTGTTTGGTGTGGTTTGTACGCTGGTGGAATCATTGGACCGTATTTTTTCAAAGATGCTGTTGGACGCAACGTTACGGTGAATGGCGATCGCTATCGTTCGATGCTAACAAACTTTTTGTTGCCAAAAATGGAACAACTGAACTTGGTTGACATGTGGTTTCAACAAGATGGCGCTACATGCCACACAGCTCGCGATTCTATGGCCATTTTGAGGGAAAACTTCGGAGAAGTTTCATCTCAAGAAATGGACCGGTAAGTTGGCCACCAAGATCATGCGATTTGACGCCTTTAGACTATTTTTTGTGGGGCTACGTCAAGTCTAAAGTCTACAGAAATAAGCCAGCAACTATTCCAGCTTTGGAAGACAACATTTCCGAAGAAATTCGGGCTATTCCGGCCGAAATGCTCGAAAAAGTTGCCCAAAATTGGACTTTCCGAATGGACCACCTAAGACGCAGCCGCGGTCAACATTTAAATGAAATTATCTTCAAAAAGTAAATGTCATGGATCAATCTAACGTTTCAAATAAAGAACCGATGAGATTTTGCAAATTTTATGCGTTTTTTTTTAAAAAAAAGTTCTCAAGCTCTTAAAAAATCACTCGTTATATGTATGTAGAAACATGAACTGACACATGAACACTTATGTTTAAGTTGAAATTTGTTAATCATTCTAAGAGAGCAGTACACTCTTCTATGTTTGCATTGGGGAAAGACAAATAAATGTAAAAGGAATATAATAAATACACCATTTCCTGGCTTAAATTTATTATAAGTTTGGCTTCTCTACTAAATTCGTTTAATATTAGAAACGGTGATGAAAAAGGAACTCATTAAAAATGTATGTGTTTTACCAAGGTTGGTGCTATAATGTAATGAAATATTTACTTGACCATCATGGAATAGCTGAGGTATTTGTAGTTGCCAGTTCCAGAAACCATAATAGAAATAGCAATTTTATTATATGCAACACATGCACATCACTATTTCGTTGCACATACATATGTCTATATTTTTGTATATACTTGTGCTTGCGTTTGTATTAAAATTGAAAAAGGAAATCATTTTACAGGAAGGTAAGAACGGATGTAGTGTCCTGTAGTCAGACACAATACGGATGGTTGGTTAAACGGATGTTAGGAAATATATTTAGTGGCATTCTCACCTCGTATATATGTATGTTTCTTTTGCTATAAAATATATTTATTTCTATACGAGAATCATTATATATTAAGGATACAAATTGTTGTTGCTGAAAATTTTTTGATTAGAAAGTCAAAATAAGGAACGGCCTTGACCTAAAGTTATACGAGGGCGGAACTTCATTAAGCTCTTTTAATTCAGTCCATCGTTTTTATAATATTTTATTTTTTCAAATCAGAGCATTTTTTTTAGTTCCCAAAATACATGTTTGTTTTTGTAATAATATTATTCGGTTAAAATCTCTCTTCTAGTTGGAAATAATAAATATTTATAGGCGGATATATCTGAAGAATATTCTCGTGGGGGTAGCAGTAGAGCTGGCAAACTATGGATAGTCTCGTTGTTCGATATTTTTGATAGTTTGATAGAAAACTATCGATACTATCGATAGTATCGAATTTTTTGGGAATGTTAGTTTCCATATTTTATATGACAAAGTATTCTGTATTATTAACTCCATCAACTTAATTGATCAAGTTTTGAAATTATTTATAAAAGCAAACTAATATATTAAACGATCTTAAGTAAAGTTCAGAGTGGTTTCAACGATAGTATGGCTATCGAGAAAAAAACCATCGATAGCCTAATGAACACAAAACTATCGATACTATCAATAGTACTATCTAGGTAGCAGCTGATATATAGCTTTTTTCTATGACTACGAAAAACATGCCTTTTAATGGTGGTAGTACTATTTTAACTAATGTAGAATTTCTTGGTGCGAATAACATTTCATGAATCCCAAACTTGTTTACATCTAAGACCTTAACGCCAATATTTCCGGGATGTAAAGGGCAACTAGTCTCTGAGGTTTTCACAGGTCCTGAAACTGTAAGATAAGAAACTTCTAGGTCAAGCTAGTGTCAAAATAACTGATTCCATTCGAACTAGTAGTAAGATGTAATCTGTAAGGATTAGATTTAAACCAAATAAAAGATGCGCCAAAATTAGTGGGAAAAAAGTAAAGACTATGTGAATTTCAAGCATTCACCTCTTACTGGTCAAAAGTTGAGCTAATCAGCATCTGTCTTTTATGGGGACACCATTCAAGCCTCTGTCTATAACGGTTTCAAATATAGGGTCACACAGATCAAATAACAATACCTATTGGGACACCCTTTAATTTACAATTTTAAATTAAAGACCTGTTGTCTTGGACGTGGCCATAAATATTTTTTGTAAATTTCAACTGTCTGTCTATAACAGTTCAAAAGTATGGTTATATGTATATATCAAATTACATGAACTACTGGGACACCCTGCCTATCGAACTATTGGGACATTCTGCCTAATTTTCAAGTGTTTGTCTTTAACGGTTCAAAAGATAGGGCCATATAGGACAAATCACATCACATATAAATTTAAATTGTGTACTTGTTATAGCGGACTTCGCAGAACAGGTTCCTTGTAAATTTTAGCTGTCTGTCTATACCAGTTCAAAAGTTTGGCCACATACATAGAATTACATTAACTATTGGGACAACCTTTTATTTCCAAATTCAAATTTTATACTTTTTGTTATAGCGGACTTAGCAATACAGGTTCTTTGTAAATTTCAACGATCTGTGTAAAACTGTTAAAGAGTATGGCCATATACAACAAATTAAATGAACTATTGCAGCACCCTTTAATTTATAATTTTGAATATTTATACTTTTTGTTATAACGGTCATAGTAATCGACATTATGTCAAATTTTTAAGGTATTGTCAAAAGATAGGCCCATATAGATCAACTAACGTCACCTATGGGGACACCCTTTAAATTTTAAATTTTATTTTTTATTACTTTCTGTTGGTGGGAGCTATAGTGACATGAATTTTTTTAAAATTTTAAATTTGTGCCCTTTACGGTTCTTGATAAACGTAAAAAACATGTATGTATGTTGTACCGGGACACCCTTTAATTTTTTAATTAATGTACTGTTTTTAAAACGAGACCAAACTGTAAGCATAACCCGCCAAATAAATAAAAAAAATTAAAATCGGTTCAGAAATGGCTGTGTTCAACGGGCACATGCATAAAAAAGCAACATTTAGACGAATTGATAACCTTCTTCTGTTTTAAAGTCGGTTAAAAAAACATTTAACCACAATCAAATGCCCCCAACGAGAACTTAAAGCGTTATACGTTTTATTCCTCTTAAAAGAGGTGATAAAGATCTTTTAAAGATAAAAAATTAACTAAGAATTTTAGTTAATTTTACAAAATTTTTTTCATATACATACATATATTTATTTACGCCCTTCTAAATAACGAAAAGAAATAGTCATATCGAAGAAATTGCTCCAATACACTATAGGAAACTTTACCCATTTTTTTTTTTTTTTTTGGGTAAAAGTTGAAATCAAAATTTTTGCTAAGTGTATTTTTTTTTTGCTTTAAAATAAAAAACAATAACAAAGTAAACATCTCTGTTTAAATTTTTCGACAGAATTGACTGACTGTTACTTTATCACATATTTTGCTTGCGATTTGTAATATAGTTATCAAAAAACGATTGAGTGGAGAGAATTTATGATAGTTTGTAAGAAAAGTTTTCATAATAATAATTTATAATTTGCAAAAACTAAATAATTAAAAAGAATGTCGAAGGTGAGTACTTTAATGATGTATAGTGAAATGTTGGCACACTCGTCTATTAGATCGATTAAATTGGAAAAATTTAAGTGACCTTAAGATGAACTTATAGAATTATGAATTGGAATTTTATTTATGTGCTGTTTATGTAACCCAATTGAACAAATCGTCTAGGAAATTTGTATGAAAAGCACTCAATATTTTGAGTTATTCCTATACAAATTTTCTAGACGTTTTGTTCAATTGGGTTACATAAACAGCACATTAGACTTCCAAGAAAATGCTAGCACATGATACCCATAAAACCATAATGTTTCTTTAGGACAATTAATTACCTGCCGGATTTAATAAATTTCAATTGTGGTTATCTGCAAATTTTTTTAAAATACGCATTTTTCCAAGTGACTAGTGCGTGTCAAATTCAGAGTTATTCAATACATAGCGAGAGCAACACAACGAATATGACAAAAGAGCCGCTAATTGTGCCCATTTCTTTTCGTACATTGGTGAGAATGATTGTTCCGATAACCTTAAACAATATATAAAGGAGCGGTCAAGAAAATTTTGTTCAAATACGAATATGATATGGCATAAAAGTTGTAGAAGTTTCAAAGTTTTTACTTCAATGAGAAAACCTGAAACGCAACCGCAATTAGCTTTGCAGAAGAAATCTCTAATGATCAAAATAATGAAGTTGAACCCCTAGTTCGTGCTGCATCTGCGGCTGCTCGAAAATCTAACCAATTGGATTTAGCAGTGGTTTTGAAAGAGATTGAAAGATTGGAAGAAAGCGGCACCAACTTTCTTTTAGAAAGCAACTTTTCAAAATAGCAATATTGCCCTATAGGAAATGGGAACAAATTGAGTAATTCCAATATATATCCTCTATACAAAGAACTTACATGTAGTAGATATAAATGCAGACCTGACGGCGTAATGGTTCCTGAGACTTTAGCGAAAGTTCCATTGGAAGTCCTTTTAAAATCCTTTTAAAACATAACTTTGTTTGTTACTTCTTTAAATTGTTAAGCTATATTTCTACTGCTAGCTTTGAAAGTTAGAGTACACTCGAAAAAAAAATTGTAAAAAACATTTTAGAACACCAGAGAATCTATCAAAGATCTAAAAAATCTTGGATATGGAAACCTATAACCCTGTAAAGCCCTTTGGAACTAATTCTTAGTTAATTTTTTAGTTAACTTTACTAGCGTTTTTTTGAGTGTATGCAAAACTTTAAGGATCCCTCCCTTCCTCTTAATAGTCTTCCAAAAGTCATGTGAAAAATCATTCAAATTGGTCCTGCCGTTTGGCTGTAATTAATTTTGGTCAAAAATAGGGGTAAAATTTTCAATATAGGGAATATAATAATAATGCCATTTTCTACGAAAATTGTTTGTAGATTTGACTTTTCTTTCATTTTTTATTTCTACTTTTTATACATTCTACTTTTCTTCAATTCTCCATTTTACAGCATTTTACAGTATTTAGGTAAAAATTTAGTTTAGTGTTTGGATTTTTATTGACTCATAAAGTAACTTTAAATAGTCCAAAGAAGTCTCAATCCAGGAGTCCCTAATGGCTTCAATTTGTGACTCCTTATAGTCGGATTCCCATAAATCTTTTGGTAAAGCCAAGTTTAAACATTTTCAATTATGTTTAGGCCGAGAGAATATGGTTCTAATTAAGAAGATGAAAATTTTTACTTTAAATATTTTTCTGGATTTACTTTATTTAGGAGCAATATCTTGTTGCCCAAAACTATTATTTACTTTAGCGAAAGCTGTGACTTTCTACAGTCATTTTTGCATATTGAAATTCCT